>JBBBDQ010001686.1:147500-190000 GCA_037127315.1 Ascarosepion bandense
AAATGCATTGCCAATAATTTTACTATGAAAATGCATTGCCAATATTTTTACTATGAAAATGCATTGCCAATATTTTTACTATGAAAATGTATTGCCAATAATTTTACTATGAAAATGCATTGCCAATAATTTTACTATAAAAATTCATTGCCAATAATTTTACTATAAAAATGCATTACCAATAATTTTACTATGAAAATGTATTGCCAATAATTTTACTATGAAAATGCATTGCCAATAATTTTACTATGAAAATATATTGCCAACAATATCGCGTATTGCCAACGTGTATCGCGTATGGCACTTAACTGGCTGACTTAATATAATAGTTGGAAACTTTTAAAATGCATAGCCCAATGATTCTTACTATGAAAATGTATTGCCAATAATTTTACTATGAAAATGCATTGCCAATAATTTTATTATGAAAATATATTGCCAATAATTTTACTATGAAAATGTATTGCCAATACTTTTACTATGAAAAATGCATTGCCAATAATTTTACTATGAAAATGCATTGCCAATATTTTTACTATGAAAATGTATTGCCATTAATTTTACTATGAAAATGCATTGCCAATAATTTTATTATGAAAATATATTGCCAATAATTTTACTATGAAAATGTATTGCCAATAATTTTACTATGAAAATGCATTGCCAATAATTTTACTATGAAAATGCATTGCCAATATTTTTACTATGAAAATGCATTGCCGATATTTTTACTATGAAAATGTATTGCCATTAATTTTACTATGAAAATGCATTGCCAATAATTTTACTATGAAAATATATTGCCAACAATATCGCGTATTGCCAACGTGTATCGCGTATGGCACTTAACTGGCTGACTTAATATAATAGTTGGAAACGAAGCTTCTAGTGAGCAAAAAGTGGGGGATCAGTTCTCTACTGTTATGAAGTGATAAACTGGTTCACCCCTAATTACTACTTATTCTTATAATAATATATAATCTTCTTACTCCATTTATGTAATGATTAGCAGGATAGATTGGATTCTTTATTCTTGGTTGGCAACCAGACTACCGCAGAAAGTAATGGCAACCTATTGCAGGATAATCTTCTGCCCATTCAGTTATGTCCCTTTCGAGACATGATCGCCCAAAGCGTTTATCGTGTATGGAACTTAGCTGAAAGCAACAACTCGAGTTTTGTTTTTCTTATCTGAAGTTTGATATCCTCTTTCGATAATAATCGTTAACATCAGCGATTGACCTAAAATGGTAACATTCACTTTGTTTTTTATTTATTTATTTATTTTTTTTTTGAAGACACAGAAAAATTGAGAGGTTTAACCAATTCAAAGTAGATCAGAACTTCTTAAATTCAGTCGTCAAAGCAATGTCTTAATTTGATCTTTTCAACAATATCCCAATATGTCTTCTTGGATCGTAAATATGGACGGCCCTTTCCTTGGCCATGATATTTGGTAAGATATCTATTGAATTTGTGTCAATACTTTTGATGGATAACATTTTTCCTTCTTCTTTATTCATTACGGTGTCATTTAATCTCAATGACACGTCAGCCGCTCAAATGATCTTTAGATTTCATACATTCAGCCGAAAGCGGGTTTACGCTTACCGGCTTACTTTTTGATTGACAACTGTTATCAACAATACATACTAATTTTTGACTTCCACAAACTTTGCTTTCATCATAACGTACTCATAGCTTACTATAACATTAAACAGACTGTAATTTATATATATTTGACAAAAAAAGGAAAGTAATCTCAGAGTATTGCATCTTATCAATTCATTTTTCTCTAGAAAGATAACTTTCGCTACAGGATAGTTAAAAAGACAAATGTAGCAAAAAAAATGTAAAATTATAACAAAAAATAATTTACTCGATTTGATTCGTCTGCGACTCTTGATATCGAATTTGTTTCACTTTGGGTCGACAGTGAGAATCAAACTGACTAAACAGTAGCAACGGTCCATAAGATAATAATCCAGCCGCCTCGTAATGGTCTTCATTTTAGAAATGCAATGAAAAGTATTTTATTACGAAAATGCATTGCATATTATTTTACTAGTAAATTCACTGCAATGATTTTACTATAAAAATGCATTGGAAATGATTTTGCCACAAAAATTCATTGCACATGATTTTACTTTGAAAATGCATTAAAATAATTTTATTATGAAAATACATTAAAATGATTCAGCTATGAAAATACATTAGAAATCATTTTACTATAAAAATATATTGGAAATGCTTTTATTATGAAAATACAGTGAAAATCATTTGACTATAAAAAATACATTGGAAATGTGTTTACTATGAAAATACATTGAAAATCATTTTATTATAAAAATGCATTGGAAATGCTTTTACTATGAAAATACATTGAAAATCATTTTACTATAAAAATGAAATGGAAATGCTTTTACTAAGAAAATACATTGAAAATCATTTTACTATAAAAAATACATTGGAAATTCTTTTACTATGAAAATACATTGAAATTCATTTTACTATAAAAAGTACATTAGAAATGATTTTACTATGAAAATACATTGAAAATTATTTTACTAAAAGAATTATATCAGAAATGCTTTTACTAAGAAAATACATTGAAAATGCTTTTACTATGAAAATACATTGAAATTCATTTTACTAAAAAATACATTGGAAATGTTTTTACTATGAAAATACATTTGAAATGCTTTTACTATGAAAATACATTGAAATTCATTTTACTATAAAAATACATTCAAATGATTTTCCTATGAAAATACACAGGAAATCATTTTACTATAAAAATACATTGAAAATGATTTTAATATGAAAATGTATAGAAATTATTGAATATGAAAATATATTAGAAATGATTTCACTATGAAAATGTATGAAACTAATTTTTACTATGAAAATACTTTGCAAATGATTTTACTATAAAAATACATCAGAAATGATTTTAGTATGAAATTACATTGGAAATGATTTTACTGTAAAAACATGATTGCAATTGATTTTAATATGAAACTCACTTGCGAATAATTTTACCACTAAAATGCATTGTAAGTGATTTCGCTATGAAAATGTATTAAATATGAATTTACCATAAAAATGCATTGCCAATGATTTTACTATGAAATGCATTTCAGATGATTTTACCATGAAAAAGTATTGCAAATGATTTTCCTATGAAAATGCATTGGAATTGATTTTACTCTAGAAATACATTGCAAGTAATTTTAATAAGAAACACTTGCGTATAAGTAACTAATATAAATAATTTTCTAAGAAAATGCATTGCAAATGATTTTCACCTGAAATGTATTGCCAAAGGTGTTACGATGAAACTGCCTTGCAAATGATTACTATAAAATACATTGAATTATCATTTTCTAGGAAAATCCTTTAAAAATGATTCATTGTTATTCTGGTTGAATTTACCTCACCAATTTTGTGGCTATTTCATGTGAAATATCTGATGACTAGCAGTATAGCCCGGCGTTGCTCGGTTGTAATCAAAGCTTTAAAACTAATCCATGGTCTTGAAGCTCACACTCTTTGGACGTTGGCACGAAAGACTAAAAAAGCAAGTGTTGTTTCCAGGTAAAGCGAAACCGTAGACTGAAAGAAAACGAATGGATGTAAGTCAAATTTTGATTTCCTGGTATCGATATTAAATAAGAATTTTGAAGGCTAAATAAGTCCTCTGAGTAAATGGTATCATGGCTGAGACTAAGAACTACAATTATACCTACTTAGAGCCAAACCCGAAGCAAAAACTAAAATAAAAGGGCTGAAAAAATACACACACACACACACACACACACATCTTGCCTTTTATATATATATATATATATATATATATATATATATATATTATCGATTTTCTGCACTATTTTAAGAAATGCAACCTTGAAACTTCTGAATATCGTTTCTTATGTCTTTGTCTATGAGTGTATCAAATTTCATTAAAATCGGACCACTCCTTCTATAACCCGATTTTTTCGATTATCGATTTTCGATATTTATCGGGGGTACCTCGACACAAAACCTAGCTAAGAACACTTGCAGACAACTGTGTAAACTTTCAAGAAAATCCGTTCAGCCATTTCGGAGTCTATAGTAAACGGACACACACATACAGATACACACACAGAGACAAAGTTCCATTTATAAATAAGTTCAGATGGGTGGAAATGCTAGTAATGGATCAGCAAACGAGCCTGGTTAGCCATTCAATCTCTGTGTGCATCGGCGAGTTGGTAAAATCCTAATCTCATAATTCGTTGCCCCTACAGCGAGTCAGATCTTTCCAAGCCCTTCTATCATTCAAGAGCTGATCAAATTAACGGAGAGCGACAGGTAGGAACAGCTTCTTAGTTTAAACTTTTTATTTAACACACTCCTTTTTTCATGATATAAACGAGAAACAAAGAAACGGATTTCAAGAGAGAAAAGCAAAACTGGGGAAGAGAGTAAGAGTGAGAAAGAGAGAGAATGATGGGTATTTTTTTTTCTTTCCTGTTTGCCAATATTTAAGTGCCGGCTCAATCGACATTGAAGTTCCAGATTAAGAGTTATCAGTTTATCGTGAGCAACGTTATAAGTGCCCTGCTGCAAGATTTGTTTTGAAAACCCCCGCCGGCCCACAACATTCGTCAAACTTGGATACGGTCTCCGTTTTCGGTACACGCCCAATTTCAGTTGCTTGATAAAATCCGATAGCGAAAGATGGCGGAGACAAAATATCGGGGCGGGAAAAAATGTGAGGACATTCAACAGAACGATAAAATAGAAAACAGAACTGCTTAACACACACACACACACACACACACACACACACACACACACACACACACACACACATATATATATATATATATTATCCCGTAACGTCTTAGAATCGTAGGGCACCACGTGTACTGCAGCAGCCATAGAAGTGGTCTTTCATTTGGCAGTCTAACGAAGCCCAACCCACGTCAGTCTATCTCTGAATTCAGTTTTTCCTTCACCCAAGGCTATAGAACCCAGTTTATTCTGCTGTTTAATCATAGCTAGGAAAGACAAGAGTTATATTCCTACTTTTCCCAAAAGAAAATATTAGCACGTAAGTGAATATAATGGATTCGACTGGAATATGAACTCGGCTTTCCGATATATATATATATATATATATATATATATATATATATATATTTAGTGTATCGGGGCAGCACATAATTTTCTAAACATATACTGTTAAATATAAGAGACAAAGAATGTCTATTATGTTTAATCGTGAGACGTTCCAAACGTCGTATTTTGGCTTTAATTTCAGTTGAAAATAACGAAAAAATTTTCCAACATTTGGATAATTTTTATTAAGTTTGTTCTAAGCTTTCGGTTCATATGAGCTATATTCAGAGATATTATTAAGACGGTAACACAATAACATCCACCATCAGCGATGATTTTATTTTCTGTTGACATAAAACTCCGCTTGGCAACGGCAATAGTTACCAAAAATAACAAACGCAGTTCGCAAATTTGCACTGTGGTTCTATGACGTCACACCGCGTGATAGCGCGAAATGACAACAGAACCATGTATTCAAATGCAATGTAATGTGTTATGACCTATTTAAACGTGATTTTATTAAGTGTGGGTTGTTTGGATTTAATGTAGATGGCCTCCACCACATTAAATCCAAACAATCCACTTGGGTGGGAGACTTTGTGTCATCCACCTTATTCACCTGACCTTGTGCCATCTCATTACCACCTCTTCCACTCCCTGGATAATCATCTTCGTGGGAAATCCTTCAACAATGAAGCAGACTTGCAAAACCCTCACGGACTCCTTTTCGTCAAAACTCCCCGAGTTCTACCGCAAGAGCTTTGAACAGGTGGAGGCACGATGGCGATTACTTTAAAGACTAAATATAAGTTACACATACTGTGAAGCGTTTTCTTTTTTTCCTTTAAAAACGGACAGAACCTTTTTTGGTTACCATGTAAATTCATAGTAATAATAAATAATGTCAGATTAAAAAATCAATATATATATATGTATAAATCCAAAACAACAATCATCACCAAACTTATACATGACTCAAAAAAAAAAAAGAAGTAAAATAATTATATTAAAAAAACCCACAAAAGTACTAAAATATAACAAATATACTAATATAGAAACCAACAGACATGCAGAGTGAAACTTTAAAGCCAACCTGAAAAAAAGCCTTAACTGACCTATCGAGATTGATAGGTAAAAAAAAAAATCCATCTTGCACATGTATAAAACTAACATCCACCCGTGTATAGAAAACTGCTGTCACATCTGGTTGGGTGCCCCTGCTATTCATCTTGGGTTTCATGACAAACTCCAGTAAAGAATCTGCAATGTAATTGATCCTAACCTGGTAGCTCAACTCTAGTCACTTTCTCACTAACATAATGTGGCTTCCCTCTGTCTCTTCTACAAATAATTTTACGGCTTCTGCTCCAATGAGCTTCGCTCTCTGGTGCCTCCACTGCATGAATTTAGTCGAGCTACCAGACTAGCAGCTAGCTCCCACCCTTTTAGAGTGAAACCAATCAAATGTAACTACAACTTCTACTCTAACAGCTTCTTAGCTCTCACTTCTCACCTGGAGAATTGCCTTCCGTATACTTGCTTCCCTGAAAGCTACAATCTCCAGGAATTTAAATGAAAAGTCAATTGCAATCTCTTGTCTTCTTGATTCACATCCTTTCCCTAACAACCCTTGTATCATGATTTTCTTCCTTTCCACTCTACTCTCATGCAGCCCTCTTCACACCAGTGTTCTCATCCTTCTCTTACCCACTCTCTCTAACTTGTTGCTCTTTCTCATCGCTCTCCTCTTAATGTCAACTGCCATCTCTTATCTCCTTGACTCGCATCCTTTCCCTGACAACCCTTGTATCATGTTCTTCTTCCTTTCCACTCTACTCTCATGCAGCCCTCTTCACACCAGTGTCTCACCCTTCTCTTACCCACTCTCTCTAACTTGTTCCTCTTTCTCATCACTCTCCTCTTAATGTCAACTGCCATCTCTTATCTCCTTGACTCGCATCCTTTCACTGACAACCTTGTATCATGATCTTCTTCCTTTCCACTCTACTCTCACGCAGCTCTCTTCACACCAGTGTTCTCATCCTTCTCTTACCCACTCTCTCTAACTTGTTCCTCTTTCTCATCACTCTCCTCTTAATGTCAACTGCCATATCTTACTCCTTGACTCGCATCCTTTCCCTGACAACCCTTGTATCATGATCTTCTTCCTTTCCACTCTACTCTCATGCAGCTCTCTTCACACCAGTGTTCTCATCCTTCTCTTACCCAAACTCTCTAACTTGTTCTTCTTTCTCATCACTCTCCTCTTAATGTCAACTGCCATCTCTTACTCCTTGACTCGCATCCTTCCCCTGACAACCCTTGTATCATGATCTTCTTCCTTTCCACTCTACTCTCATGCAGGTCTCTTCACACCAGTGTTCTCATCCTTCTCTTACCCACTCTCTCTAACTTGTTCCTCTTTCTCATCACTCTCCTCTTAATGTCAACTGCCATCTCTTATCTCCTTGACTCGCATCCTTTCTTTAACAACCCTTGTATCATTATCTTCTTCCTTTCCACTCTACTCTCACGCAGCTCTCTTCACACCAGTGTTCTCATCCTTCTCTTACTCACTCTCTCTAACTTGTTCCTCTTTCTCATCACTCTCCTCTTAATGTCAACTGCCATCTCTTAACTCCTAGACTCGCATCCTTTCTTTAACAACCCTTGTATCATGATCTTCTTCCTTTCCACTCTACTCTCACGCAGCTCTCTTCACACCAGTGTTCTCATCCTTCTCTTACCCACCCTCTCTAACTTGTTTCTCTTTCTCATCACTCTCCTCTTAATGTCAACGGCCATCTCTTATCTCCTTGACTCTCATCCTTTCACTAACAACCCTTGTATCGTGATCTTCTTCCTTTCCACTCTACTCTCACGCAGCTCTCTTCACACCAGTGTTCTCATCCTTCTCTTACCCACTCTCTCTAACTTGTTCCTCTTTCTCATCACTCTCCTCTTAATGTCAACTGCCATCTCTTATCTCCTTGACTCGCATCCTTTCCCTGACAACCCTTGTATCATGATCTTCTTCGTTTCCACTCTACTCTCACGCGGCACTCTTCACACCAGTGTTCTCATCCTTCTCTTACCCAATCTCTCTAACTTGTTCTTCTTTCTCATCACTCTCCTCTAAATGTCAACTGCCATCCCTTATCTCCTTGACTAGCATCCTTTCCCTGACAACCCTTGTAACATGATCTTCTTCCTTTCCACTCTACTCTCACGCAGCTCTCTTCACACCAGTGTCCTCATCCTTCACTTACCCACTCTCTCTAACTTGTTCCTCTTTCTCATCACTCTCCTCTAAATGTCAACTGCCATCTCTTATCTCCTTTACTCGCATCCTTTCCCTAACAACCCTTGTATCATGATCTTCTTCCTTTCCTCTCTACTCTCACACCCAGCTCTCTTCTCAGTGTTCTCATCCTTCTCTTACCCACTCTCTCTAACTTGTTCCTCTTTCTCATCACTCTCCTCTTAATGTCAACTGCATCTCTTAACTCCTTGACTCGCATCCTTTATTTAACAACCCTTGTATCTTGATCTTCTTCCTTTCCACTCTACTCTCACGCAGCTCTCTTCACACCAGTGTTCTCATCCTTCTCTTACCCACTCTCTCTAACTTGTTCCTCTTTCTCATCACTCTCCTCTTAATGTCAACTGCCATCTCTCTACTCCTTGACTCGCATCCTTTATTTAACAACCCTTGTATCATGATCTTCTTCCTTTCCACTCTACTCTCACGCAGCTCTCTTCACACCAGTGTTCTCATCTTCTCTTACCCACTCTCTCTAACTTGTTCCTCTTTCTCATCACTCTCCTCTTAATGTCAACTGCCATCTCTTAACTCCTTGACTCGCATCCTTTATTTAACAACCCTTGTATCATGATCTTCTACCTTTCCACTCTACTCTCACGCAGCTCTCTTCACACCAGTGTTCTCATCCTTTCTTTACCCACTCTCTCTAACTTGTTCCTCTTTCTCATCACTCTCCTCTTAATGTCAACTGCCATCTCTTAACTCCTTGACTCGCATCCTTTATTTAACAACCCTTGTATCATGATCTTCTTCCTTTCCACTCTACTCTCACACCCAGCTCTCTTCACACCAGTATTCTCATCTCCTTCTGCCACCCACTCTCTCTAACTTGTTCCTCTTTCTCATCACTCTCCTCTTAATGTCAACGGCCATCTCTCATCTCCTTGACTCGCATCCTTTCCCTAACAACCCTTGTGTCAAGTCTTCTTCCTTTCCACTCTACTCTCACGCAGCTCTCTTCACACCAGTGTTCTCATCCTTCTCTTACCCACTCTCTCTAACTTGTTCCTCTTTCTCATCACTCTCCTCTTAATGTCAACGGCCATCTCTCATCTCCTTGACTCGCATCCTTTCCCCTGACAACCCTTGTATCATGATCTTCTTCCTTTCCACTCTACTCTCCACGCAAAGCTCTCTTCACACCAGTGTTCTCATCCTTCTCTTACCCACTCTCTCTAACTTGTTCCTCTTTCTCATCACTCTCCTCTTAATGTCAACTGCCATCTCTTATATCCTTGACTCATCCTTTCCCTGACAACCTTGTATCATGATCTTCTTCCTTTCCACTCTACTCTCTTGCAGCCCTCTTCACACCAGTGTTCTCATCCTTCTCTTACCCACTCTCTCTAACTTGTTCCTCTTTCTCATCACTCTCCTCTTAATGTCAACTGCCATCTCTTATATCCTTGACTCGCATCCTTTCCCTGACAACCCTTGTATCATGATCTTCTTCCTTTCCACTCTACTCTCACACAGCTCTCTTCACACCAGTGTTCTCATCCTTCTCTTACCCACTCTCTCTAACTTGTTCCTCTTTCTCATCACTCTCCTCTTAATTTCAACTGCCATCTCTTATCTCCTTGATTCGCATCCTTTCACTGACAACCTTGTATCATGATCTTCTTCCTTTCCACTCTACTCTCACGCAGCTCTCTTCACACCTGTATTCTCATGCTTTTCTTACGCCTTCTCTGATTCCCCTGTAATTGTTTCTTTTTCTCATCACTCACCTCTTCTGTAATCCCCTGCGTAGCAGAGGCAGGTCGCCTTGCTTGGGGTGAAATGATTAAAAACAAAATACACACACACACACACACACACACACACACACACACACACACACACACACACATATATATATATATATATGTAAAAATACTGTGTATTTAAGCAGCAAATTTTCTTTTAAACATGTCAGATTAAATAAATTGCAAATATGTTTGCTTATTTTTAATAATCCGTTCATACTAACGGATAATCTTTCGCGTATTAATATCAAAATATGTCAGAAATGAACTGTAACATTCACAGATGTTATTTTCATTCATTTCTCAAGGTACCCAAGTACTTTCAATCTCTTTCCGATGTCATCTTCAGGGGGTGTGAGTTAGAATAACAAAAAATAACCGCAAAACTCTGTGGCTAAAAATTACTGTACATTTTTTCTGCTTCAAATATAACGGTTGACTAATTATTTTTTATTATTTTTTGTTAGAGAGAGAGTCAGAGAGAGAGAGAGAGAGAGAGAGAGAGAGAGAGAGAGAGAGTAACACAACAAGGCAACACGACTTTAACGTTTTCTTTCTCTCTCCATTTCGGTTCCTGTGCATGAAGGTAAACTGCATCTGTTAGTATGAACGGATTTTATTAAAAATAAGCAAACAGATTTGCAATTTATTTATTCTAACATGTTTAAAAGAAAATTTGCTGTTTAAATACACAGATTTTAGCATATATATATATATGTGTGTGTGTGTGTGTGTGTGTGTGTGTGTGTGTGTGTGTGTGTGTGTGTGTGCGTGTGTGTGTATTTAGGCAGCAAATTTTCGTTTAGACATATCAGATTTAATAAATTGCAAACAATATGTTTGCTTACTTTTAATAAAATCTGTTCATCCTCACGGATAATCTTTCGCGTATTAAAATCAAAAGATGCCAGAAATGAGCTGTAACATTGACAGATTTTATTATCATTCATTTCTCAAGGTACCCAAGTACTTTCAACCTTTTCTCGAGGTCATCTTCAGGGGTGTGAGTTTTAATAACAAAAAACTAACCGCAAAACTCTGTACATTTTTTCTGCTTCAAATATAACGCTTGACAAATTGCTAGCGTCCATTAGAACGTAAAAATTATCCAAAATGAATTTTTTTTATATGCTGTAATGTCTTGGTCATGGACGGGTTAAAGCATGAAAAAAAACTGTTCTTTTTACAAACATTTTAGACAACGTTTCTGGATATAGAGTATCCTCTTGGCATCTGTTGACCATGTCCGTCGTAGTATATGGATATAGAGTATCCTCACCGCACGTAATCTGTTCAATGAAACAACGTCAAAGACCATCACTCTCGAAGCAGACACTCTCCAGAATCGGATTTGATGTCCAGTACGCGGAAAAATATGGCCGTCTTTTATACAAGTCGCATTGAATATTTTCAGCTTCCTGATTTTACAAACATTTTAGAACATTCTTTTATAATATATTATTAATTTAAAATTTTTATTAGGATCAACGGGAGTACGATTGAGATTTTTTAATGATTTTTCAGCCTGTTTGTAGTTATCCTGCATCTGGTCGCAATAGAAGTATCTGATAAGTTTAGGGTCTTTTGTGGACGTACCATATAGTTATAACATCTTTCAATTGTAATACGCGAAAGATTATCCGTGAGTATGAATGGATTTTATGAAACAATAAGCAGGCATAATGTTTGCAATTTATTTAATCTGATATATATATATATATATATATATATATATATATATATATATATATATATATATCGATTATATTTCAGCATATATATTTGCACGGAAATTTCAATATATATATATATATATATATATCAGATTAAATTTCTATTTGATATATATATATGAAATTTAATCTGATATATATATATATATATATATATATTGAAATTTAATCTGATATATATATATATATATATATATATATATATATATATATTGGAGGCCATGTACATCAAATCAAAACAACCAACACTCAATAAAATCAACTTTCAAACAGGAAATAACATATTTCATTGCATTTGACTACATGGTTTTGTTGTCATTTCGCGTTATCCCGCGGTGTGACGTCATAAAACCGCATCGCAAACTTAAGAACTGCGTTTATTATTTTTGGTAACTATTGCCGTTGCCAAGCGGAGTTTTATGTCAACACAGGATAAAATCGTCGGTGATGGTGGATTTTATAATATTTCAGTTTAAACTACCTCTCTGAAGATGGCTCATGTGAGCCGAAAGCTTAGAAGAAAACCAATAAATAATTATCCAAATGTTGGAGAATTTTTGTCTTTATTTTCAACTGAAATTAAAGCAAAAATACGACGTTTAGAACGGCTCATGATTAAACATAATAGACATTCATTGTATCTTATATTAATAGCATATGTTTAGAAAATATATATATATATATATATATCCAAGTATGGGTGGAATAATAATGGGTGGAAAAATAGCTACTTTTGTAGTGATATTATAACATCTCAATGTTATAATTTATTAATAAATATTATTATATATATATATATATATATATATATATATATATATGGTAATTTATTTATTTATTCCCCGAAGACCTTTACCCCTTCAAATTTTTCAAAAACATCCTTATTTCCGTGCAAATATATATGCTGAACTATAGTCGATAATTATTTATTGAAGAAACTTACCTTTATTGATGTTAACAACAAGAAAAAATCGAACTTCTTCTCGCTGTTTATCTCACCCTGAAAAATCACCGTTGAAAAATCTTATTCAGTGCTGAATGACTTTAGGCGTGGGATGCTTACTTCGGCCTATTTACCTCCTTAGTGCAATTACTACGCGATTTGTTTTGTTTCGGAACTCAATTTCCACTGAAATTTGCGTGTATTTGCGTTTTTTTTTCTCCTTTTTTTGGGCTCTAGAATTTAACTTTCAAATAGAAATTTAGGGTTAGGGTTATTGATTTTTTTTCTTTTTTTTTCTTGGTAATGGATTGAAGAAAGTTGAGAGTAAAAAATAATGGAAAGTGTTGTTTTCATGCAATCAAAAAAGATTTTTAAATAAAAGCGTTTATTACCATCATCGTTGACTACCTAATGAGACAATGTTCTTTCAATGTCGAAGCAAAATGTGCAATTTTGTGGTAGTTTTTTTTTTTTACATGTTCTAACGTAATAATTATATATATAAATATCTATATATATATATATATATATATATATATATATATATATAAAGAAAAATTAAAGCCGACAGGTTATTTTCTTAGGTTCTCTGGCTGGGGCCAGGAAAGAAAAAGTGTATATGAAAGTAATCAAAGTAAGTAAGTAAGTAAGTAAATAATAATAATAATAATAATAATAATAATAATAATAATAATTTTAATAATAATAATAATATAATGATCTTGAAAAACTGTTTCAATGCAAAGAAACATCTTAGTACTGCCTGGATAGATTATCGTAAGGAATTCGATAGTGTGCCACATTCCTGGATTTTAAAGACTTTAAATATATGCAAGATATCACCCGTCATCATCAATTTCATCAAACAATGTATGTCGATATGGAAAACAAAACTTTACCTCAATTATATGAATGGAACTTATAAGTCTGGTGAAATAAACATCAAAAGAGGTATATTTCAAGGTGATTCTTTATCTCCCTTACTATTCTGCATATCATTAATAGCACTAACCAGTCAACTTAATAAGACAGAATGTGGTTATAAAATAGCCCAAAAGAAAATAAGCTATCTATTTTACATGGATGACTTAAAGTTGTATACTAAGAATGATAATGAGCTGGAAGGTCTTCTGCAAACTGTAAAATGCTTCAGCGAAGACATTGGAATGAAATTCAATTTGAATAAATGTGCTAAAGCTACAGTATTACGGGGATCACTACAAGAAACATCCTCAATTAGCTAAGACCCTGCTGTAACATTAAAATAATTAAAGCCAGAAGAAGCTTATGAGTGCGTAGGTGTAAATGAGGGTGAAAGAATTCACCATAAAAATGAAAGAAATAGTGCGGAAAGAGTACTATAGAAGGCTACGAATAATATTAAAAACTGAATTGAATTCTCATAACAGAATTATGGCCATTAATAGCCTTGCAATCCCAGTTGTCGAATATAGTTTTAACATCTTAAACTGGACTCTAAACGACATCAGGCGAATGGATTCTAAAACAAGAAAGCTTATTTCTAAGCATAAGATGCATTATCGAAAGGCTGATGTAGACCGTCTATACATGCCCCTTTAGAAGGTGGAAGAGGTCTTATTCAGCTAGAATTGTCATACAAGACAAAAACTATTGGCTTATTGGATGATACAATTAGTAATGCAACACGAAGAAAGAAAGAAAAAATATTCAATAATAAAAGAAGGCAGTAAATACAAACAAGATTTACATTTAGTAGATTCTGTAGAAAAGCAAAACAGAAGCCGAGAACCAACTATTGCGGCAAAAAATATGAAAATGAAAGCCAAAGATAAAGCTCTTGAAAAGATGAAACAACGCTGGCAAGACAAACCTTTGCATGCCCAATATCCAGAACATGCCAATAAATCCAATGTTGATAAAGTTAATACTCATCGATGGTAAATATTATACATAATAATATGGATCCAAAATGCAGGTTTTGTGATAAACACCAAGAAACAATAGACCATCTAATCACAGGCTGTTCTGTACTTGCCCCAAATAAATATAAAAATCACCACCAGAGAGTGGGGTAATATTTACATTGGACAATGTTCAAACACTATGGAAAATCTGAAAACAAACACTGGTATGAACATCACCCATCACCGGTTACAGAAATAGAAGATGTCTCCCTTCTATGAGATTACACCATCTATACAGACAGAAAAATTGAAGCAAATCGGCCGGACATTATTGTTAAAAACCAGAAAGAAAAAACTTGCCTATTAATTGATATGGCTTGTCCAGCAGATAGTAACCTAGCAACCAAGGAATTGTGAAAAACTGTCAAAATATGAAGACCTGGAAAGTGAAATAGAACAAATGTGGAAATTGAAAACAACAGTTGCGCCAGTGATAGTAGGTGCACTTGGAATGATAATAAATGGAACAAAACGACACATTGAATAATCTGTGGAAACCCTAGCTTAAGAGATATACAAAAAATTGTCTTATTAAATACAGCCCACACACTGGAGAGTTCTAAAGGAGAACTTTGTTTATGCAACGCTAGGGATGATAGGGGAGATAGAAAAAAACATGAAATAAAACCATAACAACACGCCACGACCTGCCTTAGGTCTTTCTGTAGACTTGGTTGTTAGTGCGACTATAGTAGAAATCGAAATATGATGAAAAATGACACAATAATAATAATAATAAAATGTTTGTGTATTAAAATATCGTTTTCGTTTTTGACATCGCAACTGGAAATATTTTTCTCAATTTCAATGTTTTCTCAATTTTCAATGTAAGTTGAAATAGTATAATTTCATAGTCTATAATAAAATCATAGCTTCGTCTTTAACTTGACGTAGCTCATCAGCCTACACCTTTTTTAAATTGTCGATACGTTCTAGTAAAGTCTCCTTCTCAAAGCAAAACCTCAGACAGAAATCTGCTTCAGCTTGTGCTCTTTTGAAAACTTCCACAAGAAAGACATCTTTCATTTATAATTGCTGTTAAATGCAAGACCTGCAAAATATTTTTTTAAAAATTAAAAAAAAAAGAAAAAACCAAAATGCTAAAAATTCAAGAACTACAAGCGTGACTCAATTTCGCCCCCAAAATGCGATACGTGGGAAAAGAAAGCAATTCAATTAGGATATCGCATTATTTTAACAGATTGAATTTTGAAACGTTTTGTTTAAAACCTCTTCAAGTCTATCAGATGTATCAAAAAGTAATAAATAAATAAATGGGGCAAAGTTCGTCTGAAATGGAAGTAGAAAAGATTTTTGAGAGAGTAGGATGGGGTGGTTATTTTTAGGGAAGGAAATAAGAAAAAAAAGAACGAGTGAATGAATGAAAAAAGAAAGAAAAAAGACAGAAAAATTTTTAAGGAAAAGTAAGCAATCAAAGGAGAATAAAGAAAAAAGAAAGACTGAAAACAATGGAGAGAGAAAAAAAGAATGAAAATAAAAGTACGAAAAGAAAAAATAATTGAAGAAATATTTTTAAAGAAAAGAAAGCAAACAAAATAAAGAAAAATGAGGAAAGAAACAAGGAAAGAGAAAAGAACGAAAGAAAGAAAAAACAACGAAGTAATTGAAAAATAAGGAAGACCTAAGATAATAAAAAGTAAGAAATATCAAATAAAATAAAAAAAAGAGATAAAGAATGATTAGAAGTGAAAATATAAAAGAATGAAAAACAAAATTCTAATTGAAAAAGAACGGATGAATTGAATTCGAAAAATAAAAAATAAAACAAAACATGAAATAAGAATGAGGAAGAATGAGGAAGAATGAGGAAGAATGAGGAATTAGGAAGATAGAAAAACATTTAATACGAAACTGAGAAAGAAAAGTAATAAAAATCGATGCAAAAATGTTTTGGAAAAAAGAAAGAAAAAATGAAAAAAGAAAGAAGGAAAGCGAAAAATGAATAATAAAACTAAAAAACAATGATTAACGAAGAAAAAAAACGAAATATTGCAAATAAATAAATAAGAAGAAGAAAAGAAAAGAAAGTAAAAGGAAAGAAAACAAATAGAAAAGTGAATTAAAAAAAAAAAGAGAAAGGAAAAAAAAATTGGAATATAAAAGAAAAAAACGTTTTAGAATTAAACACAAAAAGGAAAAAGAAAATATGAAAGAATAGATGAAAAACAAAATATAATGAACAATAAAAAAATGGAAAGTGGTAAATAACTAAAATCGAAAGAAAATGGAATTACCAAAAGACGAAAAAGATGTGAAAAAGATCTGAGAAAAGATGTGAAAAATATTTGAAAAAGTTGTGAAAAAGATGTGTGATAAAAGCTATGTGAAAAAGATGTAAAAAATCAAGAACAGATGAATCAAAATAAAGAAGAAAAAGAAGACAAAAATAAAGAAACAAACATAAAAACAAGCAAAACAAAATACAGGTAAAAAAAAAATTCGCGATCTTAAAAAAGCAAGAAAATATTTTTGAAAAACCTCAAAGCACTCATGCTTTTGAACTCTTACAAGGCTGGAAAGTGAAAATTGCGCATAACCATTTCAGATATTCTCAAATTCTTATAATCTAACCGTCAACATAAAGAGGATCAACGACACATTGAGAAGAGGGTCCCCGTCCACCACCCACAATCCTCAGTGACGACTGCTCGCGAGTATGTGTGTTCTTTGAACTCGTTTATTATTAAATAGTAAAGCAAATTTGTTTTGAATATAAAAGAAAAAGGTTTTTAGAATGAAACAGAAAGGAATGAGAAATATGAAAGTATAAAAAAATACGTAAAATACAAAATGAAAAGGGGAAAATAACTAAAAACCAAAGGAAATGAAATTACAAAAAGATGTGAAAAAGATGTGAAGAAAGTTGTTAAAAAGAAATAGAATCACGATATAGACGAAAAAGATGTAAAAAAAATGGGAAAAGTTAAGTAAAAGATGAGAGAAAAGATGTGAAAAATATTTGAAAAACATGTGAAAAACGATGTGAAGATGATGCGAAAAAGATGTGAGAATGGATGTGAAAAAGATGTAAGAACAGCTATGTGAAAAGGATGTGAAAAATATTTGAAAAAGATGTGAAAAAGATGTAAGAAAAGCTATGTGAAAAAGATGTGAAAATATTTGAAAAAGATGTGAAAAAGATGTAAGAAAAGCTATGTGAAAAAGATGTGAAAAATCAAGAACAGATGAATCAAAACAAAAAAGAAAAAGAAGACAAAAATAAAGATACAAACATAAAACCAAACAAAACAAAATATAGGAAATAAAAAAGGAAAAGATTCGGAATCTTAAAAAAAAAAAGAAAATATTTAAAAAATACAAACTTAAACAATCATGCTTTTGAACTCTGACAAAAGTGAAAATTGCGCATAACCATCTCAGATATGGTCTTGTCATTTCTATTCTCAAGTTCTTATGACCTAACCCTCAACATACAGTGAAGAGAGTCCTCGTTCACCACTCACAATCCTCAGTGACTCCTGCACGCGAGTATTTCTGTTCTTTTAACTCGTTTATTACTCTATTTGGTATATTTTACTTTATGTGCCGTGTCTCCTCAGAACGTAAGCGATCATAGTGGGCGCCGCTGCCCGAAGACAAGCGACCAAATCGAGTTTGGGCCACGTTCGGCAGCACCGGTGAGCGGTTCCACCCGTTTACCCCTGGGCGGTTTCACGTTCTCTTGAACTCTCTCTCCAAAGTTCTTTTCAACTTTCCCTCACGGTACTTGTCGACTATCGGACTCGTCCCGGTATTTAGCCTTGGATGGAGCTTACCACCCGATTTGGGCTGCGTTCCCAAGCAACCCGACTCTCGGATCTTCCTAATCCATGTTGCTCTTAATAAATTTTGTCTCGTATCCATTTACTCGAGGTCATCAAGTATGTTATATACTGTTTTCCTCTATACCTCTTTCCTCCAATCAGTTTTGTGAATATCAAAGTTTACGAGCCTTCCTTGCTCCAAAAGTCTCAATAAGTTTCATTTTTGTTTTCTATTTTCTCTAAAACCGAGTTGTTGTTCACAGTTTAGATCAATGGTATTCTCAGCATCCTACTGTAGAACCGAGAAATGTGTTTAAAAAAGAAAAAGAATGAAAAATAAAGAGGAAAAGCGAAAAACGAATATGTGAGCAACGACGAAGTTTTAGAGAAAATGGAAAACAGGACACTTATACTTAACATCATATTAAGAATACTAAACTGTTACGTGGTATCTTTTCTATCGAATGGCAGTGAATACTGGACAATCTTCTCAAAGATGAAGAAGAGACTTGAAGCAACAGAAATGTGGTTCTACAGAAGGATGATGAGGATATCATTGGCCGAACATGTGAGCAACGACGAAGTTTTAGAGAAAATGGAAACAAAAAGGACACTTATACTTAACATTACATAAAGAATACTAAACTGTTACGTGAATAATGGACAATCTCCTCAAAGATGAAGAAGTGACTTTGAAGCAACAGAAATGTGTTTCTCAAGAAGGATGATGTGGATACCATAGACCAAACAGGTGAGCAACGTCGGAGTTTTAAAGAAAATGAAAACAGAAAGAACACTTATTTTTTACATCATATTAATATTACTAAATTGTTACGTGATATCTGTCCTACAAAAAGTCAGTGAATGCTAGACAATCACCTGAAAGATGAAGAAAAAATTTCAAGCAACAGCAAAGTGGTTCTATAGAAAGGATACTATGGATCGAATATGTGACCAACGATGAAGTATTACATAAAATCGAAACAAAAACTACACCTATACTTAACATCAGGAAAAGACAGTTGAAATTTCTATGGCAAATAATGGAAAATTGTTGCCACCACATCACTCCTTGCATCAGGTCACCTAATTTTCCAGACTGAAACTCCCTTGATTATTACGTGTAGGGCGCATATGAGCGACCGACCAACATAATTCCTTGTAACAACAAAAGTGAGCTGAATGCAAGAATGACGGTAGCATTCACCAATTTAAATTGGGAGACCGTCCAGAAGAGTTGCAGGAGATTCCGAAGTCGTCTGGAGAATGTAGTTGAAGCCAATGTCGATTTTCTTGAATAAATTTACTCTTCAATATTTCAAGATATGTTTGTGTAATTTTGGTAAAATGTTAAATTTTTGGTAATTGTTAAAATGAGATGTCAGTGTCATTTTCATTTTTTGCGTCAGTTAGACGACATGCCGTTTCCAAATTTCTGTTGGAGTGAATTGTGTTACTAGATTCTTTTCTCAGAGATGATGCCCAACGGGCCCTACTTTATTGTGGAGTCTACAAAATCAAAAACAAGCGATGCGCATGCGCGAAATTAAAAGCATAAAATGGCGACAATTTACCCATCGCCTCCTGTAGAATTCCAGGGTTACAGGGAAAAACGCTTGGAAGAGCTCAAGTAAATGGCGGAACAAAGTTTAGGAGCGATAACAAAAAATTACTGGAACTTAAAAATGACATGAAATTGTGGAGAGCCATGATCGCCAACGTCCTGAAGTGACACGATGCATAGAAAAAGAAGAATGAGGTTGAGTAAATGGATGGCGGAACGAAGTCTAGGAGTGATTACACAAATATATTTATTATGAGATACAAAGGATAGGAAATTGTGGAGAGACATGATCGCCAACGTTCTGAAGAAACACGGCTAACAGAAGAAGAATATATTGTAATCAGTGTATTCAGTTGTAGTCGCTGAATAAATAAACACCATCACTTTAGGCTTTAGCGTTTCTTTCCTCCTACCATTTATCTGTAATGGTGTAGGATATATTAGTATATCTTCCAGTAAATATATTACTTTCCCTCATCCTGACTATTTTTAAATTCATTTGATGCCAAACTGGAACAGGCAAATATTACATTGCCAACAATATACTCTGTCTGTGTTAAGAGAAACCGCAGTTTAGATCTACCCCATTCGTTAAAATATATTCCTTGTAAGTTCTTAGCCGGTTTTATCTTGAGCTGTCAGAACAGACAGTTCTACTTCTAATTTAGACTCATTATTATCGGGTGATAGAGCTTCACACCAACAAATATACGAAGGTCAACATGGCCATCATGACATAATGTCTGATATGATTATACCAGGCACCGACATTACACCCAAATTTACGCAATATTGGTGATTGGATTTGATAAAAGCGGTAAATAACCACGCAACCCGAGCCCACTTAGAAATATCTTCAGGTAACCCAGTTCATTAAGACAGTCTCCGATTGTTCCTTTGTATCTATATGTAACTCGCAATTGGCTGCCTTAACATTTAACTCTAAAATAAAAGAAGTCAAGAAGCTTATATCCAAAATGATCTTAAGTCCGTCGTTAACTGTAGAAAACGATGGTTTTTTAATTTTAACACCTCCAAAACTAGATGTCTCCTGCATGGCTGATTTTAACCTCCAAGGAACGTTATTCTTTGCACCTATTTAAAGTAACATTCTCAGCTCCCATAAAGTGAAAAGATTATACTAGAACCATTACGAGGACAGCTGTTAAGAAAGTTGCTTCACTGTGTCGTGCGACACAATTTTTCTCTCCATTATCAAGCCTACCATTTAAACGCAGTACTAGACTGGCGTCAAGATTGCGTCAATTCAGCTGATCTAGATTCCTGATTCGGATGGCGTACGACTTACTACAAAGCGCTACTAACCTTCACATATGGGGGAAAATAGATTCACCGAAGAGCCCCTTGTGCTCGGGGTGGGGATCTTTGCAACATATTGAGCGGGTGCAGAACTGCTCTGACGGACTGACGCTATCGGTGGCGTCATGACAAGGCTTTTTAGAGGCGACAGCGCTCATTATTTCTGAAGCCGTGCAAAACAATAAACTCATCTCAGAAAGAAGAGCTATCCGCTTCGTTAAAGCAGGTGCAAAGCCGAGTAAAAAGGTTACAGGATTTTATGTTATCGTCCGTGTCGGATTGGCAGATGCGAGTCGATCTTGGGAAACAATGGAAATTTTCTACACATATAGCGTCCTCCAAACTCCAACCAGAAAATGATCGTTTATTCGGACGCTAAAAAACAGATTATTTAGCTGGAGTTAACTATACCATGGGAGGAGCACAAACAAGAGGCATTTAAGAGAAAATATAGTAAATATGAAGGGCTCTTAGATGAGTGTATAACTAAAGGATGGCGCTCATTCAAAACAACCAAAGAAAGAAAGATAAAAAAAAATATTGATTTCTATATTTTTATTTTTATTTATTTATTTCGTATTTTTTGAATTAATGAGAAAATGTTTTTTGTAGATTACCGTTACAAATGTCTATTCTCGGTATGGGTACGTGAGTGTCTATATGAAATCCTTTTCGGGATTATTTTGAATATTAACTGTTGTATAATTTGGGTCTAACGAGCAGGTTTGCCTGCAAAATACGTATTACCCATTAAATTTTAGAATATCTAAAAAAATTTCTAAAGTATATATATATATATATATATATATATATATATATATATATATATATATATTAATCTTATCACCCCGAGCAAGGCGGTAAAGCCACTGATGTGCAGGGGGCTACGTAATAGTGAAAAGATTGGAAAAGAGAAAGCCGGAAACCACATCCTAAACAGGGAACAAGGGATGAGCCTCTTCACCAGTTCAATAGATGTGGGTGGAGTGTGAACCGGGCGATAGATAGATCTATCTACTCCAATTGAAAAAAAAAAGAAACCAAAGTGAGAAGATTGGAAAAGAGAAAGCCGGAAACCACATCCTAAACAGGGAACAAGGGATGAGCCTCTACACCTGTTCAATAGACGTGGGTGGAGTGTGAACCGGGCGTTAGATAGATCTATCTACTCCAATTAAGATCTATCTATTGGTTAGTTTTCTTCTCTTCTTCCAAAAGACATCCTGTCATGGTCGTATGTAGGAAGATGAGTTCAACCGAGCATACCCGATCTATAACATCGAACAACCCAAGTGAAGTTTTGATTGGTTGCTGTTTCCTGAGAGAACTTATATAATGCACGTCCTAAAGCTAGTAGGAATTTTTTTCTGGGTGCTGGTCGAATACGCATGATATTCGGTCGGGGCGTCTATCGAAGAAGTCTGTTGTTTTTTTAGAACCGAAACTTCTAGTGACATAGGAGCAAGAACACTGACTTCGCATCTAGTTTCGGCACTTAACGATGTATTTTAATTATGATCCATTGCTAGGTCAGCTGTAAAAAAGTCAGTTCACTGTGTCGTACGACACAATTTTTCTCTCCAGAATCAAGTCTACCATTTAAAAGCAGTACTAGACTGATGTCAAGATTTTATCAATTTACAGTTGAGCAGACTAGATGTAGCCGAAACTTCTATGCTAACAGCTAATTTCCTCGCGGTACTTATTTGTGGAACTCCCTTTCGATTCCATACTTTTCAAACGATTTAATTAATTTTTCTGTTAATAATTCTTCCTCACCCTGAAAGACATGTGTTTTGGTGAGTTTACTTTTAATAAATACCTGGTACTTGCCCGTGATTGTCTCCGTCTACACACTCTCTTAAACATATCTGTACAGCAAAATGGTGATATGCCCAGCAGTTTCACATTAAGAGTACTAAACTGTTACGTGATAATATGTCCTATTGAATGGCAGTGAATACTGGACAATCTCCTCAAAGATGAAGAAGAGACTTGAAGCAATAGAAATCTGGTTCTACAGAAGGATCCTGAGGATTCCATGGACCGAACAAGTAAGCAACGACAAAGTGTTAGATAAAATAGAAACAAAAAGGACACTTATACTTAACATCGTATTAAGAGTACTAAACTGTTACGTGATATCTGTCCTCCTAGATGGCAGTGGGTGCTGAACAATCTCCTCAAAGATGAAGAAGAGACAAAGATATTTACATATGTGTTTGTAAATTTTTATCTTCCCACATACATACACAGCAAATCGAAAGTTTTTGTATCTAAATGTAAATCATCTGTACAACCAACATCAAACATAGCCTGATGAAGGGAATCTATCTCGAAACAGAAATTTCATATTAACAAGAAATAATATAAAATGTGGAAGGTGTTAGTATGACTGTTAGTCTGGTTTGGAATGAACTACTACCAACTCGACTCTTTCTCTCTCTCTCTTGAGAGACGTAGTATATATATATATAGTGTTAGGATGAGTTCATTCTGGAGTTACAGGTAAGGACCCATGACAAAGAGGATGGAGACCCAAAGACGCATGGGCCAGGCCAAAGACGCATTTCAGAACTAACCAGAGTCCTGAAAGACAGGAAAATTTCACTAGAAACAAAGAAAAGAGTGCTGGATTGCTATGTGTCCTTATTGATATCTGTTCTTCTTTATGGAAGTGATTGTTGGTCCATGTCATTAAAGATGAAGGAGAGGCTTGAGGCAGCAGAAATGTGGCTTTACAGAAGGATGCTGAGGATACTATGGACAAAGAACGTGTGCAACGATGAGGTGTTGAAAAGGACGCAAACGTTTAGAAAATCATACTTAATATCAGGAAGAAATAAATGTTATTTCTGGGACACGTAATGAGAAAGGAAGGCCTGGAGAATTTAATACTCACTGGTCGGATAAATGGAAGGAGAGACAGGAGTAAGCAGTGCCATGACGTACTTTTTAGGTTTGAGCAAATGGATTACAGAGTAGGGCTTAGAAGAGATACATATTTATCTATCTCTATGTCTGTATATCTCAGTCACTTCACTATCTATCTATCTATCTATCTATCTATCTATCTATCTATCTATCTATCTATCTATCTATCTGTCTGTCTATCTATCTATCTATCTGTCTGTCTGTCTTAATCTTTTCATTATCTATCTATCTATCTATCTATCTATCTATCTATCTATCTAAGCCTATTATTATCTATCTATCTATCTATCTATCTATCTATCTATTATAAGCCTATTATTATCTATCTATCTATCTATCTATCTATCTATCTATCTAAGCCTATTATTATCTATCTATCTATCTATCTATCTATCTATCTATCTATCTATCTATCTATCTATCTAAGCCTATTATTATCTATCTATCTATCTATCTAAGCCTATTATTATCTATCTATCTATCTATCTATCTATCTATCTATCTATCTATCTATCTCAGTCTCTTCAATATCTATCTATCTATCTATCTATCTATCTATGTCACTCTTTTCCTATCTATCTATCCCAGTCTCTTCTCTATCTATCTATCTATCTATCTATCTATCTATCTATCTATCTATCTATCTATCTATCTATCTAAGCCTATTATCTATCTATCTATCTATCTATCTATCTATCTATCTATCTCAGTCTCTTCAATATCTATCTATCTATCTATCTAAGCCTATTATCTATCTATCTATCTATCTATCTATCTATCTATCTATCTATGTCACTCTTTTCCTATCTATCTATCTCAGTCTCTTCTCTATCTATCTATCTATCTATCTATCTATCTATCTATCTATCTATCTCAGCCTGTTCATTATCTATCTATCTATCTATCTATCTATCTATCTATCTATCTATCTATCTATCTATCTATGTCAAATTTAATACTCACAGGTCCGATAAATGGATGTTGAGACAGAGGAAAGCAGCGTGAGACGTACTTGCTAGGTCTGAGCAAATGGTTAGTGGTGCGGGGATACCAAAAGAAAAATTACTGAGTGCGACAAGAGCCAGACCCAAGTGGAAGTCCATGATCGCCCACGTTCCGAAGGGACACCGCACATGAAGAAGTAGAATGTAAAAGTGTTGGTAATGATTTTGCAATAAAAATGCATTAAATATGAGGAACAAAGGGGTTGTACGGCTCGTGTTGATTCCTGGATCTGTGGCCCGGAATGAACCAAAGTATTACAGTAAGGATTTCATATGTAGACATTGTAAATGTATTACCAATTACTTGAATACAAATAGACACTAAATCCAGAAACGAACAATTGTCAGCGATTATAAATTAATGGAAATATTGGTGATAGGCAATTTCATTTATTATTTTGAACATCGATTATATTTCACTTAAACGTTCGAAACTTTTTAATCCGCTATATTCACCTTTATATTGTTTACAAATGTGTTTTACCAAAAATGATTTTAATAAAGTAACAAAGATCATTTTCTATAATCTTATTAAAAATGACAGTGAAACATTAACTTCATAGAAAAATCCCCGTCGGCATTGAAAATATCAAACATTTCAAATTCCAGTGATTCGATAATTTAACCTTTGCTGAAAACTGTAGAAAAATAATTGTCAGCGAGTTCATGTCGAATTGATGAGGCGAAAAAAAGAATGAAAGAAACAAAGAAATATAACATTTTGTAAATCCTGCTCGGTTGACGCATCATATTTAAAATTTAATACGCATCATTCTAAAAAGAAACATGGCATGAAGTAGAAGTGTGTAAAAATATAATTTGTTGGCAAGTGAAGCAGGCGAACATCCATCTATCTATCTATCTATCTATCTATCTATCTATCTATCTATCTATTATGTATGTATGTATGTATGTATGTATGTATGTATGTATGTATGCATGCATGTATCTATCTATCTATCTATCTATCTATCTATCTATCTATCTATCTATCTGTCCATTATGTATGTATGTATGTATGAATGTATGTATGTATCTATCTATCTATCTGTCTGTCTGTCTTAATCTTTTCATTATCTATCTATCTATCTATCTATCTATCTATCTATCTATCTATCTAAGCCTTATTATTATCTATCTATCTATCTATCTATCTATCTATCTAAGCCTATTATTATCTATCTATCTATCTATCTATCTATCTATCTATCTAAGCCTATTATTTATCTATCTATCTATCTATCTATCTATCTATCTATCTATCTATCTATCTATCTAAGCCTATTATTATCTATCTATCTATCTATCTAAGCCTATTATTATCTATCTATCTATCTATCTATCTATCTATCTATCTATCTATCTCAGTCTCTTCAATATCTATCTATCTATCTATCTATCTATCTATGTCACTCTTTTCCTATCTATCTATCCCAGTCTCTTCTCTATCTATCTATCTATCTATCTATCTATCTATCTATCTATCTATCTATCTATCTATCTATCTAAGCCTATTATCTATCTATCTATCTATCTATCTATCTATCTATCTATCTATCTCAGTCTCTTCAATATCTATCTATCTATCTATCTAAGCCTATTATCTATCTATCTATCTATCTATCTATCTATCTATCTATCTATGTCACTCTTTTCCTATCTATCTATCTCAGTCTCTTCTCTATCTATCTATCTATCTATCTATCTATCTATCTATCTATCTATCTCAGCCTGTTCATTATCTATCTATCTATCTATCTATCTATCTATCTATCTATCTATCTATCTATCTATCTATGTCAAATTTAATACTCACAGGTCCGATAAATGGATGTTGAGACAGAGGAAAGCAGCGTGAGACGTACTTGCTAGGTCTGAGCAAATGGTTAGTGGTGCGGGGATACCAAAAGAAAAATTACTGAGTGCGACAAGAGCCAGACCCAAGTGGAAGTCCATGATCGCCCACGTTCCGAAGGGACACCGCACATGAAGAAGTAGAATGTAAAAGTGTTGGTAATGATTTTGCAATAAAAATGCATTAAATATGAGGAACAAAGGGGTTGTACGGCTCGTGTTGATTCCTGGATCTGTGGCCCGGAATGAACCAAAGTATTACAGTAAGGATTTCATATGTAGACATTGTAAATGTATTACCAATTACTTGAATACAAATAGACACTAAATCCAGAAACGAACAATTGTCAGCGATTATAAATTAATGGAAATATTGGTGATAGGCAATTTCATTTATTATTTTGAACATCGATTATATTTCACTTAAACGTTCGAAACTTTTTAATCCGCTATATTCACCTTTATATTGTTTACAAATGTGTTTTACCAAAAATGATTTTAATAAAGTAACAAAGATCATTTTCTATAATCTTATTAAAAATGACAGTGAAACATTAACTTCATAGAAAAATCCCCGTCGGCATTGAAAATATCAAACATTTCAAATTCCAGTGATTCGATAATTTAACCTTTGCTGAAAACTGTAGAAAAATAATTGTCAGCGAGTTCATGTCGAATTGATGAGGCGAAAAAAAGAATGAAAGAAACAAAGAAATATAACATTTTGTAAATCCTGCTCGGTTGACGCATCATATTTAAAATTTAATACGCATCATTCTAAAAAGAAACATGGCATGAAGTAGAAGTGTGTAAAAATATAATTTGTTGGCAAGTGAAGCAGGCGAACATCCATCTATCTATCTATCTATCTATCTATCTATCTATCTATCTATCTATTATGTATGTATGTATGTATGTATGTATGTATGTATGTATGTATGCATGCATGTATCTATCTATCTATCTATCTATCTATCTATCTATCTATCTATCTGTCCATTATGTATGTATGTATGTATGTATGTATGTATGTATCTATCTATCTATCTGTCTGTCTGTCCATTATCTATCTATCTATCTATCTATCTATCTATCTATCTATCTCAACCTCTTCATTATCTATCTATTATGTATGTATGTATGTATGTATGTATGTATGTATCTATCTATCTGTCTGTCTGTCCATTATCTATCTATCTATCTATCTATCTATCTATCTATCTATCTATCTCAATCTCTTTATTATATATCTATCTATCTATCTATCTATCTATCTATCTCAACCTCTTCATTATCTATCTATTATGTATGTATGTATGTATGTATGTATGTATGTATGTATCTATCTATCTGTCTGTCTGTTCATTATCTATCTATCTATCTATCTATCTATCTATCTATCTCAATCTCTTTATTATCTATCTATCTATCTATCTCAACCTCTTCATTATCTATCTATTATGTATGTCTCTCTCTCTCTCTCTCTATATATATATATATATATATATACGAATTTATTCCAATTACGAATAAAAATTTGAAGCAAATACGAATTATTCAAAGTGACAATGGTAAGAAGTAGAAATAGGTGAAAATATTATTTATTTGTTTGCAAGTGAAAATGCAAACATCTATCTATCACTATCATTAAGTTCATATTAGTTGATCGACTGATTCTATCTATCTATCTATCTATCTATCTATCTATCTATCTATCTATCTATCTATGTAAAACCTAGGTGTGTCAGGCTTAATGCTGTAACAATCTGCTCAAATTCTATACCAACCACCGATGATTTCGCAATGGTCTATTTTTCTAGTTGCCCCTCGATAGATATTTGCACAGAAATATGTTATTTTCTCATACGCATATTGAATACATATAATTTTAAAATATATTGTTTGTTTTCAGCTTTATAATCATACAAATAGAATAAAAAACTTCATAATATTTTACGATCTTGATCGCACTATCGCTCTCAATAAAAAAAAAATGCTCGCAACAAAATCAATTGCATCATTTTTGGTTAAAACTGCAAAGAAATTAAATTTCATTATAATTACTTTGGGGGCATAATTTTCTCTCTCTCTCTCACTCACTCTCTCTCTCTCTCTCTCTCTCTCTCTCTCTCTCTCTCTCTCTCTCACTAGTTTTTCTAATCTACCATCAGCATTCAGTCGTTACAACCCCAGCGGGTTTCAACGTCAATTAGATAATTTTGATAACATCATCTCAGATGATGCAATCTGAATCTTCATCGTGTTCATTATAAATAAAAATGAATTAACAATATATATCACAGCGTATATATAGAGAAAAAATAGAGTTTTGCAAAAATACATTTTACTCCTTTTATTTGATGTCATTAGGAGCGTTTAATCTTAAGTTCTTTTTGGGCATAGTACGACAGTTATCAAATCTCCATAAAGGTCAGTCAGTTGAGTGCCATACGTGATACACGCTTGGGCGATCATGTCTTTTTCGAGACATGACTGACTGGGCAGAAGATTATCCCACAGTAGGTTGCCATTGCTTTCTGCGGTAGATTGGTTGCCGACCAAGGCTATAGAACCCAATCTGTCCTGTTATTTAACCCATAACTGGAAGGAATAGACGGATTAATACCTTTCCCAAGGATGTTTGCGCGTAAGTGAAATGCAATGAATTCAGCTGGAATTCGAACTCGGCTCCCCGATTTCTCGTTCCGAGCCGATATCCATAAAGGTAAATTTCCTAAATCATCTTTGTTGGTATAAACATGTTAATTGATGCTTTCGTTGACAATACATGAATACGAATGTACTACTAACATAAAAAATAAGGGCAAATTGTTTGAGAGGATTACATATATATATATATATAATAAAAAGTGTGAGAGGCCGTGAACGTTTTGTTTAAAGTGTTTATTTATTTTTGTTGTTATTATACATGTTATGATATTTTAAGTGTCCATAATGGTATTTGTGACGCTACACGTGTTTCGAGTCTAAAGTTGACTCTCTTCAGGCGAATAAACTTATGGCTTTACGTATCGAGTTCCTTTTGTTTCTGAGGGCCAAGTTGCTGTTTATAAACAACTAAGTAGAAAAAGCGGATGTGCGTTGTGGTGCAGTGGATATCGGCTCGGAACGAGAAATCGAGGAGCCGAGTTCGAATTCCAGTTAAATTCATTGCATTCACTTACGCGCAAATACCCTTGGGAAAGGTATTAACCCCTCTCTTCCCTCCAGTTATGGGTTAAATAGCAGGACAGATTGCTATTGCTGGGCTTGCAACCAATCTACCGCAGAAAGGAATGGCAACCTACTGCGGGATAATCTTCTGCCCAGTCAGTCATGTCTCGAAAGATACATGATCGCCCAAAGTGTGTATTCCGTATGGCACTTAACTGACTGACTGAATATAATAATTGAAATCAGGAATAAGGCTTCTACGGGTCATAAAGTGGGGGATCCATTTTTATTGTTATGAAGTATTAAACTGATCCCCCAGTAAATACTACGTAATAATATAATGCATCTCTTCTCCCCCTAGCTATGAGTCAAATAAGAGGACACATTTGGTTCTATAGCCTTGGCTGGGAACCAATCTACCAAAGAAAGCAATGGCAACCTACTACTGGATAATCTTCTGCATAGTCAGTCATGTCTCGAAAGAGACATGATCGCCCTTAAGTGTGTTTCACGTATGGCACTTAACTGACTGAAGTAGAAAAATAAAAATAAAAAATAAATTAAATCAGTAAAATAGAATAAATCAAATGTTGGCGTGATGAACTCTCTGTGTTTTTTCACATCAGCACATGTATAAATGGATAAACAGATATATATATATACATATATATACATATATATTGTCATCCGGAGACAGATCTGTTTCGCTGTATCACAGCTCATCAGTACGGTTAGACTACGATTGCTTTTTTACTCAGGATTGAAACCCGACCGAATGGCGTCAGTCGGCGACTCTACCCCTGGGCTATAGGCGTTCGGTGGAAGTAGGCAGACTTTTTAGCGCAGATCATTATACACGCCCAATAGCTAGAGCGCTCTAATTCATTTCACTGAATGAGCGATGTGTACATGCCAGAGTAGCTACTCTTTATCAAAGTCTACTATTTTTCCAGAGTGCCCAATCAAGGTGTGAGAGCGTAAATATATAAAAGAAAACTGAATACAGCAATTAGATTGGTTATAAATTACATTTAATTTCTATGAGCTAAATTAGATTATTTCATCAGATTACACTATATTCGTTTCATTCGGTATAAATATTTTCCCGGAATTGAACTCTCTATACAGATGTAACACTTAATATTTTATATTAAGCAGATCTTGTTGGATGATCCTCGCCATTCACAGACTTCAGATCATTACCTATATATATATATATATATATATATATATATATATATAAATGCATATTATAAAGTTTTCGTAAATATGTCCTATTAAACAATAGAAATTAATTAACAATATTCTGTAAACACCGTAAATAATTCACTTTAAAATTTGATTAAATATAATGTTAATTAATAACTTATGCGCCAATATTACATATCGATCATTTTATCAAAAGTTAATTACCCACGCAATATTTTTTCTTTAGCGTAAGTGTAATATAACCGAGTAGTATACCCAAGTTACTTAACTTAAATTTAAATTTATACAATTAGCGCTAGTGATAAATTATTTAGTATAAAAAGTTAATTTCTTCAAAAACCTAAATTCTTACCTGTTGTCAAAAAACCACTTTCTACAGATCTGAATAATGTATTCCTAATATGTATCTTCCCAAGACAGATAATAAGTGTCATTTACTCATGACATAATTCAACAACTACCTTCATACGACCTAAATGTTTAAATTTACTTTTTAACTTAAAAAAAAGACCGTACATCCTAGGAAGTTGGGAACCTGTTTCCACATTTAAGTAGTGTCTAATTCTTACCCAGTTTAATATAGAGATGGAAAATAACATGTTGCCTTAGACGTATTAGTTGAGAAAATTTCTACATCTTTCTTCACTAACGTATACATTCATTGGTTGTATCTTAGTTGGGATTCCTTTGTTAACAAATCTAAGAAGATTAATTTTACCAAACACTAACCCACACTGCACTAATGATAATAAAATAAATGCAAATTACCAATATTTTCCTAGGAACTCCCTTCCGTATACTTGCTTCCCCGACAGCTACAATCTCAAGGAGTTTAAATGTAAGGTCAATAGTGGCAGTCGAATGCTTTGCTTGGGGTGAAATGATTTTTTAAAAAATTCTCGCTTTTGATTGAGTAATACAGACACACCGAAAATCATATTGTTCAACTCCCTCCACCCACCTCTTCTTAGATTTTTAAATAGCCATGAATTCGTTTTCAGTTTTCAAGTGCCTCTTTTGGTAGTTTTGAGTTATCTCCCTCAAACCCTATAAGTTACTTGTTCACCACTGCTGTACCCTGGTATTGAACTCACAACATTTTGGGTCAAGCCCCATGGACTAACCAACATCTATTTCCAATGGGCCATGAAGGGTTATTGAGCTTTAGGTTTATAAATCCCCAAAATTCAGTAGTTCTTGTTTTAAGGTTAGAGGGAGATAACTCATGACTTCCAAAATGAAGGACAACTACGCAAGGAATGAAGTTCATATACCCAAGTGATTGTAAATACGGGTTCGGTTCGTAATTCCTAGCACCTGAAAAAGACCGGAGCCTACAATCGCTGAAACGTCGTACAAATAGCAACAAAGAAAAGGACAATAGTCCGAATACTGTATATACTGTAATAACCGTATTGTTTTCTACATGCAAATGTAAATCATTTTCACCACGATTGTTCAACACTGCCTGATGACGAAGTAATATATCAAAACAAAAATTTTCGTGTCAAAATAAAAATTAAACAAATTTTAAATAAAAAAAACTATATATATATATATATGATGGACTCTCCCGTCGATCTCGACGTATGAGGTTCCGACAACTCTGACTTCATCCATGCTTCAGCCTCTGATGACATCTAAGTCCAGCAAGGGACTTACAAATCAATCCACACAGAGTGCAAGTGTGCTGGTTATGGGATGTACTTGCAGGTACCAATACAGCCCGCTTGACTCTCTCTCGTTTCTGACTCAAATGATTCAGACTGTCAGCCTTGAAACGCTGAAGACCATCAAAACAACATGCCTTCCACTCCATTCGATCAGAGACTCTGCTCTCAAGATTGTTGTGAGGCAGATTGAGAGCAATCAAATTACTCCTGATCTTATCCTTGTACCTCAGTAAAGGCCGTCCAACATTTCTCCTACCGCTCTCCAATTGACTGTACATCATGATTTTTGGTATCCTTTCCTCGGTCATCCTCAATACGTGTCCAGTCCAACGTATATATATATATATATATATATATATATATATATATATACACCCAAAATGTCTTAGCTATAATAGAGAGAATATATATATATATATCATCTGTCTGTCTGTCTGTCTGTCTATCTCTCTCTTTCTATATATATATACATATATATATATATATATCCTCGTATGTTTACATGGTATATCACACGCTAAAGTCTGCCTCCTTCTACCCATAGCTCATAGGTAGAATGGTCAACGGACGTCAATTCGGTCGGGTTTCAATCGGATGTCTAACAGCACTCATGAGCTGTGATAAAGCGAAACAGATCGGTTTGCGGATATATATATATATATATGAAAGAACAGAATACACGCAACCTATTTGCTACCCAGGTTTCTACCAATCAGGTATCATCAGGCAAGAACATATAAGAACGAAGTGGTCAAAACCTTGGTAGAAAGTAAGTGGTAAGTCTTCTGTTCTTTAACATATCGTTAGCTCTGCATATTCAGTTCATTTGTGTTGGGTGTGCACTGAGCACTTTTTCAAACTACCGTGTGCTGCCTATTTGGCTAGTCTAAATAAATATATATATTAACTCTAGCCAAATAGCGGCTGGTCCGACCAGCATACAGCATATATATATATATATATATATATATATATATATATATATATATATATTTCCAGCCATAATTATTAGGCAATGCAACGTTTCTAAAAGAAATGAGGTATTTCTGTGTTTTTAGTATTTATTGCCAAATGAAAATAGAATGGTTCTTTTGTTATTATTACTTTGCAAAATTTTACGGAATCAAAGATGAACTAGTCCGAACCACCCTAAATTTTCTTTAATCTTTCATTGATGAAAATGCAATATAAGTAATTATTAAATATTTATAAATGAATTTGATGTACATGTTATTTTGCAGTATTAACAAAAGAATCATTTTATTTTCATTTACAATTATTCACTTGGCAATAGATACTAAAAAATACTATGAAATCCATCATTTTTTTAAAACAATGCTGTGGCCTAATAGTTATGGGCGTATGTGATATATATATATATATATATATATATATATATATATATATATATATATATATCAGTGTTCGTAAAGTTTAATTTTTGGTTGAAAGGAGTATGAACTGAAGTAACCCGGCCTCGTTATTCTCTCTCTAATTAATTGAGTCGATGCTGCCTCGCTATTGTCTCTCTTTTTATGAACGTAACAGAATATATATATATATATATATATATATATATATATATACAACGGGTTTTATTATAATAGAGAGGACTTATATATATATATATATATATTTTACTACTTGACATTATTATTGCCAAAAAATAAAAGTCACTGTTAAAGGGCAAAAACACGGCAAGACCTTTCATAAGTGGTAGTGAAGTTTAATAACTGGTAGTAAAGAGAATGAACTGAGCTGTTGTCTTTCTATGTGCATGACAAGATGACAGGTGATATATTTATGTGTATATATATAACAGCCTTTGAGATTTCACTCGCCCGATCGACTTAGTCGATTAAAAACTTAACTGCGCGACTAAAGTTTATTGCTTATACTCGCCCGCGTTCGATTAAAAATAAAAGAAAATATGATTCCTTATGCATCCCAAAAGTATGCCAATGAAGATTCACAAGTTACTTAGATTGACCTGCAATGACATTACTGAATTCTTGGTTTTTATCGTCCCGGTCAGTGCGAACATTCTTTTAACTAACGCTTCCACAGTGGAGCCAAAATGTCTCTGTCGCCCAGATTGCTCACAGATTTTTAGAAACTCACTTGGAAAAATATTATTCTATATTTCCTCCCCGAATATTTGAAAGAAAGAAAAAAAATACGCATACTTCTTTCAACCACGCACCGAAAAACAAATTATACAACTTGTATAAAAAATTACTTACTTGTATAATAAAAGTAAGTTATTTTTTTTTAGAAAATTGTTGTAAAAATCAGATTTGTAACTTTTGTCATCAATTTGATGGAGGTTGTAGTCAAACAGAAGAAAGAAACTACGAATTTAGGTACCTCCACTAAAAAAAAAAAAAATAAAAATACAAACAGCATATCATGATGTTAAAAGGTCTCAAACTTAATAAAAATAAATTTTTATCATCAAATGGTTTATGCCATTATTAAGAGGAAAGAAATTTTGTTGTTATTTTTTTTAAATTTAAAAATCCTTTCTAAAACGTTCGAAATTTTAATCAAAATTTTCGTTTTTGTTTTCCGTCACCGATTTACGCTATGTTTACGTAAGGCGACTATTAAGAAAATAGAGTCGGTCAAGTAAAATGATTTGGTGGTGAGTAAATTTTCCTTCGCTCTCAACCGCCGGTCGAGGGATTTCTTTTTCAAATCTCAAAGGCTGTATATTAGCGGTCTTTATGATAATAGAGAAGTTATTTTTTTATGTTTTTTTCTGTTGGAAAGATGTGTGACAAACTGGGAAAAGTATTTGTGTGATGCGTTTTCTTCTTTAGGAATTCATCGGACAAAGTTTATGTTTATCTTGTTGCAACTACACATGTACATGGACAACAGAAGCTGTGAACTGGAATCGTTTACTTTTTAATTAAATTAACATTTTTATATCATAACTGTAGTCATTCCCATTACGTTGGGCACCTAATGTATTTAATGAGTTGTCTTGTAAAATATTCCTTTTGCGTTCATTTGGTCTTTCATTTGTCAATTATTACAAGTAATAAATTAAATTTCTGCTTCATGTTTCAGCATATTGTTTTTTCCTGTATTAATCCTTCAATATGTGTTCTGAGGATATAATCTCGCTGGGAAGTTTTATAACATAAGACGGAAAGTGCGACGCAGAAATCCGAAGGCGAATTGGCATGGCGAAGGAAGAATTCCAGAAGTTAAGTAAAGTAAAGTATTAAGAAACAGGAAAATTTCACTAGAAACAAGGAAGAGAGTACTGGATTGCTATGTGATATCGGTTCTTCAATATGGAAGTGAATGTTGGACAATATCAACAATGATGAAGGGAAAACTTGAAGCAGATTAAATGTGGTTCTACAGAAGGATGCTAGATATAAAGTGGGGGATTAGTTCCATATTACAATCAATATATAAACTGGACCCTCACTTTGTGGTCACAGCAGTTTCTATACATTTATATTCCTGAGATCCAAAAGCACAAGGATGCATTCCAGAAGTTGAGTAAAGTATTAAAAAACAGGACAATTTCGCTAGAAACAAGGAAGAGAGTATTGGATTGCTATGTGTTGTCAGTTCTTCAATATAGCAGTGAATGCTGGACAATATCATCAAAGATGAAGGAAAACTTGAAGCAATTGAAATGTAGTTCTACAGAAGGATGCTGCGAATATTATGGATCGACCATATGGGTGGAACACAATGGCGAGGTTTTTGAAATGATGGAAACGAAAAGAAAATTAATGCTGAGCATCAGAAAGAGACAGCTGAAGTTCCTGGGACATGCAATGAGGAAGGATGGTTTGGAGAATCTGATACTAACAGGCCAGATAAAGAGAAAAGGAGACAGAGGAAAGCAGCGGATAACGTATTTGAAGGGCCTGAGCAGGTGGATGACAGAACGGGGGCTGAAAAACGTTACAGGAGAAAGCGTACTAAGAGCCACCAGAGATAGGGAGACGCCATTGAGGGTTCTTCCATTTTCAAGGTAAACAGATAAAATGTAACCGCAATTTCTACTCTAACAGCTTCTTTTCTCGCACTTACAGCCTGTGGAATTCCCTTCATATACACAAGCATGGGTGGAATAATATTCCTTTTCCTAAGAAACACTACTTTTAAAAAAGTGCTCAATACAAAGTAGAGCTAATAATATTTATTCAGAAATTATAACATGGATACGTTACAATATCACTATAAAAGTAGCTATTTTGTAGTGATATCCATGTTATAATTTCTGAATAAATATATTCATTTTGTTCATGCTTCTTTTGTCTCTTCTTTTGATATATCTCTATATGTATGTTCTGAGTAAGTTTACTCTATCTCTCTATGTCAGACATTTCATATCTCTCTAACAATCTATGTGATTTTTTTTACTGTATATAAAACCAATTACCCATGTCAAAGAATACATTCGGAACGAGTCGAGCTCTCAAATTAACGATTAAATTTCAGTTATTTTATTAACAAACGCTATTAAATAGAAGAGGTCATCGCAGAATATGTCAAAAATATGTTTGGAATCCCTCCGGGAAAACATTTGATAAAATTTTAAGACATGATGGCTGCGGGGAAGGAAGAGCTATAAGGCGCGGTGGGGAATGGGTGGAACACAAATCAAGGAATAGATCACCGCCCCCACCAACCGCCTCATCAAAAACAAACGCACACGTATATCAAACATGGTTTACACATGCGTACATTATCGCTTCAAAACACATACGCACACACATAGATGTGTTGATACTTCGCTCAAATTTTTATTTTGGAGTCATTAATACATCAAGTTTTGTTATATTTAATATGAAATTCAATTTCTTTTTATTTCTGATAACATCCAATAAAAAAAATGAATATATATATATATATATATATATTCCCATTTTTTGAATTCTCAACTTTTGTCCGTTTTGTTTTTCAAATAGAAATAAGTACAAATATATTGATAACATCAAAGGAGAAAAATTCAAAAAACAATTAAAATAACGAACTTAGAAGAAACCATCTGTAACACATATTGACTGCCTATATATATATATATATATATAAACTTATTTATAAATGGAACTTTGTCTCTGTGTGTGTCCTTTACCTATAGACTTTGAAACGGTTGAACCGATTTTCTTGAAAATATATGCAGTTGTACTATAAACGTTTGCGAGTGTTCTTAGCTAGGTTTTGTGTCGAGGTACCCCCGATAAATATCGAAAATTGATAATCGAAAAGATCGAGTTATAGACGGAGTGGTCCGATTTTAATCAAATTTGATATATTCATAGACAAAGACATAAGAAACAATATTCAAAAATTTCAAGGTTGCAATTCTTACAATAGTGCAGAAAATCAATAATATATATATATATAAAAGGCAAGATATTTGTGTGTGTGTCTGTTTATCTGTCTGTATGTCCTTTATACAAATCCACATTTTTTATGAGTGGCGTGGACGAATAAAGGAGCATGAGAGAGAGTGAGAGAGAGAGAGAGAGAGAGAGAGAGGATGCAGGTTAGTGAAATAGGAGATGACTATTGACTTTACATTTGAAGATTGGAGTTGTCTGAGAAGCAAGTAAACGGAAGGGAATTCCACAGGCGGGAAGTGCGAGAGAAGAAGCTGATGGAGTAGAATTTGCGTTTACATTTTATCGGTTTCACAGCAAAAGGGTGGGACCTAGTTGCTGATCTTGTGAGTCGAGTAAATGCATATATAGGTGGTAACAGTGACCTAAGTTCATCGGAGCAGAAGACGTGAAAGTATCTGTCGAAGAAACACAGGGAAAATATTTGTAGAAAAAAGATAAGAAAAAGTAATTCCTACGCATATAGAAATAGATTAAAACGTTGGTGTATCCTCTTATTAAAAATACGATTTTATGGAATACCAAACATCTAAAAAATATGAAGATGAGGATGTTTTATCAAAATACCCCACCAAAAGCTGAACCATTGCAGCATTCAAAAATGAAATAGTAAAACTATATTATGCAATACAGTATGCAAATTACTAGTTACCAAAGAAATGATAAAAGAAAAAGCATAACAAAACATACTTTCTTTTTATTTTTTTTTAATCATTTCACCCCGAGCAAGGCGGAAACGCCACTGATGTGCAGGGGGTTACATAAATGTAAAAAGATTAATTAGAAAAGAGTGAGGAGTACAAACTAGTTAGAAAGGAACAATAGAAAGCTGAGAAAGCAGGTGCGATGACAGATACATAGGTGGAGAGAAAGGGAAGGTTATACAGGGGGAGGGGAGAGAGCTAGAGTCCAGTGGTTAGTAGATGAGTATTGACTTTGCATTAAAATTTCTGGAGGTTGTAGCCGTCAGGAAAGCAAGAATATGGGAGCGAGTTCCACAGGGGGAAATGCGAGAGAAGAAGCTTCAGGAGTAGAATTGTCGTCTGCATTTGGCTAACCTGACTGTGAATGGGTGGGACCCAGTTGCCAGTCTGGTTGCACGAGTAAACACCTGTTGAGGAGGCATCAGTGACGTAAGTTCGTCTGACAAGAAGCCATGAAAGTATTTATAGAACAGACAAAGGGAGGCCACATTTCGACGATGGGGAAGTGGCTGCAGTCGAGCCGCCAGATCAGTACCTATCACATTACAGACTCTCCTTTGGAGCTTGCCAAGAACACTGAGGAGAACGGCAGGGGCACCTGACCATAAGTGGCAGCAGTACTCCATGCACGGACGGATGGTTGACTTGTATATATGCAGGATGGATTCAGGTGGAAAAACATCTTGGATCGACATAGTTACCCAACCTTCTTAGCAGTAGATTTTGCTATGGATTCAATATAGTGGTTTCATTTGAGGTTTGAGGACAGTGTAAGTCCGAGGAGGCGTAGTGTATTACTCTCCGGGAGAATCGCCTGGTCCATGCTTATGGGAAGCAGGAGAGGTTGCCTGTAATGGTTGACAGACAACAACTTGGTCTGAGATGAATTGAAGTTGACAAGCTACTTCTTGTACCAGTTCACCACAGAGTGTAGATCCCGTTCAAGGTCAGCAGCGAGATTATGTCTGTTCGCCACGAGAGGTTTCTTACTGGAGCGGGAGTATATTGTAGTGTCATACACAAAGAAAGTAAGAATGAACTTTTGAATTGAACTCTTACTCGATCTGGAATGGCGTGATGATGTTCGCACAAAGAATTGTAATAATCATCATCATCATTCTGCGGCAGCGGCCGAGATTCAAAATCTTGTCAGTAGCTGAATACTTGATGCTTCGCCAGAGCTACGAAGGGTGTTTTTATCGTGACACCATAATTAGATGGGTTGCCTACCACGGCTTAAGAGAGGCCCATTAAGAGAAGGATATCCCGCGCCAGTTTCCCAACCTGGTGTTTTTTGCAACCTCGCAGTAAAAAGAAAAAAAAAAGATATACATAAACTACTGCTTGTAGAAAACAGTAATTTTCGAAAGGATTTTGTTTTATTATAACGTCGATTGCAACGCCTATTCCTCTTTGGTCATTAAAGATATTATACATAAACTACAGCTTGTAGAAAACAGTAATTTTTGAAAGGATTTTGTTTTTCTTATTATAACGTCGATTGCAACGCCTATTCCTCTTTGATCATTAAAGATATTATACATAAACTACTACTTGTAGAAAACAGTAATTTTTGAAAGGATTTTGTTTTTCTTATTATAACGTCGAATGCAACGCCTATTCCTCTTTGGTCATTAAAGATATTATACATAAACTACTGCTTGTAGAAAACAGTAATTTTCGAAAGAAGAATTGTAATACCGAGCATATCATAAAAGCGAATATTAACTTCGTAGAGGACATCTGGGAATTTAATTTATGATAAGCTATGAGTTCTTGATCAAAATGGACTAAGACATTAAAAAAGGAAATGTCTGCAGTGGTAAAGACTAGACATACATTTTGTAGAAAATGGATCACATTATCTTGTCGTAGTGGATAGTTTTATTAAGTTACCTGAAATTTGTAAGTGAAAAAAAAAACAACTTTTTCGGTGATAGTGAATTCTTACATGAACGGTTTGCAAGATATGGTATTCCAGATGCCAGAGTCTTGGAGGAGGGTTTCACTGTTCACGAATTCGTAGATTTTTGTTGAATGTGCTCTACTGAACACATTACTATCATGTCGTATCAACCAAGGTCCAATGAACAGGCCAAACGGTTTGTGGGTACTTTTAAAAGAGCTTTGAAAAATGAAAAAAATTGAACGATCGTCAGTTATTTTGCCGGGAGAAATGATGTTCGCGAGAAAAAATTAAATCGATGTTCAACTTGTGTTTTAGTTAGTTAAATGCTTAGGAAATCATGTCTAATAACTGACTCGACAGAAGATTTTCTCGCAGTAGGTTGTCATTACTTTCTGTGATAAATTAGTTGTCAACCAAGACTATAAAACCCAATCTGTTCTGCTATTTAACCCATAGCTGGAAGGAGAAAATACGGATTCTTGTCTTTTCCAAGGGTATTTGCGCATGTAAGAAATTCAACTAGAATTCGAACTCGGCTCTCTGATTTCGAAGTTCCGAGCCGATATCCACTGCACCACAGCGCACATCCGATATAAAGATGTGCTGATGGAGTAAATATCTCTTCGTATCTTTTGAAAGTGAATTGACAGCATAAGACAAAATTATATATTGCACTCTATTCCAGATGTTTTAAAATGACGTTTATTTATTTATTTAGAGTAAAGGGTCACGAAGAAAATACAATGCGAAGAGGGGAGGTTTAATTGTTTTTAAATCGAATTTGGCGACAGAGGTAACCGAATGTTGCTCGCTTTGTGAAGAGGTGAACTGATGTTATTTTTTAATTTACAATTACTCATGAAAAAAAAATCAGTAGGAAGAAAACAGAAGAAAAAATATAAAATAAAATTAAAATTCTGCTAAAATCGAGAAACATATACAAACTTCGTAATCATAATTTTAATGACAACGATAATTTCAATGAAGTGGAAGGAGGGAGAGAGAGAGAGTAAAATAATAGAGAGGGTAAAAGGACACGGGAGTGGGTTTCTACAAGAGGAGAAATGGTAGAGTTTATTAGGGAGAAATTTTGAGTGAAAAAAATAAAGAAAGGGAGCAGAAGAATAAAGAAGAAGCTTTGAAGAAAAAGAAAAAAGAAAGACGTTCTAAAGTAAAGAACGATGAAGA
>JBBBDQ010001686.1:195000-290000 GCA_037127315.1 Ascarosepion bandense
TATATTGTTGATAATTCTACTACGAAATGTATTTCTGGTCATTTTGCTATCAGATATATTGTTGATAATTCTACTACAAAATGTATTTCTGGCCATTTTGCTATGAAATATATTGTTGATAATTCTACTACAAAATGTATTTCTGGTCAATTTGCTATGAAATATATTGTTGATAATTCTACTACAAAAAGTATTTCTGGTCATTTTGCTATGAAATGTATTGTTGATAATTCTACTACAAAATGTATTTCTGGTCATTTTGCTATGAAATATATTGTTGATAATTCTACTACAAAATGTATTTCTGGTCATTTTGCTATGAAATATATTGTTGATAATTCTACTACAAAATGTATTTCTGGTCATTTTGCTATGAAATATATTGTTGATAATTCTACTACAAAATGTATTTCTGGTCATTTTGCTATGAAATATATTGTTGATAATTCTACTACAAAATGTATTTCTGGTCATTTTGCTATGAAATATATTGTCGATAATTCTACTACAAAATGTATTTCTGGTCATTTCGCTATGAAATATATTGTTGATAATTCTACTAGAAAATGTATTTCTGGTCATTTTGCTATGAAATATATTGTCGATAATTCTACTACAAAATGTATTTCTGGTCATTTCGCTATGAAATATATTGTTGATAATTCTACTAGAAAATGTATTTCTGGTCATTTTGCTATGAAATATATTGTTGATAATTCTACTAGAAAATGTATTTCTGGTCAATTTGCGATGAAATATATTGTTGATAATTCTACTACAAAATATATTTCTGGTCATTTTGCTATGAAATATATTGTTGATAATTCTACTACAAAATGTATTACTGGTCATTTTGCTATGAAATATATTGTTGATAATTCTACTACAAAATGTATTTCTGGCCATTTTGCTATCAAATATATTGTTGATAATTCTACTACAAAATGTATTTCTGGCCATTTTGCTATGAAATATATTGTTGATAATTCTACTACAAAATGTATTTCTGGTCAATTTGCTATGAAATATATTGTTGATAATTCTACTACAAAAAGTATTTCTGGTCATTTTGCTATGAAATATATTGTTGATAATTCTACTACAAAATGTATTTCTGGTCATTTTGCTATGAAATATATTGTTGATAATTCTACTACAAAATGTATTTCTGGTCATGTTGCTATGAAATATATTGTTGATAATTCTACTACAAAATGTATTTCTGGTCATTTTGCTATGAAATATATTGTTGATAATTCTACTAAAAAATGTATTTCTGGTCATTTTGCTATGAAATATATTGTCGATAATTCTACTATAAAATGTATTTCTGGTCATTTCGCTATGAAATATATTGTTGATAATTCTACTAGAAAATGTATTTCTGGTCATTTTGCTATGAAATATATTGTTGATAATTCTACTACAAAATGTATTTCTGGTCATTTTGCTATGAAATATATTGTTGATAATTCTACTAGAAAATGTATTTCTGGTCAATTTGCGATGAAATATATTGTTGATAATTCTACTACAAAATGTATTTCTGGTCATTTTGCTATGAAATATATTGTTGATAATTCTACTACAAAATGTATTACTGGTCATTTTGCTATGAAATATATTGTTGATAATTCTACTACAAAATGTATTTCTGGTCATTTTGCTATGAAATATATTGTTGATAATTCTACTACAAAATGTATTTCTGGCCATTTTGCTATGAAATATATAGTTGATAATTCGACTACAAAATGTATTTCTGGTCATTTCGCTATGAAATATATTGTTGATAATTCTACTACAAAATGTATTTCTGGTCATTTTGCTATGAAATATATAGTTGATAATTCGACTACAAAATGTATTTCTGGTCATTTCGCTATGAAATATATTGTTGATAATTCTACTAGAAAATGTATTTCTGGCCATTTTGCTATGAAATATATTGTTGATAATTCTACTACAAAATGTATTTCTGGTCATTTTGCTATGAAATATATTGTTGATAATTCTACTACAAAATGTATTTCTGGCCATTTTGCTATGAAATATATTGTTGATAATTCTACTACGAAATGTATTTCTGGTCATTTTGCTATCAAATATATTGTTGGTAATTCTACTACAAAATGTATTTCTGGCCATTTTGCTATGAAATATATTGTTGATAATTCTACTACAAAATGTATTTCTGGTCAATTTGCTATGAAATATATTGTTGATAATTCTACTACAAAAAGTATTTCTGGTCATTTTGCTATGAAATGTATTGTTGATAATTCTACTACAAAATGTATTTCTGGTCATTTTGCTATGAAATATATTGTTGATAATTCTACTACAAAATGTATTTCTGATCATTTTGCTATGAAATATATTGTTGATAATTCTACTACAAAATGTATTTCTGGTCATTTTGCTATGAAATATATTGTTGATAATTCTACTACAAAATGTATTTCTGGTCATTTTGCTATGAAATATATTGTCGATAATTCTACTAAAAAATGTATTTCTGGTCATTTTGCTATGAAATATATTGTTGATAATTCTACTAGAAAATGTATTTCTGGCCATTTTGCTATGAAATATATTGTTGATAATTCTACTACAAAAAGTATTTCTGGTCATTTTGCTATGAAATGTATTGTTGATAATTCTACTACAAAATGTATTTCTGGTCATTTTGCTATGAAATATATTGTTGATAATTCTACTACAAAAAGTATTTCTGGTCAATTTGCTATGAAATATATTGTTGATAATTCTACTACAAAAAGTATTTCTGGTCATTTTGCTATTAAATGTATTGTTGATAATTCTACTACAAAAAGTATTTCTGGTCATTTTGCTATGAAATATATTGTTGATAATTCTACTACAAAATGTATTTCTGGTCATTTTGCTATGAAATATATTGTTGATAATTCTACTACAAAATGTATTTCTGGTCATTTTGCTATGAAATATATTGTTGATAATTCTACTACAAAATGTATTTCTGGTCATTTTGCTATGAAATATATTGTTGATAATTCTACTAGAAAATGTATTTCTGGTTATTTTGCTATGAAATATATTGTTGATAATTCTACTAGAAAATGTATTTCTGGCCATTTTGCTATGAAATATATTGTTGATAATTCTACTACAAAATGTATTACTGGTCATTTTGCTATGAAATATATTGTTGATAATTCTACTACGAAATGTATTTCTGGTCATTTTGCTATCAAATATATTGTTGATAATTCTACTACAAAATGTATTTCTGGCCATTTTGCTATGAAATATATTGTTGATAATTCTACTACAAAATGTATTTCTGGTCAATTTGCTATGAAATATATTGTTGATAATTCTACTACAAAAAGTATTTCTGGTCATTTTGCTATGAAATGTATTGTTGATAATTCTACTACAAAATGTATTTCTGGTCATTTTGCTATGAAATATATTGTTGATAATTCTACTACAAAATGTATTTCTGGTCATTTTGCTATGAAATATATTGTTGATAATTCTACTACAAAATGTATTTCTGGTCATTTTGCTATGAAATATATTGTTGATAATTCTACTACAAAATGTATTTCTGGTCATTTTGCTATGAAATATATTGTTGATAATTCTACTACAAAATGTATTTCTGGTCATTTTGCTATGAAATATATTGTCGATAATTCTACTACAAAATGTATTTCTGGTCATTTCGCTATGAAATATATTGTTGATAATTCTACTAGAAAATGTATTTCTGGTCATTTTGCTATGAAATATATTGTCGATAATTCTACTACAAAATGTATTTCTGGTCATTTCGCTATGAAATATATTGTTGATAATTCTACTAGAAAATGTATTTCTGGTCATTTTGCTATGAAATATATTGTTGATAATTCTACTAGAAAATGTATTTCTGGTCAATTTGCGATGAAATATATTGTTGATAATTCTACTACAAAATATATTTCTGGTCATTTTGCTATGAAATATATTGTTGATAATTCTACTACAAAATGTATTACTGGTCATTTTGCTATGAAATATATTGTTGATAATTCTACTACAAAATGTATTTCTGGCCATTTTGCTATGAAATATATAGTTGATAATTCGACTACAAAATGTATTTCTGGTCATTTCGCTATGAAATATATTGTTGATAATTCTACTTCAAAATGTATTTCTGGTCATTTTGCTATGAAATATATAGTTGATAATTCGACTACAAAATGTATTTCTGGTCATTTCGCTATGAAATATATTGTTGATAATTCTACTAGAAAATGTATTTCTGGTCAATTTGCGATGAAATATATTGTTGATAATTCTACTACAAAATGTATTTCTGGCCATTTTGCTATGAAATATATTGTTGATAATTCTACTACAAAATGTATTACTGGTCATTTTGCTATGAAATATATTGTTGATAATTCTACTACGAAATGTATTTCTGGTCATTTTGCTATCAAATATATTGTTGATAATTCTACTACAAAATGTATTTCTGGCCATTTTGCTATGAAATATATTGTTGATAATTCTACTACAAAATGTATTTCTGGTCAATTTGCTATGAAATATATTGTTGATAATTCTACTACAAAAAGTATTTCTGGTCATTTTGCTATGAAATATATTGTTGATAATTCTACTACAAAATGTATTTCTGGCCATTTTGCTATGAAATATATTGTTGATAATTCTACTACGAAATGTATTTCTGGTCATTTTGCTATCAAATATATTGTTGGTAATTCTACTACAAAATGTATTTCTGGCCATTTTGCTATGAAATATATTGTTGATAATTCTACTACAAAATGTATTTCTGGTCAATTTGCTATGAAATATATTGTTGATAATTCTACTACAAAAAGTATTTCTGGTCATTTTGCTATGAAATGTATTGTTGATAATTCTACTACAAAATGTATTTCTGGTCATTTTGCTATGAAATATATTGTTGATAATTCTACTACAAAATGTATTTCTGATCATTTTGCTATGAAATATATTGTTGATAATTCTACTACAAAATGTATTTCTGGTCATTTTGCTATGAAATATATTGTTGATAATTCTACTACAAAATGTATTTCTGGTCATTTTGCTATGAAATATATTGTCGATAATTCTACTAAAAAATGTATTTCTGGTCATTTTGCTATGAAATATATTGTTGATAATTCTACTAGAAAATGTATTTCTGGCCATTTTGCTATGAAATATATTGTTGATAATTCTACTACAAAAAGTATTTCTGGTCATTTTGCTATGAAATGTATTGTTGATAATTCTACTACAAAATGTATTTCTGGTCATTTTGCTATGAAATATATTGTTGATAATTCTACTACAAAAAGTATTTCTGGTCAATTTGCTATGAAATATATTGTTGATAATTCTACTACAAAAAGTATTTCTGGTCATTTTGCTATTAAATGTATTGTTGATAATTCTACTACAAAAAGTATTTCTGGTCATTTTGCTATGAAATATATTGTTGATAATTCTACTACAAAATGTATTTCTGGTCATTTTGCTATGAAATATATTGTTGATAATTCTACTACAAAATGTATTTCTGGTCATTTTGCTATGAAATATATTGTTGATAATTCTACTACAAAATGTATTTCTGGTCATTTTGCTATGAAATATATTGTTGATAATTCTACTAGAAAATGTATTTCTGGTTATTTTGCTATTAAATATATTGTTGATAATTCTACTAGAAAATGTATTTCTGGCCATTTTGCTATGAAATATATTGTTGATAATTCTACTACAAAATGTATTACTGGTCATTTTGCTATGAAATATATTGTTGATAATTCTACTACGAAATGTATTTCTGGTCATTTTGCTATCAAATATATTGTTGATAATTCTACTACAAAATGTATTTCTGGCCATTTTGCTATGAAATATATTGTTGATAATTCTACTACAAAATGTATTTCTGGTCAATTTGCTATGAAATATATTGTTGATAATTCTACTACAAAAAGTATTTCTGGTCATTTTGCTATGAAATGTATTGTTGATAATTCTACTACAAAATGTATTTCTGGTCATTTTGCTATGAAATATATTGTTGATAATTCTACTACAAAATGTATTTCTGGTCATTTTGCTATGAAATATATTGTTGATAATTCTACTACAAAATGTATTTCTGGTCATTTTGCTATGAAATATATTGTTGATAATTCTACTACAAAATGTATTTCTGGTCATTTTGCTATGAAATATATTGTTGATAATTCTACTACAAAATGTATTTCTGGTCATTTTGCTATGAAATATATTGTCGATAATTCTACTACAAAATGTATTTCTGGTCATTTCGCTATGAAATATATTGTTGATAATTCTACTAGAAAATGTATTTCTGGTCATTTTGCTATGAAATATATTGTCGATAATTCTACTACAAAATGTATTTCTGGTCATTTCGCTATGAAATATATTGTTGATAATTCTACTAGAAAATGTATTTCTGGTCATTTTGCTATGAAATATATTGTTGATAATTCTACTAGAAAATGTATTTCTGGTCAATTTGCGATGAAATATATTGTTGATAATTCTACTACAAAATATATTTCTGGTCATTTTGCTATGAAATATATTGTTGATAATTCTACTACAAAATGTATTACTGGTCATTTTGCTATGAAATATATTGTTGATAATTCTACTACAAAATGTATTTCTGGCCATTTTGCTATGAAATATATAGTTGATAATTCGACTACAAAATGTATTTCTGGTCATTTCGCTATGAAATATATTGTTGATAATTCTACTTCAAAATGTATTTCTGGTCATTTTGCTATGAAATATATAGTTGATAATTCGACTACAAAATGTATTTCTGGTCATTTCGCTATGAAATATATTGTTGATAATTCTACTAGAAAATGTATTTCTGGTCAATTTGCGATGAAATATATTGTTGATAATTCTACTACAAAATGTATTTCTGGCCATTTTGCTATGAAATATATTGTTGATAATTCTACTACAAAATGTATTACTGGTCATTTTGCTATGAAATATATTGTTGATAATTCTACTACGAAATGTATTTCTGGTCATTTTGCTATCAAATATATTGTTGATAATTCTACTACAAAATGTATTTCTGGCCATTTTGCTATGAAATATATTGTTGATAATTCTACTACAAAATGTATTTCTGGTCAATTTGCTATGAAATATATTGTTGATAATTCTACTACAAAAAGTATTTCTGGTCATTTTGCTATGAAATGTATTGTTGATAATTCTACTACAAAATGTATTTCTGGTCATTTTGCTATGAAATATATTGTTGATAATTCTACTACAAAATGTATTTCTGGTCATGTTGCTATGAAATATATTGTTGATAATTCTACTACAAAATGTATTTCTGGTCATTTTGCTATGAAATATATTGTTGATAATTCTACTACTAAATGTATTTCTGGTCATTTTGCTATGAAATATATTGTCGATAATTCTACTATAAAATGTATTTCTGGTCATTTCGCTATGAAATATATTGTTGATAATTCTACTAGAAAATGTATTTCTGGTCATTTTGCTATGAAATATATTGTTGATAATTCTACTACAAAATGTATTTCTGGTCATTTTGCTATGAAATATATTGTTGATAATTCTACTAGAAAATGTATTTCTGGTCAATTTGCGATGAAATATATTGTTGATAATTCTACTAGAAAATGTATTTCTGGTCATTTTGCTATGAAATATATTGTTGATAATTCTACTACAAAATGTATTACTGGTCATTATGCTATGAAATATATTGTTGATAATTCTACTACAAAATGTATTTCTGGTCATTTTGCTATGAAATATATTGTTGATAATTCTACTACAAAATGTATTTCTGGCCATTTTGCTATGAAATATATAGTTGATAATTCGACTACAAAATGTATTTCTGGTCATTTCGCTATGAAATATATTGTTGATAATTCTACTACAAAATGTATTTCTGGTCATTTTGCTATGAAATATATAGTTGATAATTCGACTACAAAATGTATTTCTGGTCATTTCGCTATGAAATATATTGTTGATAATTCTACTAGAAAATGTATTTCTGGTCAATTTGCGATGAAATATATTGTTGATAATTCTACTACAAAATGTATTTCTGGTCATTTTGATAAAAAAATATACTGTTGGTAATTCAACTACAAATTGTATTACTGGATATTTTGCTATAAAATATATTGTTGGTAATTCTACTACAAAATATATTGCTGGTCATTTTGCTTTAAAATATATTGCTGGTCATTTTACTATCAATATGTATTATTGGTATTTCCTTTATAGAAAAGTGTATTCCTTTTATTCTTTTATAAAAATGTATATTTATATTTTCACTGTGCTTTGTTTTGCTTTAGATGCTCACTAGTTGCCCATAACAGACCGTAATTTTTGCTACTCCACCGCTAACTTTGTCTAACCTTACCAGCAGAGCTAAACAATTTTTTAGCGTGACTCCAGTAGCCCTGATTCTTTCATAACTGTTGCTACATGCACTGCAGAATGTTATTCATTATGTGTACCCCTTAACATCTACAAATATCTTTTATAATGAAGAATAAATGATATCATTTTTAACATTCGGCCATTAAAGTTAATCTTCGTTGCCACTTGTATACAGGGTGTTCATAAAGACCGTGTGCACATTAAAAATTTTATAACTTTATTTTACGTCTAGCAGTATAGCCCGGCGTTGCTCGGGTGTAATGAAAGCATTAAAACTAATCCATGGTCCTGGAGTTCAGACTCTTTGGACGTTGGCACGAAAAAATAAAAAGCAATAGTTGTTTCCAGTTAAAGCGAAACCGTAGACTGAAAGAAAAATGAATGGATGTAAGTCAAATTTTGATTTTCTGGTATCAACATCAAATAAGTTTTTTTCGTCGTTAACTGAATTTTGAAGGTTAATAAGTCCTCTGAGTAAATTGTATCATGGTTGAGACTAAGAACTACAATTATACCTACTTAGAGCCAAACCCGAAGCAAAAACAAAAATAAAAAGGCTAAAAAAATAGACATACAGGCAGATAAACAAACACACACACAAACATCTTGCCTTTTATCCATACATATTATCGATTTTCTGCACTATTGTAAAAACTGAACTCTTGAAAAATCTGAATATCGTTTCTTATGTTTTTGTTTATGAGTGTATCAAATTTGATTAAAATCGGACCACTCCTTCTATAACCCTAATTTTTCGTTAATCGATTTCCGATATTTATCCAGGGTACCTCGACACAAAACCTAGCTATGAAGACTCGCAGACGCTTATAGTACAACTGTGTAAATTTTCAAGAAAAATGGTTCAGCCGTTTCGGAGTCTATAGGTAACGGACACAGACACACACATACAGACACACACACAGACACACAGACAAAGTTCCATTTATAAATAAGTTTAGATTTGTGATATAAATAATCTATAAAAAATGTTATAAAGTTTAATGTATCTAATTTTAAGTATAGTTATTGAATAATTCTTTACCACAAAATTTCCAACAATTTTTAGATTAGTAAAACAATAGTTGTCAAAGCCTATTTTAAACGCATGTTGTGAGAGCTTTATTGCCACTACTGCCTTCGGCTGTGTCACTCTATGTGAAACTTTTAAAAATTTTCAATAAAACGTAAAAATATATAGTTTTACTTCTTTCTAATCCTTTTTATAAATTATTTCTATCGCAAATACAAGTAAAGTTACAAAATTTTAAAAGTGCATCTGAACTTTATGTATACATTGTATATTAATGAAGTATTGCTGTTCCAAAGACTTTCCTAGTTTAATTTTATACGTATTTATACCGTATAGGGATTTATTAAGCATATCTAAGATGTGTTCCAAGGCCAACAATATGGGACACTCAGTAATTATTGAACTTACTCTTCAGTCGGAATTAATCTAGCAATTATGCAAAACTAAACGGTATATGTTTCAGTTGTCTTCCTTATTGCGTTCCTATTTTTGATTTACATTTATTTTAATTTATCTTCTATACTATATGTCATGGTGACATCAACTATTCAACGGATTGAACTTTTCCTACAACTACATATACTTCCTCTCACTAGAGATGGAGCAGATCAGTATAGAGTAGATCAGCATAAAGGAGATCAGCATAAGGAGCGATAGGCAGAAATAACCAAGACTGCAACCGTACGACCATTGCGAGTCCCAGTTATAGTATTACTTCCTAATCCGTATTTATGCTTCTACTAACAGAGTTCCAAGTATTTGTATTTTGCTGTGTATATATATATATATATTTACCGTTATTTCCTCTTTTGTTGTCGTACTATTTCTTGCTGGACTCTTAACCGGGTCCACGACAAGTGGCGACAAAGAAACGAACAAAATCACGCGGAGATATAAAAAAAAGGAAAAACAGCGTCCCACGACACGGCATATATATATATATATATATATATATATATATATATATATATATATATATTTTCTAGTAGAATTACCAACAATATATTTTATGGTAAAATGACCAGTAATACATTTTGTAGTAAATTACCAACGATATATTTTATAGCAAAATGACCAGTAATACATTTTGTAGTTGAATAACCAGCAGTATATTTTTTTATCAAAATGACCAGAAATACATTTTGTGGTAGATTTACCAAAAATATATTTCATAGCAAAATGACCAGAAATACATTTTGTAGTAGAATTATATATATATATATATATATATATATATATATATATATATATATATATCACAGCTCATCTGTACGGTTAGACACCGATTGCTTTTTAACCCAGGATTGAAACTCGACTGAATTGGAGTCAGTCGGCGATTCTACCTCTGGGCTATGGTTGTTCGGTAGAAGAAGGCAGACTTTTTAGCGCATATATTAACATTATACGCGCCCAATAGCCAGAGTACTCTAATTCATTTTACTGAATAAGCGATGCGTACATGGCAGTGTAGCTACTGTTTTTCAAAGTTTACCATTCTTCCAGAGTGCTCAATTAGAGTATGAGAGCGTATATATATATATATATATATATATATATATATATATATATATATAAAGAAGAAACAGACAGACAGACAGAATATCGGAATATTTTCTACTAAGTCCAATGAAGTCCTGAAGGACGAAACGCTTCACAAGTAAACTTTTAAACTTATTATATATATATATATATATATATAAGAAGTCCAATATATATTTTAGAATATATACATATATATATATATATTTCAGAATATATATATATATATATATATATATATATAAGAAATCTAATATATATTTTAGAATATATATATATATTTTAGAATATATATATATATTTTAGAATATATATATATATTTTAGAATATATATATATTATAAGAATTCTAATATATATTTTTGACTTCTTATATATATATATATATATATATATATATACATATATATATATATATATATATATAAAGAGAGAGAAAGAGACAAAGAGAAAGAGAGAGAGGGGGAAAGAGAGAGAATATCGGAATATTTTTTACAAAGTCCGATTAAGTCCCGATATTATATTTAATAGTTTCACATATTAAGTTGTTACAAAAATAGCGGTCGATTTCAAAAACATAATTTTATTCTTCAAAGTTTAACTGTAGAAATGCTAAAAATTAGTCAAAATACGAGGCCTGGGCATCTATGCTCCTCTGCCATCAGTCGACGAAATTATTTATTCCTGTGCTAACGAATGATAATCAGTGGGTGAAAATCAGTAGAATATGGAAGACGTACACCAAATCTGTGAGTTTTTGCGGCGTCATTCTTACAATATATGGCCGTGTGTTATCAACAGAATAAGACCACGTCGATTCACCAATGTAGTAATCATGTTCTGCAGACGCGCATACATTTTAGTAAGTTGATGTGTGTTATGGGGCAGGGGATTTCGGGATGTGTGTTTTGCTGCAGTGGATAACGACAAATCGGAGTGCCGAGTTCGAATTCCAGTTGAATTCCTTGCATTCACTTACGCACAATTACCCTTGAGAAAGAGATTAATCCATCTCTTCCCTTCAGTTATGGGTCCTATAGCCTTGGCTGGCAACCAGTCTACCGCAGAAAGCAATGGCAACCTGCTGCGGGTAATCTTCTGCCGAGTTAGTCATGTCTCTTTCGAGGCTTGATCACCCAAAGTGTGTACCACGTATGGCACTTAACTGACTGACTGAATATAATAGTTGGAAACAAAGCTTCTAGTGGGCATAAAGTGGGGGATCGATTCTCTATTGTCATAAAGTAATAAACTGATCCCCCACTAATTACTAATATAATAATCATATATATTCGTATTCATATAATAATATATTATAATCTGTCTCTTCTCACTCCATCAATGTGTTAAATAGCAGGATAGATTGGATTCTGTATCCTTGTTTAGCAACCAGTCTACCGCAGAAAGCAATGGCAACCTATTGCAGAATAATCTTCTACCCAGTCAGTCATGTCTATTTCGAGACATGATCGCCCAAGCGTGTATCACGTGTGGCACTTAACTGACTAAATATAATAGTTGGATACAATACTTCTAGTGGGCATAAAATGGGGGATCGGATCTCTATTGTTATGAAGTGATAAACTGATTCCCCACTAATTGCTACTTATTCATATCATAATATAATCTCTCTCTTCTTACACCATCTATGTGTTGAATGGCAGGCTTGATTGGATTCTGTATCCATGTTTGGCAACCAGTCTACCGCAGAAAGCAATGGCAACCTATTGCAGAATAATCTTCTACCCAGTCAGTCATGTCTATTTCGAGACATGATCGCCCAAGCGTGTATCACGTGTGGCACTTAACTGACTAAATATAATAGTTGGATACAATACTTCTAGTGGGCATAAAATGGGGGATCGGATCTCTATTGTTATGAAGTGATAAACTGATTCCCCACTAATTGCTACTTATTCATATCATAATATAATCTCTCTCTTCTTACACCATCTATGTGTTGAATGGCAGGCTTGATTGGATTCTGTATCCATGTTTGGCAACCAGTCTACCGCAGAAAGCAATGGCAACCTACTGTGGGTTAATCTTCTGACTAGTCGGTCATGTCTCTTTCGAAACATGGTCGTCGAAAGCGTATGGTACTTAACTGCCTAACTGATTGCAGGAAAGTACTGCCATCATGCTCTGATTGGCTTCCAGACAGACACCATAACCTTTTGCGCATGCAACTTTGCTTTTGGGAAATATTAGGGGGAATCATCACGATCAAGTCTCTGACCTGATCGTTTAAGGTTATCATAAAAGATCCACTTTTCATCACAAGTGACTATTCGGTCAAGAAAGGGAATCATTGGTGTTACGCGGGAAGAGCATCGAGCACACTTCAAAACGCCTAAGTTTTTGAGTTTAATTGAGATCACAAGGAACCCTTTCATAGAACTTTTTCACTTTGACAATACTTTGCAAATGACGTGAGACAGATGCAGTGCTGACACCAAATGTTTGAGACATTTTTCTGATACTTGAGTTTTGATCAGCAACTGCTTACAATTGTTTGTTGACTGCATGAATGTCCTCCAACATTTTTATCTTCAAACCTCTTGTCACCAATACGAAATTTCAGGAATCATCTTCCTACTGTTAATTTTTTTTTAATCATATCACCCCGAGCAAGGCGGTAACGCCACTGATGTGAAGGGGGCTACGTAAGAGTGAAAAGATTGGAAAAGAGAAAGCCGGAAAACACATCCTAAACAGGAAACAAGGGATGAGCCTCTTCACCTGTTCAATAGACGTGGGTGGAGTGTCAAACCGGGCAATATTTCAGTCTATCTACTCCAATTGAAAAAAAGAAAAAAGAAAAGAGTGAAAAGATTGGAAAAGAGAAAGCCAGAAACCACATTCTAAACAGGGAACAAGGGATGAGCCTCTACACCTGTTCAATAAAAATGGGAGGAGTGTCAAACCGGGCAATAGTTTAGTCTATCTACTCCAATTGAAAAAAAGAAAAAAGAAAAGAGTGAAAAGATTGGAAAAGAGAAAGCCGGAAACCACATTCTAAACAGGGAAACAAGGGATGAGCCTCTACACCTGTTCAATAGACGTGGGTGGAGTGTCAAACCGGGCAATAGTTTAGTCTATCTACTCCAATTCAAAAAAAAGAAAAAAGAAAAGAGTAAAAAGATTGGAAAAGAGAAAGCCGGAAACCACATTCTAAACAGGGAAACAAGGGATGAGCCTCTACACCTGTTCAATAGAAGTGGGAGGAGTGTCAAACCGGGCAATAGTTTAGTCTATCTACTCCAATTCAAAAAAAGAAAAAAAGAAAAGAGTAAAAAGATTGGAAAAGAGAAAGCCGGAAACCACATTCTAAACAGGGAAGAAGAGATGAGCCTCTTCACCTGTTCAATAGACGTGGGTGGAGTGGCAAACCGGGCGATAGTTTAGTCTATCTACTCCATTTGAATGGGTCCATCTTCCCATGGTCTGTGGATATTGGCAAAAGTTTTGAAGGCACTGTACCCAAATTTGAACTCATGCAAAAAAGTAAACAATTATGTTTTATCATGTTTATAGGTAACGGGGACACACACACACACACACACACACACACACACACACACACACACACTTACACGCTCACAGAGATAAAGTTCCATTTATAAATAAGTTTTTATATATATATATATATAGAGAGAGAGAGAGAGAGAGAAAGTTAGATAGATATTGATGCATTTTTGTTTCAATAATATAGACAAGTTTTGTCTATTTTATGTAAATGTTTTTCATATTGTTTGATAAGCTTAATAGCATTACTCTTAAGTGAAGAAAGAGAATCACAATATTCTAATCTAAGCTTTCGGCTTACATAAGACATTTTTAAAGATGCCAATTACATTATAGTATAACAATTCACGGACAACCAATAATGACAGTTTGTTTTTGTTTACACGGAAATTTTCCAAGCAACAACAAACACGTGCATACAAGACGCTAGAAGCGAATATCTCACGACAGCTCATGACGGCACACATGACCACGCGAGAAGGACAACAAGAAATATTAACATTATACATAAAACTGTTGAAACGTAACCTTAACAAAATAAACTATGAAATCTCTTCAATGCCTATAATTAATAACAGAAGCCATTTGTTTATTCCAGTGGCTTCCCATACTTAATATTTCGTTGTACAAATGGCAACAAAGATGAGGTCAATAGTCCGAATAATTTAATGTAAATACAACCACATATAGACAAATACTTACGCTGTTTCATGGAAAAGATGTCTCCTTAATTATAAATAAAATTGTCAATAAATCTGAAATCTTCTACTACTGAAAAATACAAAGAACAAATATCAAACAAAATAATAATGACTTAAAAACCTGAATCAAGTCCCAAGTAGGCATCTACGCAGATGACACTACAATACACTCCCGCTCCAGTAAGAAACCTGTCGTGGCGGACGGACATAATCTCGCTGCTGACCTTGAATGGGATCTACACTCTGTGGTGAACTGGGGCAAGAAGTGGCTTGTCAACTTCAATTCATCTAAGACCAAGCTGTTGTCTGTCAACCATTACAGGCAACCTCTTCTGCCTCCCATAAGCATGGACCAAGTGATTATCCCTGAGAGTAATACACTACGCCTCCTTGGACTTACCCTGTCCTCAGACCACAAATGGAACCACTATAGTGAATCCATAGCAAAATCTACTGCTAAGAAGGTTGGCTCACTGTGTCGATCCAGGATGTTTTTTCCACCTGAATCCATCCTGCATATATACAAGTCAACCATCCGTCCGTGCATGGAGTACTGCTGCCATTTATGGTCAGGTGCCCCTGACGTTCTCCTCAGTGTTCTTGACAAGCTCCAAAGGAGAGTCTGTAATGTGATAGGTACTGATCTGGCGACTCGACTGCAGCCACTTCCCAATCGTCGAAATGTGGCCTCCCTCTGTCTCTTCTATAAATACTTTCATGGCTTCTGCTCGGATGAGCTTAAGTCACTGATGCCTCCTCAACAGGTGTTTACCCGTGCAACCAGACTGGCAACTGGGTCCCACCTATTCACAGTCAGGTTAGCCAAATGCAGACGACAATTCTACTCCTGCAGCTTCCTCTCTCGCACTTCCCGCCTGTGGAACTCACTCCCGTATTCTTGCTTTCCTGACGGCTACAACCTCCAGAAATTTAAATGCAAAGTCAATACTCATCTACTAACCACTGGCCTCTAGCTCTCTCCCATCCCCTGTATAACTATCCCTTTCTCTCCACCTATGTATCTGTCATCGCATCTGCTTTCTCAGCTTTCTATTGTTCCTTTCTAACTAGTTTGTACTCCTCACTCTTTTCTAATTAATCTTTTTTACATTTATGTAACCCCCTGCACATCAGTGGCGTTTCCGCCTTGCTCGGGGTGAAATGATTAAAAAAAACAAAAAAAAAACTATATCACCCTAAGCCTGTCAAAACCGACCTTACTATCATTTAGATATGGATTTGATGGAGTCATTACACCTGCATATAGACTGAGGAGAGAGGTAGGCCGAAGAAACGCATTGTTTTGCTTTCAGGGAGACTAGCATGATCCATGCTGGTGTAGTGGGTAGGAGCGAGTGTCTATGGTGGTTAAGGGTTAGCAGCTTCCATATATATCATAAAGGATGCGGATCATTTGATAAATAGTTCAAGTTGTGCTGCGGAATTTAGTGTGAATTGGTTTTCTGTTTTTGCCAGAGCACAATCGTTGTTCCTTTTGAAGGTATTAAAGACGCTGTTTATCAGATCCGGGTGACCCTCTCTTTGTAAACAAAGGGACTGTTTCCTTGTGATTGCTCTACTGGGTTTCTAGCATCTTTGGATGTAAGAACTTTTATTTTTGCCTTTCCGGTCGGTCATTCATGTCATCTATAACAGAGATTCCTTTCTTAATTTTTCCTCGTTTCCAGGTTTGATGAGAGGAGACGGAACCGGTCGTCTGGTGTTTTTTGTTTTAAATAATGGTCTATTATCGGAAAAACATTGTCTTCAACACGTGTCAAAGAATGAAAAACTGTTCTTTTTACAAACATTTTAAAATATAACGACAGTATTCATAGCTGCTTTTAAGTGACGGCTTAAGTGTTTTAAGTGAATATTAACTCGAGAAACTAGTTTGCTTTTGTTGTTTTCTTGGTGTAGAATAGTTGTATTATTGATCATTATTTTATTATTATTATTTTTTCACGCTTTAACCCGTGTATGACCATGACATTACAGCATATAAACAATTCCATTTTGGATAATTTTCACCTTCTAATGAACGCTAGCAATTTGTCATCCGTTATATTTGAATCGGAAAAAAATACAGTAATCTTTAGTACTACAGTTTTGCGGTTATTTTTTGTTATTATAACTCACACCCCTGAAGATGATCTCAGAAAGAGATTGAAAGTACTTGGGTATCTTGAGAAATCAATGATAATAACATCTGTCAACGTTACAGCTCATTTCTGACATCTTTCAATTATAATACGTGAAAGATTATCCGTGATTATAAACGGATTTTATTAAAAATAAGCAGACATAATGTTTGCAAATTATTTAATCTGACATGTCTAAAACTTGCTGCCTAAATACACACACACACACACACACACACATACATATATATATTTATATATATATATATATATATATACATTTATTAAGCATCCACATACAAGCCTGTTTTGCACAGCTCTTCAGTGTGGCTAGACACATCCACTTGCCTGCCTTTGGCTGGGATCGAAACTCGACCGATTTGGTGTCAAGTACCGCTTAAGCCATAGGCGCATGGAATGAGAGAAGCGAGACTTTAACGGGTTGTATATGAGCAGTGTATACACACGCCACTCACCGAAAGAACTCAATTCATTTTTGAAGAGTTATATATATATATATATATATATATTTGATAATGTAGGACAAAGGGGGAAATGTTTTCGTGTGGGGTGTTTTGGATGAAGTGCTAAAGGCCGAAACGTATCAAACAAACAGTATTATCCTTGATATATAAAGATATATAACGTTATCTGAGATATTTATATATGTATATTTTTAATCATATCACCCCGAGCAAGGGGGCTACATAAGTGTGAACCAGGCGATAGTTTAGTCTATCTACTCCAATTGAAAAAAAAAGAGTAAAAAGATTGGAAAAGAGAAAACCGGAAACCGCATCCTAAACAGGAAACAAGGGATAAGTCTCTTCACCTGTTCAATAGACGTGGGTGGAGCGTGAACCGGGCGATATTTTAGTCTATCTACTCTAATTGAAAAAAAAAGAGTGAGAAGATTGGAAAAGAGAAAACTGGAAACCGCATCCTAAACAGGATAAAAGAAACAAGGGATGAGCCTCTTCACTTGTTCAATAGATGTGGGTGGAGTGTGAACCGGGCGATAGTTTAGTCTATCTACTCCAATTGAAAAAAAAATGAGTAAAAAGATTGGAAAAGAGAAAACCGGAAACCGCATGCTAAACAGGAAACAAGGGATAAGCCTCTTCACCTGTTCAATAGACGTGGGTGGAGCGTGAACCGGGTGATAGTTTAGTCTATCTACTCCAATTGAAAAAAAAGAGTGAGAAGATTGGAAAAGAGAAAACCGGAAACCGCATCCTACACAGGAAACAAGGGATGAACCTCTTCACCTGTTCAATAGACGTGTGTGTGTGTGTGTGTGTGTGTGTGTGTGTGTGTGTAAATAATATTGAGTGTTTATGTAAAGGAAGAAAGGGAATAAAAACAAAAAGACAAGAGAAAAAACTGTTTTTAACTGACGCGTTTCGACAATCCGAGTGAATTTATCAAGACAAATGTAAGGACTTATTTTGTTGCACGTGTTTATACAGAAGCCTAAGGATATCATTGGTTTATCAAGGCTTTTAAATTTGAGACCGTTTATGAATATTCATCAGTTGGTTAAAGGTCAAACAAAACCAAAGTAAGAGGTTAATATTTAAGAATATTGTTTAATGGACATTGTTTTAAATTGTGACCAGATTGTTAAAGTTAGCTTTGCATCTTCAAAAACATGAGAGGATGGATGTAATCTTTTTCTCTTAATTTTTAAAAAATATTTTGTGGTCATGTAGCTTGGTAAATCAGAAATTCTTTTAGAAAGATTTTAGAATAGAAAGTAACAGGGCGTAGATTTATATTTTAATAATATTCGATGACGGCACTCTCGAGAATTTTCTGAGTAAATTAGTTAAAAATAGTAGTTGAATCATGTGTATCATATTTGAGGAATTGTTATGTATGAGGTCCCTTTTCTAATCATATATATAATTTTTTATAAATGTTTGCATGTTTCTCAATATAGTATGGGAATATATATATATATATATATATATATATATATATATATATATATTAAAAACAGAAATAGCATTATTCCAACGAGAGAAATTGGTACAGAATAAAAACTGTGAGATGTTGATTTAAAATTGTTTTATGTCGGTGACCTGGTTCTTTTAATTGCTTTGGAGATACTATTTGAATTTGGTGTGTGTGTGTGTGTGTGTGCGCGCGCGCGCGCGCGTGTGTGTGTGTGTGTAAGTGTTTGTGTGTAAGTGTGTGTGAGAGCGTTTTTTTATTTGGTCTTTATGCTTTAAATTTGTTTTTATGAGACATCGGGTTCTTTTTATTGCTTTGAGATACTATTTGAATTTGGTGCGTATGTGTGTGTGTCTATGTGTGTGTGAGTGTGTTTTTTTCCTGTGTCTGTGTGTATGATTTAGGTCTTTCATGTTGTTTTGTTGTTTTTATGAATATTTCTTCCTGCATGATGAGTGTCATAATTTTCATTTTGGTAGATAGGTATAACTCTGAATGTATCTCCACTACATTCATGTAAACGTTGGGAGACACACAATTACCTGTTATTTGGTATTTTGTGCTACTCATTTATTCAGGCATTGTGTCGACTACAACTATTTTTGCGCATTTATCGCATTTTGGAGCGTAATCTGCACTTTTCGAGTTGCAGCTCATTAATAAATTGTAGTTATATATATATATATATATATATATAGTATTAAATTCTAGTGGTATAAATTTATTTATAAATGGAACTTTGTCTCTGTGTGTGTGTGTGTGTGTGTGTGTGTGTGTGTGTGTGTGTGTGTGTGTGTGTGTGTGTGTGTCCGTTATCTATAGACTCCGAAACAGCAGTACCGATTTTCTGAAAATTTACACAGTTGTACTATAAGCGTCTGCAAGTGTTCTTAGCTAGGTTTTGTGTCGAGGTACCCCCGATCAATATCTAAAATCGATAATCGAAAAAATCGTGTGATAGAAGGAGTGGTCCGATTTTAATCAAATTTGATACACTCATAGACAAAGACATGAGAAACGATATTCAGAAGTTGAAGGTTGCAGGTCTTACAATAGTGCAGAAAATCGATAGTATATATATATATATATATATATATATATATATATATATATATATATCATAATTATGTTTTAGAACAAGTACATAATTTTTTCTATATATGTCCTCTTCTTTACAATCATATGGTTGTAGAGAAGAGGACATATATAGAAAAAATTATGTACATGTTCTAAAACATAATTTATAATAAATATTCACAACTCTATACATCATATATCGAGCACTGTTTTAAATTAATCTTTTGGACGAGAAAAAATTTTTTTCTTTTCTCTCCTCATTCTATACTCACTCGGACTCTGATATATATATATATATATATATATATATATATATATATATATATATATATATAAAAGGCAAGTTGTTTGTGAGTGTGTCTGTTAATCTGCCTGTATGTCTGTATTTTTTTCAGCCCTTTCATTTTAGTTTTTGCTTCAGTTTGGCTATAAGTAGGTATAATTGTAGTTCTTCATCTCAGCCATGATGCCATTTATTCAGAGGACTTATTTAGCCTTGAAAATACAGTTTACGACGAAAAAAACTTATTTGATATCGATACCAGCAAATCAAAATTTGACTTACAATTCTACTCCTGCAGCTTCTTTTCCCGCACTTCCTGCCTGTGGAACTCACTTCCATATTCTTGCTTTCCTGATGGCTACAACCTCCTGTAATTTAAATGCAAGGTCAATTCTCATCTCTTAACTACTTGACCCTACTTCTTTTCACACTGTCCTGTAGATCTCTTTCCTTTCTCTCCCCTTCACAACTGTCATCACCTCTGTATTCCCATCCTTCTCTTGCTCCTTTCTAACTGGTTTGTCCTTCTCCTTATTCTCCTCTAATCATTTTACACTTATGTAGCCCCCCTGCACATCAGTGGCTTTCCCGCCTTGCTCGGGATGATATGATTTAAAAAAAATATACAATGTATCCAGTCTTTTCTCTCACTGTAACCCGTCGCGCACTATTAGTGGTCCTTCCTTGCTAGATGAAAAAAAAAATACTAGCATTTCTCGTGGATTATTAGGGTAGTGTGGTAGTTTTGTAAAATCTGAATATTGGCTCGGAACGAAAAGTCGGAAAGCCGAGTTCGAATTCCAGGTGAATTCGATGCATTTACTTGCACGCAAATGCACTTGGAAAAAGTATTAATCCGTCGCGTCTCCCTTCAGCTATGAGTTAAATAGCAGGACCTGTTGGGTTCTATAACCTTGGTTGGCAACCAGTCTACAGCATAAAATAAATGTCAACCTACTGCGAGAAAATCTTCTGCCAGTCAATAATGTCTTCTGCCAGACATGACCACCCAAAGCGTGTATCATGTATGGCACTTAACTAACTGACTGAATATAATAGTTGGAATCAAGATTAAAGCTTTTACTGGTCATAAATTGGGGGATCGATTTTCCATTGTTATGAAGTAATAAACTGATCCCCTAATAATTACTAATTAATGATATAATACATATCTTCTCCCTCTAGCTATGAGTCAAATAATAGGACAGATTGAGTTCTATATCCTTGGTTGGCAACCAGTCTGCCGCAGAAATTAATGGCAACCTACTGCGGGAAAATCTTCTGCCAGTCAGTCATGTCTCTTTCCAGACATAATCACCCAAAGCGTGTATCAAGTATCGCACATAACTGACTGAATATAATAGCTGGAATCATGATTAAGGCTTTTACTGGTCATAAAGTGAGGGATCGATTTTCCATTGTTATGAATAAACTGATCCCCCAATAATTACTACTTAATGATATAATACATATCTTCTCCCTCTAGTTAAGAGTCAAATAATAGGACAGACTGGGTTCTATCGCATTGGTTGGCGACCAATCTACCGCAGAAAGTAATGGCAACCTACTGCGGGATAATCTTCTCCCGAGTCAGTCATGTCTCTTCGGAGACATGATCGCCCAAGCATGGTACTCAACTGTCTGATGATGATATCTAGTCTTAAGTCGTGTGATTTTATTTAAAAAATCAACTATTAATGTTCGCCTATTATTTCATAGCAATGATAGTATTGTGTTGTCTGATTTTTTTCAATGAAGCATTGACAATTATTTTTAATTTTTGAGTCGTATTTTAAATTATTTTTTTGGTTTAAAACCAAGTTGTAATAGTTTGATATTGTAATTCATTATTCAATCCAATTAATATAACTTTCTTTTTTTTTAGGGTTGGGGTGCACCATTTATTAATAATCCTTAATTGTTATCTTTTCTTAGATAAAGATTAACTAATTATAACTAATTGATGGATAACATGTTTCGCATTTATGCCTTGAAAGTAAAAACGTCGTTCCAAGATCTTAGAATTTCTAAATGTCAGATGTATACAATGAAGATTGATAGAACGGAAATTCACCAAGGAGAAATACCGATTACAATAAATGTTAAAGAAAGAAAGAAAGAAAGCAAGAAAGAAAGAATGAAATAGAAAGAGGAAGGAAGGAAGGGAAGAAAAAAAGAAGGGAGGAAAAAAAGAAGGAAGATCTGCTAGAAAGAAAGAATTAAAGAAAGAGGAAAAAAGGAAGGAAAGGAAGAAAGAAGAGAGGAAAAATGAAGGAAGACCTACTAGAAAGAAAGAAAGAAAGAAAGAAAGAAAGAAAGAAAGAAAGAGGAAGGAAGGAAAGGAAGAAAGAAAGAAGGGAGGAATAAGAAGGAAGATCTTTTTTTTTTTTTAATCATTTCACCTCGAGCAAGGCGGAAACGCCACTGATGTGCAGTGGGCTACATAAATGTAAAAAGATTAATTAGAAAAGAGTGAGGAGTACAAACTAGTTAGAGAGGAACAATAGAAAGCTGAAAAAGCAGGTGCGATGACAGATACATAGGTGGAGAGAAAGGGAAGGTTATACAGGGGAGGGGAGAGAGCTAGAGGCCAGTGGTTAGGAGATGAGTATTAACTTTGCATTTAAATTTCTGGAAGTTGTAGCCGTCAGGAAAGCAAGAATACGGGAGCGAGTTCCACAGGCGGGAAGTGCGAGAGAAGAAGCTTCAGGAATAGAACTGTCGTCTGCATTTGGCTAATCTGACTGTAAATGGGTGGGACCCAGTTGCCAGTCTGGTTGCACGAGTAAACACCTGTAGAGGAGGCACCAGTGACTTAAATTCGTCTGAGTAGAAGCCGTGAAAGTATTTATAGAACAGACAAAGGGAGGCCACATTTCGACGGTGGGGAAGTGGCTGCAGTCGAGCCGCCAGATCAGTACCTATCACATTACAGACTCTCCTTTGGAGCCTGTCAAGAACACTGAGGAGAACGGCAGGGGCACCTGACCGTAAATGGCAGCAGTACTCCATGCACGGATGGATGGTTGATATGCAGGATTGATTCAGGTGGAAAAAGCATCCTGGATCGATATAGTGAGCCAACCTTCTTAGCAGTAGATTTTACTATGGATTCAATATAGTGGTTCCATTTGACGTCTGAGGACAGGAAAGAAAGAAAGAAAGAAAGAAAGAAAGAAAGAAAGAAAGAAAGAAAGAAAGAAAGGAAAAAAGAAAGAAAGAAAGAAAGGAAAGGAAGGAAAGGAAGGAAGAAAGAAGATAGGAAATAGAAGGAAGATCTACTAGAAAGAAAGAAAGAAAGAAAGAAAGAAGGAAGGAAGGGATGAAAAAAGAAGGAAGATCTACTAGAAAGAACAAAAGAAAGAAAGAATGGAAGGAAGGAAGGAAGGAAGGAAGGAAGGAAGGATATATAATGTTGAGAGAAAAGTACAATCGAATGAACGCAAAATAAATAATGAAAGAAAGAAAAAATTAAGAAAAAAATTAAGAAAAAAAGAAAGGAAATTAATCAGAAAGAAAAAATACAACCAAGTCTACGCAAAATGAAGAAAGAAAGAAAGAATGAAGGAATAAATGAAAGAATGAAATAGGAAGGAGAAAAAAAGGAAGGAATGAAGATCAACTAGAACGAAAAAAAAAAAGGAATTAATCAGAAAAAAAAAATACAATCGAATGAAGGCAAAAAAAAAGGATTAAAGAAGGAAAGATTGGAAGGAAGAAATAAATAAATGAATGAATGAATAGCTTCTTGAACGAAAGAAAGAAAATTAATCAGAAAGAAAAACTACAATAAAGTCAGCGCAAAATAAATGAATAATTAAATAAACAAAGAATGAAAGAAGGAAGGAAGGAAGGAAGAAAGAAAGAAAGGAAGGAAGGAAGAGCTACTAGAATTTAAAAAATAACCAGAGAGAAAAAATTGCAAACGAATGAATGCAAAATAAAAAAGAAAGAAAGTGAAAATATTATGAAAGAAAAAACGAGAGAAAAAAGGAAATTAATCAGAGAGAGAAACTGCAATGGAATGAAAGCAAATGGATTAAGAAAGAAAGAGAGAAAAATAAAAAGAGAAAGAAAGAAAGAAAGAAAGAAAGAAAGAAAAAAAGAAAGAAAGAAAGAGAAAAAATAATGAGATTAAAGAGAAAAATGACAATGGAGTGAACGCAAAATAAAGAAAGAAAGAAAGAAAGAAGATGAGATTGAATGAATGAAGAAAGGAAGGAAGGAAAGAAGGAAGGAAGTGCGAAATAGAATGAAAAAAACATAATTAATCAAAGTGAAAAATTACAATCGAGTGAACGCCAAATAGATGAATATATAAAGAAAAAAGAAAGAATGAAAGATAGGAAAGAAGGAAAAGAAGAAGGAAGAAATGAAGAGTTAATAGAACGAAAAAAAAGAAAAGAATCAGAGAAAAGAAATTACAATCGAATGAAGGCAAAAAAGAAAGAAGGAAAGAAAGAAAGAAAAAAGGAACGATGGGAAAGAAAGAAGAAATGAATGAACGACTTCTAGAACGAAACAAAGAAAATTAATCAAAGAGAAAAACTAGATTTGAGCGAACGCAAAATAAATAAATAAAGAAAGAAAGAAAGAAAATTAATCAGCGGGAAAATAGACAATTGAGTGAACACCAAAATAAGAAAGAAAAAAAAGAAAAAAGAAAGAAAGAAAACAATTTACAGATGAGTGAACACTAAAATAAGAAAGAAAGAAAGAAAGAAAGAAAGAAAGAAAGAAAGAAAGAAAATTAATCAGCGGTAAAATTGACAATTGAGTGAACACCAAAATAAGAAAGAAAAAAAAGAAAAAAAGAAAGAAAGAAAACAATTTACAGATGAGTGAACACTAAAATAAAGAAAGAAAGAAAGAAAGAAAGAAAGAAAGAAAGAAAGAAAGAAAGAAAGAAAGAAAATTAATCAGCGGGAAAATTGACAATTGAGTGAACACCAAAAAAAGAAAGAAAGAAAGAAAGAAAGAAAGAAAGAAAGAAAGAAAGAAAGAAAGAAAATTAATCAGAGGGAAAATTGACAATTGAGTGAACACCAAAATAAGAAAGAAAGAAAGAAAGAAAGAAAGAAAGAAAGAAAGAAAGAAAGAAAGAAAAATTAATCAGCGGGAAAATTGAAAATTGTGTGAACACCAAAACAAGAAAGAAGTAAAGAAAGAAAGAAAGAAAGAAAGAAAGAAAGAAAGAAAGAAAGAAAGAAAGAAAATTAATCAGAGGGAAAATTGACAATTGAGTGAACACCAAAATAAGAAAGAAAGAAAGAAAGAAAGAAAGAAAGAAAGAAAGAAAGAAAGAAAGAAAGAAAGAAAAATTAATCAGCGGGAAAATTGAAAATTGTGTGAACACCAAAACAAGAAAGAAGTAAAGAAAGAAAGAAAGAAAGAAAGAAAGAAAGAAAGAAAGAAAGAAAGAAAGAAATTTAATAAGAGGGAAAACTGACAATTGAGTGAAGACCAAAATAAGAAAGAAAGAAAAAAATGAAAGAAAGAAAGAAAGACGGATTACGTGATTGAAAACAGACAAAAAAGAAACAAAAAGAGGAAAGGAAATTCACAAGCAAGAAATAAAGATTTAGAATTGATTGAAAACAGTGAAAACGAATATAAAAGTCAATTATAAATTAACGGAATATAAAATAACGAAAACGTAAAAAATGTTGTTAAATAAACAAAAGCGAGACTGACAAAAAAGTAGAAAGAATTTTTCAAAAAGCTACACGGAGTGGAAGAGTGAATGCAAAAGTCAACGAATGAAAGACTCGTAGATTTTTGTACAAACAATATAACGACAAGGAAATTATTATCAATATTTACCAGCATTTTCTCATATCGACATTCCACCGCCCGACACTCCCTCTTTTTTAGCAAGTAAATGTCATAAATTATTCAGCCACCATTGTAGGCGAAATAATAATAATAATAATAATAATAATAATAATAATAATAACAGAAAAACGCTCCTCCAAAAGACGACATATTTAGAACGTTCTGTTTATTGGTTATTTATTTTTAAATAGACATATCAAATGAAAACAAATATTACGAGCCGTGCCTTCCCCATATCCTCTACTTGCCTTTTCGTTCCGACTCGTCCACTGCCCTCACAAAACAGAAGAATCAAAGTCTTTAATGTCTCCGAAGTGACAAAAATAATACTTCATCCTTTCTTTCAGCCGCTCATATCCATGTCACATGGTCACAAAACAATTATTTATTCAATGGCTCCGTTATTGATAAGATTACGTTTCGCATTCGCTTCTATCTGATTTTCGATTTTTCTTATTGTAATTATCGTCTGCTTTCTTCAATTCTTTGCCTTATTTTTACTTCCTGCTAATTTTTATTCTTTCCTTCATTTCCTTTCTTGATTTCTCGCGTCTTCTCATTTCATTTTCTCTTTATATTTTTGATGTTCTTCCTTTCTCTATTTCTATTTTTCTTTCTCTTTCCTTAAATGTGTTCTTTCTTTCTTTCATCGATTCTTTTTCTGCATTGTTTTGCTTTTCTCTTATTTGATCTATTTGAAATTCTTTTATTCTGGATTTGTATTTTATTTCGTTCGTCATCAGTTTTCCTTTTGGTTTTTCTTACCTTATTGGCCATATAGTTTCTTCTGCACCCTCTTCCTCCACCACCATCACCACCACCTTTTCTAGTGTTCTCGCTTTTTCTCTTACTTTTGCACTTCTTGATCAATTTCCATCTTAACCTATTCTCCATTTTGTCTTATTATCTCTCTGTCTTCCATCTGACCTAGTATCTCATTAATGTCTTTATCTCTTTCTTTCAATCGTTATCTTCATTCCCGCAATGATTTTCATTCCTTTTTTATTTCGATTAATCGTTTCTTTCTTTCTACTTTTTCTTTCATTCTTTTTTTCTTGTATACCATTCTCTCTTTCATTCTTCTTCATTTTTTTCTTATAACTAACTAGTATCTTTCTTTTTTCCTCTTTCTAGTTTTCTATTTTTCTTTTCCATTTCCATCGCTTTCTTTCTTTCTTTTATTCTTTCTTTCTTTCTTGTATTTGATGCTAATTTATCTCTTTCATTCTTGCTATCTTTTTAGCATTCGTTTCATTTTTTCTTTCTTTCTTTCTATTTTTCAATTTTTTTTATTTCTGTCTGTCTGGTTTTCTTTTTTCTTTTTTTTAAATTCTTTCTTTCATTCTTTCTAGTACTTCATACCGTCTTCTCTTTCATTCTTTGTTTCTGACATTCTTTCAATCTTTCTAGTACTCCCTTGTTTTTTTTCTTTCTCACTTTTGAGTACTTAGTATCATTCGTTTTTTTTTCTTTTTTCCTCTTTCTAATTCTCTATTCTTTCTTACTTTCTTCTCAATTTTCATTCCGTTTTTTTTTTTTCATTTTTTTCTCATTCATAATACTTCAGCTTTTTATAGTTTTTCCAATTCGTTATCTGTCAAGTTTTATTTCTCATTTATCTTCTTTCTGTTCTTAACTTCTCTGTTAATTACCACATGATTAATGACCAATAAAGTTAATAAGAACAACAAGAACAGCGGCAGCAGCAGCAGCAGCAGCAACAACAACAACAACAATAATAATAAAAGTGATAATAATAATAATAATAATAATAACAATAATAATAATAATAATTAAACGAAAATCAATAAGAAAAATCAAATATATTTGCACTATTTCTCTGGGAATTTATGTTTTTATATCTCTCAACATTTTCACAGCATCAGAATTGAGAGACTAAGTGACAGCATGCTTCCTTCATAATTATGTTACTGACCATAGTCTTTTTTTTTTTTCATTTCACCCCAAGTAAGACAGTTTTACTGCTACTGTTGCACAGGGTGTTACGTAGGGTGATAGGTGAAATAGAGAAAATATATAACATGATATAATATTCGGCTTTGCCAAAGATTTTTCAAAAACATTTTCCTTTTAAAATAATATGGTCTGACGATTGTTGGGATTAAATTAATTTCATTTAAATTCTACTAGTGGAATAAAAGGGAAGAACGCAAAAAATAATATTGTATTGGTGGGGATATTTTTTTTTAATCATTTTACCCCAAGCAAGGCAGTTTTACTGCCACTATTGCGCAGGGGGTTACATAGGGGAAAGTGATGGGAGAGAGGAGTAGGTTATAGGGGATATCAGGAGGAGGGTAATATACGGATGAGAATACCGGTGTAAAAGGAGTGGAGTGGATAGAGACAAGAGCTTGAGAGATAGGATGCGATTTAGTGAGATAAGAGATGTCGATTGACCTTACATTTAAATTCCTGGAGATTGTAGCTGTCAGGGAAGCAAGTCTACGGAAGGGAATTCCACAGGTGGGAAGTGCGAGAAAAGAAGCTGCCAAAGTAGAAATTCCGGTTACATTTTATCGGCTTCACTGTAAAAGGGTGGGACCTAGTTCCTAGTCTAGTACTTTGTGTAAAATCATACATAGGGGCACCAGTGAGCTAAGTTCATTGGAGCAGAAGCCGTGAAAGTATTTATAGAAGAGGCACAGGGAAGCCACGTCACACTGGTTAGAGAGCGACTGCAGCCACGCTGCGAATTCGGTATCGTTCACATTACAGATTCTTCGCTAGATTTTGTCAAGAACCCCGAGGTAAATAGCAGGGGCACCCGACCAGATGTGGCAGTAGTATTTAATACACGGTGTTCCACAGCGAGTTTCACAGGCGGGAAGTGCGAGAGAAGAAGCTGCAGGAGTAGAATTGTCGTCTGCATTTGACTAACCTAACTGTGAATGGGTGGAACCCAGTTGCCAATCTGGTTGCACGAGTAAACACCTGTTGAGGAGTCACCGAGTAGAAGCCATGAAAGTATTTATAGAACAGACAAAGGGAGGCCACATTTTGACGGTGGGGAAGTGGCTGCAGTCGAGCTGCCAGATCAGTACCTATCATATTACAGACTTTCCTTTGGAGCCTGTCGAAAACACTGAGGAGTACGGTAGGGGCGCCTGACCATAAATAGCAGCAGTACTCCATGCACGGACGGATGGTTGACTTGTATATATGCAGGATGTATTCAAGTTAAAAAAACATCCTGGATTGGCATAGTGACCCAACCTTCTTAGCAGTCGATTATCCGCATTACAAATGTTTGAAGACAAAGGTTCCCCATGGCCAGCTGACACTTTTTGGAAAAAAAACCTTCACCTGGATGCTTTGGTTCAGTGTGGTTTATTTTTTTTTTTTTACGGCATATTAACCACAATGGGTCATTTGATGCTTACAAGATTTTTACAATAGATTAATATGAATAAGTTATGTATTCTATATAAAAAATTTGTTTGTAGAACAGGTTTCATTGACGTATAAAGAGTTTTATCGAGTGTCAAAAGTATTGCTAGTTATATCGTTTTGGTCTTTTTTCTCGAAAATATATTGCTGGGGTTCTTACTAGCTTGTTGCACGTGCCTTGTCTTTTCAGGAGGTAGGTGATCATGGTCTTCCACGTCTCCATATCCCTGGTTGCTCTTAGCACGGTTTCTCCTGTAACATCACGCAACCCCCGTTCTGTCATACACCTGCTCAGGCCCTTCAAAAATATGTTATCCGCTGCTTTCTTCAATCTCTTTTCACCTCTATCTGGCCTGTTAGTATCAGGTTCTCTTAGCCCTTCTTCCTAATTGCATGCCCCAGGAAATTTAGCTGTCTCTTGCTGATGCTCAGTATTACTTTCCTTTTAGTTTTCATCCTTTCCAAAGCCGCATCACTGCTGATATGCTCGGTCTATGATATCCACACCATCCTTCTGTTGCTTTAAGTTTTTGCTTCATCTTTGTTGATATTGTCCAGCATTCACTGCCCTATTGAAGAACTGACACCACATAGAGATCTATTTCTCTCTTCTTTGTTTCTAGTGAAAGTTCCCTGTGTCTTAATACTTTACCCAGCTTCTGGAACCCGTCCTTCGCCATGCCAATTCGCCTTCGGATCTCTGTGTCGCACTTACTGTAAAAATCCATTTTTATACTTTCATAGTGTTTTGACCCCAGCTTGGAGGTTAACAATTTGCCCATAGCTGGGACTCTAACAGGTGCTACCACTCGGGGTTAAGGTGGACCTGAGAACAACAGCTACTAAGAGTTGGTTTCAGGCCCGTCATAACTTTCCGGTCAAAGGCCTTGCTGCCGGATGAAGTTTTTAGTCATGTCCAAGACCACCACCTGGATGCTTTCCTAAACGTTAATCTTAACCTGTTTCAGTTAAGGTTCTATCCGCCTTATCCTCATGATCTTTTCTTCCAATTTTATCCATTGTTTTCAAGACTATTCTAAGGCAATGATGGTAATGACTTCATTGGAGGCGAAAGACTCTGGGCAAGGGTAGAGTAAGTGCTCAGGTAATTTGTAGGGTTACAACTTTTTCAGTACACTAAGATAATTTGGATGTGCGTTGTGGTGCAGTGGATATCGACTCGGAACGAGAGATTGGAGTGCCGAGTTCGAATTCCAGTTGAATTCCTTGTATTAACTTCCGCGCAAATGCGATTGGGAAATGTATTAATCTATTTCTTTCATGATTTAACCCATTAAATAATAGGACAGATTGGGTTCTATAGCCTTGGCTGGCAACAAGTCTACCGCAAAAAGCAATGGCAACCTACTGCGGGATAATCTTCTGCCCAGTCAGCCAGTCATGTCACTTTCGAGACATGGTCGCCCAAAGCGTGTATCACGTATGGCACTTAACTGACTTACTGAATATAATAGTTGGAATAATGATTAAGGCTTCTACTTGTCATAAAGTGTGGGATCGGTTTTCTATTGTTATGAAGTAATAAACTGATCCTCCACATATTACTACGTAATAATATAATACATCACTTCTCCCTTTAGCTATGAGTCAAATAATAGGACAGATTGTTTTCTGTAGCCTTGGTTGGCAACCAGTCTATTGCAGAAAACAATGGCAACCTACTACGTAATAATCTTCTACCTAGTCAGTCATATCTCTTTCGGGACATGATCGCCCAAAGCGTATATCATGTATGGCACAAAACTGACTGACTGAAGTTCATTTATCAGTTTAGAGAATTGATTCATAAAATTCCTTGTTCTATATTTTTCGCTATCAAGTTTAAAGAACACAGTCTACCCTATAATTTAGGGGTCTTTTAATTCAGAACTTTACTTCTGGCAGACTGTGTTTATATTCAAACTAAAATGTTCAGTCTCCCCCTATTAATTACGGATGAATATATCATTTTTTCATGGAGTAGTCCTTGTCCTATTAAAGCTAAAGAACACAGTCTACCTTATTTGTAACGGGGATTTAAATTAAAAATATCCTCTTCTTAGGTTGAATCTGTAACCAAGGCTAAAAATCATGTCTATTCTAATATTTGCAGGTATTTTAATTCACAGATTTCTTTCTTCTAAAATGCTTGACCTGCCGAAGCTAAAAAACACAGTCAACTCTACTGTTAACAGGGATTTGAATTTACAAAATAAAAAAAAAAACCTCTTAGACTGCTTCCATAAACAAAGGCAAAAATTCAGTCTGCTTTATTTTTTGAGGGGATATGAATTCAGATATTTCTTTCTTATAGTTTGCTTGCCCTACCAAAGCAAAAGAAAACAGTCTACCGTATTTGTAACAGGAAATCAAATTAAAAATGTCTTCCTCCTAGAATGGTGTCATAACCAAAACTAAAAATCCAGTCTGTTATGTCCCGGGATTTGAATTTAGTAATTTCTTTCTTCTAGACAGCTTACAAAAGCGAAAGAACACAATCTACCCTTTTATAAACAAGTGTTTGAATTAAAAAGCGCCCTCCTCTTCCTAGACTGTGTCATAGCCAAAGTTAAAAATCCAGTCTGCTCTATGATTTGCGGGGATCTGAAATTAGAGATTTATTTCTTCTAGACTGATTACCCTACTAATACTAAATACTACCTTGCAAGGGATAAGATTCTAGTCTACACTTCTATTTTACGAATCAGTAAAGTGCCAAACTTGATACACGCTTGGGTGATCATGTCACGAAAGAGCGTGTGGAAAATGGACGCATACCTTTTTCCAAGGGCAATAGTGTGAAGTGTGAAGTGAACGAAACAGAATCAATCGAAATTCGAACTCGTTTGGCCGAATCAACTAATCGCTCCAATAATTCTCATATGTCATTGATTGCCTCGGTTTTATTTCCGGAGGGACTAGATTTGCCTTTGTGTTTATTGCCAGTCATGACAAATGAGAACCGCTGATTTAAACTGTACAAGTTGTTAAAAAATATAATCGATCAAACAGTTTTTGTTGAATCAATAGAATCGTTTTAAAATTTTAATTATCGCTTTAAACTCGAAATCTTTTGACGTTCAACAGCATTGTTGACTCATGTTAACTGCGGGTGTGTGTTGTAGTGCAGTGGATGTCGGCTCGGAATGAGAAATCGGAGAGCCGAGTTCGCATTCCAGTTGCATTCTTCGACGTGTTATAGCCGTCAGTTTATTAAGTGAGAACGTCGTTATTTTATCAGCGTCAAAAAGGCAAGCGATTTTATAAGAGAGAAGATAACAAGTTTTGGGACTCTGTCGTCGAATTAATAATCGTTGTTTCATTGAAGAGTATACAACATATATGTCGTTTTGGTTTCAGTTTAATTTTCGTCGAATTAGTATGGAGTATACACCAGAGTGGGTTGGTGCAGCCTCGTGACACTGTTACTCGGCCCGGGCACCTCTCAGTATATATTTTCTCAGATGCCTTCCAAGTTTCCCTATCCCTGGTGACTCTAAGCACGCCTTCTCCTGTTACACCGTGCAATCCTCGTTCCGTCATCCACCTGATTAGGCCCTTCGAATATGTTATCCGTTGCTTTCCCCTGTCTCTTTTTCTCTTCAAACGAAACATTCTATTTTCATTTAGAATCATCCACTTAAAAATAGTATGAGATATATCATTTCTTTTAAAAAACTGGGGTGGCCTAATAATTATGGCCGGTAGTGTATAAACACACACACACACACACACACACACACACACACACACACACACATATATATATATATATATATATATTTATGCATAGTGATGATCCACGTATACTGTCTTAATATGTATTGGAAAGAATATTAAAACGTTTTGAGTTTGAAAAATTTGTTTCTGATGAAGGACCGAGGGCGGTCTGAAATATAAAATATAATAGTAGAAATAAACAAATACTGGAACTAAACACATTTTCAAACTCAAAACGTTTTAATATTCTTTCCTATATATATATATATATATATATATATATATATATATATATATATATATATATATATATATGTAAGTATGTATGTATGTATTTATACTCTACCAGGCATAATTATTAGGTAACCCCAGTTCTTTAGAAAAAATGATGTATTTCATACTATTTTTAAGTGGATGATTCTAAATGAAAATAGAATGGTTCGTTTGTTATTATTACTTTGCAAAATTTTACAAGACAATGAACTAAAGATGAACTCGTCAGAATCAGCCAATTATTTTTTATTCTTTCATTAATGAAACTGCAATAAAGATAATTATTAAGTATTTATAAATTCATTTAATGCACGTGCTATTGTGCAGTATTTGATGCATATGTTATTGTGCAGTATTGACCAAAGACCCATTCTATTTTCATTTACAATTATTCACTTGGCAATAAATACTAAAAAATAGTATGAAATACATCATTTTTTAAAACATTAGGGGTGGCCTAATAATTATGGCCGGTTGTGTATATATACATATATAATAGAGAGAGAGAGAGAGAGAGAGAGAGAGAGAGAGAGAGAAATCAATACTCATCACATTTATGTCGGCAGTTGTAACAACAGAACTCGGATTTTTCGGGTCTGATGAATCAGCTTGTTTTTAAAATTGCCGAAATAAATTCTGTATTTATAACCCTTTAATTATGTGCTGAGTTTTCTTTTCTATATTTTATATTGCTCTGGATAATCAATATTATGCTCTCTATTTTTATCTGTTTAATATTCTATATTTATTAGATAAACTTTTGGGGATTTTCCGCTACGTTTTAACTGGTTTGTAAGTATTTCCTTTATATATATATATATATATATATATATATATATATATTAATTCAGATACTTCAATCCAAGGGAAAAAAGCAGGAAGGTAAATTCCAAAAAACCCGATCCTAATTAATATTAAAAATTTATTTTAATATTAAAAAATGATACAGGAAGAGAGCTCCATGTTATAAAATATTACAGAGCAAATATATATTAAAAAAGGATTAATTCAAAGATGTTGAATGGCCATTTCGATATGAAGATCTCCCCACGGGGGACGACACATCACTTCAGCAAGGTTTTTTCTGTTGCTGAGGTGATGTGTCGTCCCCCGTGGGGATCTTCATATCTAAATGGCCATTAAACATCTTTGAATTAATCCTTTTTTAATATATATATATATATATATATATATTTTTTTTTTTTAATTTTTAATTTTTATTTTGTTTTATCTTCTTTTTTTAAATTTCTTTGCAAATCTATTTAAAAAGGAAAATTAGACTGATTTTTCTCCAGTTTCTGAAAGGATTTTTCTGTTGCTGAGGTGATGTGTTATCCCCCGTGGGTATTTTCATATCGAAATGGTCATTCAACATCATTGAATTAATCCTTTTTTAATTTATATATATATATATATATATATATATATATATATATATATATATATATATCCAAGTATGGGTGGAATAATATTCCCCTACCAAAGAACCACTATTTTTAAAAAAGTGCTCAATACAAAGTAGAGCTAATAATAATAATAATATTTATTAATAAATTATAACATTGATATGTTATAATATCACTACAAAAGTAGCTATTTTGTTTCGACACTTTTTGTGTCTTTTCAAGTGATGTTGTTATTTCGAAATGAATGGCTTTAAAAGGTTAAGAACAAGCAAGACCTCTTTCATCAGGGAGGCATTATTGTATGTACAATGTGGACCAATCAGAGTAAAGCAACTTTTACTTTGGAGAATATGTGGGAAGACTTAAAATTAATCTTGGTGGGCATTGGTATTAAAATTTTATAAAATTAAGATCAGCATTATTAATTAACTATTATATCTACTATATTTTTGTTGCTAAAAAAAAAAAAAAAAAAACTATATATATATATATATTTTAACAGTTTTGTAGATTTAGAAAATTATTAATATTTTAGACGGGGGAGAGAAAAAGAACGCATACATGAATAAACTTACAAACATTCACATATGGAGAAATATTCACAAACATTAGTAAGAAAAAAACATATACATAGTAATACACCCATGTATATATACATACACAAATTTCAAAATTTAGTTTTTATCGAGATGTCAATTTGTCTGTTAACTTTTAGGCAGACTAAATTGCTACATATTGGATACAGTCACGGCGGATTCATAAAATCACTGGCCTCATATGAATGGGGTCAGGATAGACATAATCATATTTCAATGCATGAACACATAAGCGGGAATAAATATATACTTACGCAAAAACATAAAACAAACTTAAATGCGTATGTATGTGTAAAACGTCATACATATATATATATATAGAGAGAGAGAGAGTTCAATACTGTTCATATGAAGTTATGACTGTAAGCCTCGGTTGTTTAGCTCGCGTGTGCGTGTGTCCCTGCGCATGTCAATGGTTGTATATATGTAAAATTATGTCTGTGTATGCGTAAGAGGCGTCATGACAAAATGCATATTCCCACCAAAGTCAATCCCACCTTCAACAAAAGTTCATCAATATACGTATCTCCGTATACATCCAGTATTTTGAAATAAAATTAAAACAGTTAGTTAGACGATCAAAAAAGCATGAAACTTAAGAAATCTATCTATCTATCTATCTATCTATCTATCTATCTATCTATCTATCTATCTATCTATCTATCTATCTATCTATCTATCTATCTATCTATCTGTCCATACATACGTACAGATATAAATATATATATACACACTTACAAATATATATAGAAATATACATAAATATAAATACATACACAGAAATATACACAAATATATATATATATACATATACATATACACACACACACATACAAATATATACGTATTACATATATATATATATAAACACATACATACACACACATACGCAAACAAACATATATATAGAAACATGGACACTTTAACAAACATATATACATGTGTAGACATATACACAAATATACACACATACACAAACACATGCATGTACACATATACACACACACACATATATACACACACATATATACACACACATACACATACATATATATATATATATATATGATCGTATAATACGTTTTTAATTCATATTTGGAAATCACTTGTTTCTGATGAAGGACCGAGGGCGGTCAGAAATATAAAACAATAATAAAATATATATATATATATATACACACACATACACATATACACATATATACACACATACATACATACACACACACACACATATATATATATATATATATATATATATACATTTTCAAATTCGAAATTTAAAAAAAAAATTCCTTCCCATACACACATATACATATAAAAATATTCGAACGCTATCGTGAAATACGTTTCTAATTCAAATTTAAAAATCAGTTGTTTCTGATGAAGGACCGAGGGCGGTCTGAAATATAAAATATAATAAAAATAAACAAATACTGTTCAAAAAAAGTACATTTTTAAATTCAAAACTTTTTATTAATATTCTTTCCTATACACATATACATATACAAAAATATACAGACAAACATGTAAAGCCTACACACATATACAGATGAGTACAAATATCTACAAAAAAAAAAAAATACAAATCAGTAATTAAAGCAAATCTCAATATGTCTACAAGCACAAAAGGACAAATGTACATTTATACATACATACGTACAAAAATATATACAGACATATATATATATATATATATATACATATATATATATATATATACGCACACACATACACATATACTTATACACATACATACACATACATACATACATACATACATACACATACATGCATATACAAACACATACAAACACGTACATACATAAAAAAATATATATATACATAGATATATAAACTAATATTTAAATATTAATTTGCCTATATCCGATGGGTACCTCCACCCGACCTAGACGCCCCAATAATAACCTCCCCAGATGCACAATCAAGCACATATCAACACAACAAAAACTTACAAGCAAAGAATCCAATACCGAACGCCAACCCAAATAGCCATGAGGCACTCAGTCCGACATCGATTATTGCGTCAAAACATGGCAGAGACTATACCAATATAAGTCATTCGGCCGGAGTATAACACGTTTCACTATAGTAACGACTGACAGACCAACAAATAATAACCATCATACTCGAGGCCAACATCTCACACAATTTCTTAACTATTTATAAATTCCCTGCCCTGCAAAAACCAATGTCGGGCAGAGCACCACACAGCCACACAACCCGCCTAACAATATTAGGTCTAATGGCTGGCAAAAATAGTATAGTATATGACGAACAAAGCATCCAGCAGAGTTAACCAGAACGTCCAACCCGGATAGAAACACCCATCAAAAAGACAGTTGAGGATATTTTTCTTAATTACTTGAAAATTACAGCCCGTATTTTAATGTAAATGCTGAACTATGCTTACAATGAACTGTGAGCTCATTCCTCTGGTTTAACAGTTTAACCTTACCCTAAATTTGATAATTTCTAATTTTTCGTTGAGACAGAGGTAGCAAGGTGCACGGAGAGAGTTACAAATTCGGGCCTTTGTAAGGATTTTCCATTTAACAGTGGGTGTTTTGTTTTTTTCCTTTAAGGACCAATAGTATTTAGATAATGAGGTGCTGTGTTTATAGGAATTATTACTGAAAGATAATGTATGTTGATACCAGCGAGTTTTAAACGAGTTCTTAGTCGAACCGATATAAAATTTTATATTACTAGGATTTTCAATTGTGGAGACGGTACAAATATAAACTATGGAGTTAACTAGACAGTTATTATGTAAAGGGCAATCTTTAGGATTTCTACAATTACAATTGCTGGTATTAGTACCTTTGTCTCTGGTACGATCACTTTGAGAATTGTGATTTACAATGCTTTTAGTATCATAATACTTTTTGAGGACTTTGTTGTTATGTTTTTTAATAATTTTTTCTAGATTATCCGTGCAACTGTAGCTTAACTTGAGAGTATTGTTGTTAAATATTTTACTAAGAGGATTAGTTTTTGGAAAGTGTTTGTTAATTAATTTTAAGAATTTATTTCCTACTTTAGTTTTAACCAACAAATTGTAGGGAGGGGTAAACCATATTATTTTTCTAGATCTTTTCTTGCTATTATCATAGTTAGTAGGGTTTTTGTATTTAAAATCAGCGGCCTTATAACCGCTGTTTCTGAGTGCAGAATTGTAAAATTTACTATGTCTATCAAAAATTACTTTACTAGAAGAGTTGTTGCTCAGTCTAGATTCGATAGAAGAAGGTATATGTTTAATGACTGATGGGGGATGGTTGGAATGAGGATTAATGTATATAGGATTAGAGTTAGCCTTCATGTAAGGTTGGAAAGAATTATTATTAAGGTCCAGAGTAATATCTAAAAAGTTTACTTGTTTAATGTTAGTCGTGATTTCTACTTTAAGCCCTAAACTCTTTAATTCTCTATGTATTATCTTCCTAATACGATCTACCTTAATTTTAGTGGAATCTCTAACAATCAGTAAACCAACATCTCTATATAAACCTATACTATCCGTATTTATACCCTCGTAAGCTGTTAAATTATAGAGAATGAATAATCCCACAGGATCAGAGGCTTCAGCCGAATCTAGTGAACCCATAGCAATGTCAAAGTATTCCCCTGAGGTTTTTTTTCCCTGATGAAAGAGGTCTTGCTTGTTCTTAACCTTTTAAAGCCATTCATTTCGAAATAACAACATCACTTGAAAAGACACAAAAAGTGTCGAAACAAAATAGCTACTTTTGTAGTGATATTATAACATATCAATGTTATAATTTATTAATAAATATTATTATTATTATTAGCTCTACTTTGTATTGAGCACTTTTTTAAAAATAGTGTTTCTTTGGTAGGGGAATATTATTCCACCCATACTTGGATATATATATATATATATATATATATATATATATAAATTAAAAAAGGATTAATTCAATGATGTTGAATGACCATTTCGATATGAAAATACCCACGGGGGATAACACATCACCTCAGCAACAGAAAAATCCTTTCAGAAACTGGAGAAAAATCAGTCTAATTTTCCTTTTTAAATAGATTTGCAAAGAAATTTAAAAAAAAGAAGATAAAACAAAATAAAAATAAAAACAAATAACCAAAAAAAGAAAAAAATTAACATCGTCTGAGTTCGCAAAAAAAAGGAAAGAGAATTGTAACTTAAAAGTTAACAGACGGCTTGCAGTTTATTAAATCTGACATGTCTCTCTCTCTCTCTCTCTATATATATATATATAGAGAGAGAGAGAGAGACATGTCAGATTTAAACTGCAAACATTGTGTTTGCTTATTTTTAATAAATCCATTTAAACTCACGGATAATCTTTCACGTATTATAATTGAAAGTTGTCAGAAATGAGCTGTAACGTTTTCAGATTTTATTATCATTCAGTTCATAATGTTCCCAAGTACTTTCCTTCCCAGATCATCTTCAGGGGTCTGAGTTGTGGTAACAAAAAGTAACCGCAAAACTGTTTTGCCAAAATTTACTCTAAATTTTTTCCCGCTTCAAATATAAGGCTGACAAATTTCTTAGCCTTCATTAGAACATGAAAATTATCCAAAATGGAATTTTTTATATGTTGTAATGTCATGGTCGAGGATGTGCGTTGTGGTGCATTGGATGTCTGCTCGGAACGAAAAATCGGGGAACAGAGTTCGAATTCCACCCGAATTCATTGCATTCACTTACGCGCAAATACCCTTAGGAAAGGCATTAATCCGTCTCTTCCTTCCAGTTATGGGTTAAATAACAGGACAGATTGGGTTCTATAGCCTTGGTCGGCAACCAGTCTACCGCAGAAAGCAATGGCAACCTGTTGCGGGATAATCTTCTGCCAGTCAGTCATGTCTCTTTCGAGACATGATCGCCCAAGCGTGTATCACGTATGGCACTTAACTGATTGAATGTCATGGTCAGGCACGGGCCTTCTTCAGCTGCTAGGAATTTCGAACAGAACTCTTTATTTCGAAAAGTACGGCATATCATTCTCATTCCATGTGTGATGCCACTTCCAGATGCCATGTAGTTATCTCCCTTTAACTCAACTCTATCAGTTATTTACCTGTAGCCAGTTAATGAACTCACAATTCGCAACTCTTTGTATCAAGTCAAGGGAAATAACCTATATCCACTAGGCCATGGGTCCTTGAGGACATCAGTGTATGAATTTTGGGATTTATAGACCTCATGTTTCAGCATTAGTTTTTTTACCAGAGCTTATATTGCAATCTTTGTTGTTAATGATTTTCTGTAGCACTCCATATTACTAGTTCTCATATTGTATTCATCTATATGCTTGGCTGGCTTAGGAGATTTTTGTTGCCTAGCATATACGCTTTTTCTTTAAGTTTACGTAGTTTTCAATAGAGTTCTCTACCAATTATTTCAGCTTCATCCAATTGGGGGCGGTGATCCCCTTTCTCCCTCATAGCATCTGAAGAAGGTCGAAGCGTACAATAGCCGAAACGTCGAAAACATGGCAATAAATATGAGTACAACACTCTGAACAATGTAAATACTGCACTACTTCATCTGTGAAGTATAGACAAGTACGTATATTTATTCGGAAATTTAGATTACTTTTTTCTGTACTATATTAAAAAGTAAAATGTATTTGTAATTTTAAAATAGAGTTTTATGGAACTGAGTAGAAATGGCGGTTACATTTAACTATTTCAACGTTAAAAGGTGGGAGTTCGATCCCGGTTTAGACAGGAGTTCAGTCCCAGTTTGGACGGGTCAACAGGTTTAAAAGACCGTCAAAGCAGTTGCCATGAAAATATTTGTGAAAACGACTGTGAGAAGGCCCGTCACGTCGGTGAGAAAGTGACTGAAGTCGAGATGCAAGATCAGGATTGATTACGCTGCAGATCCTTCTTTAGATTTTGTTAAGAACCTGGAGATGAATACTAGGAGCACTCGACATAATGCTGCAACAGTATTCAATGCACGGACGAATGTTAGATTTAAAAATGGGCAAGATGGATTCTGACGAAAACCTCGAGATGAATAGCAGGAGCACCCGACTAGATAAGGCAACAGTATTCAATGCACGGAAGAATGGTAGATTTATAAATGGGCAAGATGGATTTTATTAAGAACCTGGACAAAAATACCAAGAGCAGCCGACCAAATACGGCTACAGTATACAATGCACGGACGAATGGTAGATTTATAAATGTGCAAGATGGACTCTGACGAGAAACCCGAGATGTATAGCAGGAGCACCCAACCAGATACAGCTAGAGTATTCAATGCACGGACGAATGGTAGATTTATAAATGTGCAAGATGGGTTCTGACGGGAACCCCGAGATGAACAGCAGGAGCATCCAACCAGATATGGCAACAGTATTCAATGCACGGACGAACGTTAGATCTATATATGTGCAAGATGGATTCTGACGAGAACCTCGAGATGAATAGCAGGAGCACCCGACTAGATATGGCAACAGTATTCAATGCACGGACGAATGGTAGATTTATAAATGGGCAAGATGGATTTTATTAAGAACCTGGACAAAAATACCAAGAGCAGCCGACCAGATGCGGCTACAGTATACAATACACGGACGAATGGTAGATTTTATTAAGAACCTGGACAAAAATACCAAGAGCAGCCGACCAGATACGGCTACAGTATTCAATGCACGGACGAATGGTAGATTTATAAATGTGCTAGATGGATTTTGACGAAACCTCTAGATGAATAGCAGGAGCACCCAACCATACATGGCAACAGTATTCAATCCACGAACGAATGGTAGATTTATAAATGTGCAAGATGGATTCTATTAAGAACCTGGAGATGACTACCTGGAACACTCGACCAGATATGGTTACAATATTCAATGCACAGACGAATGGTAAACTTATGAATGGACAAGATTTTCCAAGCAGTGGGATGTTCAGACCACTATTATCCCAGTTATGACTGGGTGGAAATAGTCTATACAATCAAACTTAACGTCTTGCTTTATAAAAATCTGAATAAATTTTGTAAGCCATTGCTTTAGAAGTTTCTAAATCTTATGCGAAAGCTGCTATATGTTTGCGGTCGTACGACTTGACGAAGTTTAGAAAACCGGTTGAAAATGAAAAACCCCGCGCGCAGAATAAGAAAGTATAGCACTACTACTACTAACAATAATAAACACCCCTAATATAAGGACTTGAAAATAGAAAAGATTTCCATTTAAGTACCTTAGTCTTGCGAAAGTAACTAGTACAACTAATAATCAACATCTCACCACTTTTACATCCAATGGTGTGTAGAGCAGTAACTTTTTGTTACTGTTTCCGTAACAAACTGTTTTTTTTTTTTTATGGGGCAGGGTTATTAGCCCTGTGCCCAACCCTCAAACCTGGAGGACCGGCGGACCATTCTTGATTTTTAAGTTTACAGCACCTGGTATTCCCAAACGGTCACCCATCTAAGTACTGACCAGTTACTTAACTTCGGTGATCGGACGAGAACCGGTGAATTCAACACGATATATGTTCAGACAATAATAATAATAATAATAATAATAATAATAATAATAAACCGAGAAGAAGAAAAAACCCTGCCTATTACGTAGCCCCCTGCACATCAGTGGCATTACCGCCTTGCTCGGCGTGATACGATTAAAAAAAATAAAATAAAACTTGCCTATTAATTCATTTGACTTGTCCAACGGATTGTAACTTAGCAACCAAGGAATTTAAAAAACTATCAACGTAGAAAGACCTGGAAATTGAAATAAAAAAAAATGTGGAAATTGAAAACAAGAACTGTACCAGTCATAGTATGAGCGCTTGGAATGATAAAAAGGAACAAAACAACACATTGAAAGAATCCTTTGAAATCCCAGCTTAAGAGATATGCACAAAATTGTCATGATAATTACAGCCCACAGACAAAGACGAACTTTGTCCATGTAACACTAATGATTTTTTAAAACATAATTTCACCCCAAGCAAGGCATTCCACTGCCACTATTGCGCTTGGGGCTACATAGGGGAAGGTAAATAGAAAGAGAGGTTAGATATAGGAAATATCAGAAGGGGGGTGATAGATGGGTATGGATACGGAGGCTGGGGGTTGGGTGGATGGGAAGAGTGTTTGAAAGAATGGAAGCGAGTTAGTGTGTTAGGAGGTGTCTATTGACCTTACATTTAAACTCCTGGAGATTGTAGCCGTCGGGGAAGCAGTCATGTGGAAGGGAATTCCACAGTCGGGAAGTGCGAGAAAAGAAACTGTTGGAGTTGCGGTTGCAGTTTATCTGTTTCACTGTAAAAGGGTGGGATCTAATTGCTAATCTAGTATCTCGTGCAAATTCGTATTTAGGGGGCACCAGTGATCTAAGTTCATCGGAGCAGAAGCCGTGAAAGTATTTATAGAAGAGACACAGGGAAGCCACGTCGCGCCGGTGAGAGAGAGAGACTGCAGGCGGTCTGCCAAGTCGGTATCGATCACATTACAGACCCTGATGTTATGAGAGTTAGAAAAAATAAAATGTAGCCATAACAACGTACCAAAATCTGCCTTGGGTCTTTCCGCAGACTCGGTAGATAGTGTGACCATAAAGGAAATCGGATCATGATGAAAATCATTCAATAATAATAAAGAAACAAAAAATGTAGAAACTTGAAACTACGTTGTGATTGGGGCATTTGGTATGATAAAGAAGGGTACTGAAAACCACGTGAGTACAGTTCCTGGAGAAAACATAATCTTATAGCCATAAAAGATTATTTTGTGCGAAACTGCACATATCTTTCCCAAAACTTTATCCATTTAAACGAAACTTACCAAATGTAGATAGACAACTCAACTACAGTGGCCTTTTGACTAATAGACCTCGCAAGGCACTTAGTAAATTAAACACTTAAAATTTATCTCTGACAGGATGATACCAGAAATACAAATAATAATGGTAGATTTATTTTTGTCTTCATCTTTATTGCTATTTTTACGACATTTCGACCCTTGGACGCTCCGGCCTTCTTCAGTTCGAACGGTGTAAAAAATGTAACAATGATGATATTCGGCTTTTCAAAAAGATAGACGTGCTTTCAATAATAATAATAATAGGTTTAAAAAGGAAACAAATGCACAGCCAATAAATTGTTAAACACGCTTTTCTTGCATCCTGCTCTTCACCAAGTTTTAATAATAATAATAATAATAATAATAATAATAATAATTGTTTTAAAAAGAAAACAAACGCACAGTCAGTAAATTGTTAAACACTCTATTCTTGCATCCTGCTCTTCACCAAGTTTTAATAATAATAATAATAATAATAATAATAATAATAATAATAATAAATACCTAGGTGTAAATGAGAGCGAAAACATAAATACCTAGGTGTAAATGAGAGCGAAAACATTCACCATAAAAAAATGAAAGAAATAGTGCGTAAAGAGTACTATAGAAGGCTACGAATGATATTAAAAACTGAATTAAATTCACAGAACAGAGTTATGTCCATTAATAGCCTTGCAATCCCAGTTGTCCAATATAGCTTCAACATCTTAAACTGGACTCTAAACGACATCAGACGAATGGATGCTAAAACAAGAAAGGTTCTTTCTAAGCATAAGATGCATCATCCAAAGGCTGATATAGACCGTCTATACATACCCCGTAAAGAAGGTGGAAGGGGTCTTATTCAGCTGGAATTGTCATACAAGACAACAACTATTGGCTTACTAACATACATAGAAACAACAAAGGATTGGATGTTACAATTAGTAAGGCAACATGAAGAAAGAAAGAAAAAATATTCAATAATAAAAGAAGGCAGTAAATACAAACAAGTTTTACAGATAGTAGATTCTGTAGAAAAGCAAAACAGAAGCCAAGAACCAACTATTGCGGCAAAAAATATGAAGATGAAAGCCAAAGATAAAGCTCTTGAAAAGATGAAACAGCGCTGGCAAGACAAACCTCTGCATGGCCAATATCCAGTACGTGCCAATAAATCCAATGTTGACAAAATTAATACTCATCAATGGTTACGTGCATCTGGATTAAAGTCTGAAACTGAAGGATTTATACTTGCAGCACAAGACCAAAGTCTTTTCACGAGAAACTTTCAGGCAAATATTATGCATAATAATATGGATCCAAAATGCAGGTTTTGTGATAAACACCAAGAAACAATAGACCACCTAATCTCAGGTTGTTCTGTGCTTGCCCCAAACGAATATAAAAATCGCCACGATAGAGTTGGGCAATATTTACATTGGACAATGTGCAAACATTATGGAAAAGCTGTAAACAAACACTGGTATGAACATCATCCAGCACCGGTTACAGAAATAGAAGATGTAACCATTCTATGGGATTACACCATCTACACAGACAGAAAAATTGAAGCAAACAGGCCAGACATTATTGTTAAAAACCAGAAGGAGAAAACTTGTCTATTAATTGATATGGCTTGTCCAGCGGATTGTAACATAGCAATCAAGGAATTTGAAAAACTGTCAAAATATAAAGACCTGGAAATTGAAATAGAAAAAATGTGGAAATTGAAAACAAGAGTTGTGCCAGTGATAGTAGGTGCACTTGGAATGATAAAAAATGGAACAAAACAACACATTGAAAGAATCCCTGGAAACCCCAGCTTAAGAGATATACAAAAAATTGTCTTATTAAGTACAGCCCACACACTAAGGAAAACTTTATCTATGTAATGCTGGAGATGATAGGGAAGATAGAAAAACATGAAATGGAACCATAACAACACGCCAGGACCTGCCTTAGGTCTCCCCGCAGACTTGGTTGGTAGTGAGACCAAAGCAGAAATAGAAATATGATGAAAAATGACATAATAATAATAAACGTGGCTGTTATGGATGTAAAGACCAATTGCTAATTAACAAAATGATCCTGGAAAACTGCTACAGTACAAAGAAAAATCTTAGTACTGCCTGGATAGATTATCGAAAGGCATTCGATAGTGTACCACATTCCTGAATTTAAAGACTTTAAATATATACAAGATATCGCCCGTCATCATCAATTTCATCAAACAGTGCATGTCTATATGGAAAACAACCCTTTACCTCAATCATATAAATGAAACCTATAAGTTTGATGAAATAAACATCAAAAGAGGTATATTTCAAGGTGATTCTTTATCTCCCTTACTATTCTGCATATCATTAATAGCACTAACCAGTCAACTTAATAAGACAGAATGTGGTTATAAAATAGGCCAAAAGAAAATAAGCCATCTATTTTACATGGATGACTTAAAGTTATATGCTAAGAATGATAATGAGCTGGAAGGTCTTCTGCAAACTGTAAAATGCTTCAGCGAAGACATTGGAATGAAATTCAATTTGAATAAATGTGCTAAAGCTACAGTTTTACGTGGATCAATACAAGAAACATCCTCAATTAGCTTAGACCCTGCTGTAACAATAAAAGAATTGAAACCAGAAGAAGCTTATAAATACCTAGGTGTAAATGAGAGCGAAAACATTCACCATAAAAAAAAATGAAAGAAATAGTGCGTAAAGAGTACTATAGAAGGCTACGAATGATATTAAAAACTGAATTGAATTCTCAGAACAGAGTCATGGCCATTAATAGCCTTGCAATCCCAGTTGTCCAATATAGCTTCAACATCTTAAACTGGACTCTAAACGACATCAGGCGAATGGATTCTAAAACAAGAAAGCTTAAGATGCATCATCCAAAGGCTGATGTAGACCGTCTATACATACCCCGTAAAGAAGGTGGAAGAGGTATTATTCAGCTGGAATTGTCATACAAGACAACTATTGGCTTACTAACATACATAGAAACAACAAAGGATTGGATGATACAATTAGTAAGGCAACATGAAGAAAGAAAGAAAAAATATTCAATAATAAAAGAAGGCAGTAAATACAAACAAGATTTACAGTTAGTAGCTTCTGTAGAAAAGCAAAACAGAAGCCAAGAACCAACTATTGCGGCAAAAAATATGAAAATGAAAGCCAAGGATAAAACTCTTGAACAGATGAAACAGCGCTGGCAAGACAAACCTCTGCATGGCCAATATCCAGTACGTGCCAATAAATCCAATGTTGACAAAGTTAATACTCATCAAAGGTTACGTGCATCTGGATTAAAGTCTGTAACTGAAGGATTTATTCTTGCAGCACAAGACCAAAGTCTTTTCAGTAGAAACTTTCGGGCAAATATTATGCATAATAATATGGATCCAAAATGCAGGTTTTGTGATAAACACCAAGAAACAATAGACCAACTAATCTCAGGTTGTTCTGTGCTTGCCCCAAATGAATATAAAAATCGCCAGGAAAGAGTTGGGCAATATTTACATTGGACAATGTGCAAACATTATGAAAAATCTGTAAACAAACACTGGTATGAACATCACCCAGCACCGGTTACAGAAATAGAAGATGTAACCATTCTATGGGATTACACCATGTACACAGACAGAAAAATTGAAGCAAACAGGCCAGACATTATTGTTAAAAACCAGAAGGAGAAAACTTGTCTATTAATTGATATGGCTTGTCCAGCGGATTGTAACATAGCAATCAAGGAATTTGAAAAAACTGTCAAAATATAAAGACCTAGAAATTGAAATAGAAAAATGTGGAAATTGAAAACAAGAGTTGTGCCAGTGATAGTAGGTGCACTTAGAATGATAAAAAATGGAACAAAATAACACATTGAAAGAATTCCTGGAAACCACAGCTTAGATATACAAAAAATTGTCTTATTAAACAGAGCCCACACACTAAGGAAAACTTTATCTATGTAATGCTAGGGATGAAAGGGAAGTTAGAAAAACATGAAATGGAGCCATAACAACACGCCACGACCTGCCTTAGGTCTCCCCGCAGACTTGGTTGGTAGTGAGACCAAAGCAGAAATCGAAATATGAGGAAAAATGACAAAATAATAATAATAATAGAAACTTTCAGGCAAATATTATACATAATAATGTGAATCCGAAATGAAGGTTCTGTGATAAACACCAAGAAACAATAGACCTTCTAATCTCAGGTTGTTTTGTACTTGCCCAAATGAATATAAAAATCGTCACGATAGAGTGGGGCAATATTTACATTGGACAATGTGCAAACAGTATGGAAAATTTGAAAACAAACACTGGTATGAACATCACCCAGCACCGGTTACAGAAATAGAAGATGTCACTATTCTATGGGATTACACCATGTACACTGACAGTAAAATTGAAGCAAATAGGCCGGACATTATTGTTAAAAACCAGAAAAAACAACTTGTCTATTAATTGATATGGCTTGTCCAGTGGATTGTAACATAGCAACCAAGGAATTTTAAAAAACAGTCAAAATATAAAGACCTGGAAATTGAAATAGAAAAAATGTGGAAATTGAAACCAAGAGTCGTGCCATTGATAGTGGGTGCACTGGGGATGATAAAAAATGGAACAAAATATCACATTGAAATAATCCCTGGAAACCCCAGCTTAAGAAATATACAAATAATTGTCTTGTTAAGTACAGCTCACACACTTAGGAAAACTTTATCTATGTAATGCTGAGGATGATAGGGAAGATAGAAAAACATGAAATGGAGCCATAACAACACGCCAGGACCTGCCTTAGGTCTCCCCGCAGACTTGGTTGGTAGTGAGACCAAAGCAGAAATCGAAATATGATGAAAAATGACATAATAATAATAATATACTTGTCTATACTTCTGCATTGCTACAGGAAACAATCTCAATTAGCTTAGATCCTGCTGTAACAATAAAAGAATTGAAACCAGAAGAAGCTTATAAATACCTAGGTGTAAATAAGAGTGAAAACATTCACCATAAAAAAATGAAAGAAATAGTGCGTAAAGAGTACTATAGAAGGCTACGAATTATATTAAAAACTGAATTGGGATCTCAGAACAGAATTATGGCCATTATTAATCTTGCCATCCAAAGGGTCAAATATAGTTCAACATTTTCAACTGGACTCTAAACGACATCAGACGAATGGTTTGTAAGACAAGAAAGCTCCTTTCTAAACATAAAATGCATCATCTAAAGGCTGATGCAGACCGTCTATACATACCCCATAAAGAAGATGGAAGAGGTCTTAATCAACCAGATTTGTCATACAAGACAACAACTATTGGCTTGCTAACATACATAGAAACAACAAAGGACTGGATGATACAATCAGTCAAACAACATGAAAACAGAAAGAAAAAATATTCAATAATGAAAGAAGGCAGTAAATACAAAGAATTACATTGATTAGATTCTGTAGAAAAGCAAAACAGAAGCCAAGAACCAACTATTGCGGCAAAAAATATGAAAATGAAAGCCAAAGATAAAGCTCTTGAACAGATGAAACAGCGCTGGGAAGACAAACCTCTGCATGGCCAATATCCAGAACGTGCCAATAAATCCAATGTTGACAAAATTAATACTCATCGATGGTTACGTGCATCTTTATTAGTCTGAAACTGAAGGCTTTATTCTTGCAGCACAAGACCAAAGTCTTTTCAGTAGAAACTTTCAGGCAAATATTATGCATAATAATATGGATCCAAAATGCAGGTTTTGTGATAAACACCAAGAAACAATAGACCACCTAATCTCAGGTTGTTCTGTGCTTGCTCTAAATGAATATAAAAATCGCCACGATAGAGTTGGGCAATATTTACATTGGGCAATGTGCAAACATTATGGAAAATCTATAAACAAACGCTGGTATGAACATCACCCAGCGCCGGTTACACAAATAGAAGATGTCACCATTCTATGGCATGACACCATCTGCACAGACAGAAAAATTGAAACAAATAAGCCGGACATTATTGTTAAAAACTCAAAAGAAAAAAAAACTCGCCTATAAATTGATATGGATGGCTAGCCCACACACTAAGGATAACTTTGTCTTTGTAACGTTAGGGATGTTAGAGAGATAGGAAAAAACATGATATGGATCCATAACAACACACCATAACCTGCTTTAGGTTTTCCTGCAGATTTAGTAGGTAGTGTGACCATAGCAGAAATCGAATTATGATTAAAAATGACATGATAATAATATTTCTCTATTCTTCTGAGATGAGTTCGTATTTAAAATATTTACATTGTTCGGACTGTTGTCCTCATCTTTATTGTCCCTTTTTACGAAGTTTCGGTCGTGGGACTCCCCGGCCTTCTTTAGTCCGAACACCGGAAAAAAATGTAATAATGATGATATTTGGTTTTTAAAAACGGTAGGGGCACTCTCAATAAATTGTTAAACACTGTCGTTTGTTTTTCTTACATTAAAAATAAAAAAATAACTGTAAATCGAGGAGGTGTTGGAGTTAGAATACTGAGGAAAGTGCTGGAGGTTTGACGAGACATGCTGTTACTCAGTATCCAGCGATAACAAGCATTTGGTGTGAACATAAAAATGTTTGAAATAATAATGATGATGACGAAAAAATCAAAACGCAAAAAAAAGTTGTCAGAAATTCATATTAGTCACAATCAGGTAGAAGAGCCCATCTTTCTTCACACTCGGAAATCCGCAGTGGGGGTGTTGTTTCTTGTCTAATGACAAATTAATTCAGTTTTGACCCAGCCTTGTTTTCCTTGTTTATTTTTAATTTTGTTTTCGATTCCTGTAAAGTGCTTCATCGAATCGGAATCAGCTTAAAAATTCATGACATCTTTCAGGTTCGCCGTGTTGATTGGTCGGCATGTCTTCTAAATTCGTTTTATCTTCAAATGCTGAGAGATTTCAAGAAGAAAGGATAACTCCTTGGATTTAAAAGAAAATCTAGGAAATAGTCACCGTCTTTTTTTCTTTTACCCTTTTCTTTCCTTTTTTTTTCATTCATTCTTTTCTTTCTTTTTCTTGCAAACAACTCTTTCTTTTTCATGATTCTTCATTTCTCTTTTTCTTTCATTTATTTTTCTTTTAATTTGTACTTTTTTTATTCCTCCTTCTTTTTCCGTCTTCTCTTTCGTTTCTCTAATGTAATTTATTCTTCTCATCTTTCTACTTTACGAGGTAGCAGCACTTGTTAGGGTCTCAGTTATGTGGAAACTAGCAGTATAGCCCGGCGTTGCTCGGGTGTAATGAAAGCTTTAAAACTAATCCATGGTCCTGGAGCTCAGACTCTTTGGACGTTGGCACGAAAGACTAAAAAGCAATAGTTGTTTCCAGTTAAAGCGTAACCGTAGACTGAAAGAAAAATGAATGGATATAAGTCAAATTTTGATTTCCTGGTATCGATATCAAATTTTCTACACAATTGTAAGAATTGCAACCTTGAAAATTATGAATATCGTTTTTTATGTCTTTATTTATGAGTATGAACAGACTGAGACAGATAGATAGATAGATAGATAGATAGATAGATAGATAGATAAAAATAAAAAGTGGAATAGATAGATAGATAGATAGATAGATAGAGAGATAGATAGATAGATAGATAGATAGATAGATAGATAGAGAGATAGATAGATAGATAGATAGATAGATAGATAGATATGAAGAAAGTGAAAGAGATAGATAGATAGATAGATAGATAGATAGATATGAAGAAAGTGAGATAGATAGATAGATAGATAGATAGATAGATAGATAGATAGATAGATATGAAGAAAGTGAAAGAGATAGATAGATAGATAGATAGATAGATATGAAGAAAGTGAAAGAGATAGATAGATAGATAGATAGATAGATAGATAGATAGATAGAGAGAGAGATAGATAGATAGATAGATAGATAGATAGATAGATAGATAGATAGATAGATATGAACAGACTGAGATAGATAGATAGATAGATAGATAGATAGATAGATAGATAGATAGATAGATAGATATTAAGAGACATAGATAGATAGATAGATAGATAGATAGATAGATAGATAGATAGATAGATAGATAATAACAACTGGGATAGATAGATAGATAGATAGATAGATAGATAGATAGATAGATAATAACAACTGGGATAGATAGATAGATAGATAGATAGATAGATAGATAGGAAAAGGCTCAGATAGATAGATAGATAGATAGGAAAAGGCTCAGATAGATAGATAGATAGATAGATAGATAGATAGATAGATAGATAGATAGATAGATAGATAATAACAACTGGGATAGATAGATAGATAGATAGATAGATAGATAGATAGATAGATAGATAGATAGATAGATAGGAAAAGGCTCAGATAGATAGATAGATAGATAGGAAAAGGCTCAGATAGATAGATAGATAGATAGATAGATAGATAGATAGATAGATAGATAGATAGATAGATAGATAGATAGATAGCCCAACTTGCATCCATTTCCTCATGCTTCTTTTTCCGTCCACACTACTCTCATCAGTATTCTCATTCTTCTCTTACCCACTTCCTGACACCCCCTATAACCTGTCACTCTTTCACATAACTTTCCTCCTATGCAAAACAGTAGCAGTAAATTGCCTTACTTGGGGCGATATGATTATAAAAAAAATTAACAACTTGTTTATCTATTTATTTATTTTATACTAGCAGTATAGCCCGGCGTTGCTCGGGTGTAATGAAAGCTTTAAAACTAATCCATGGTCCTGGAGCTCAGACTCTTTGGACGTTGGCACGAAAGACTAAAAAGCAATAGTTGTTTCCAGTTAAAGCGAAACTGTAGACTGAAAGAAAAATGAATGGATGTAAGTCAAATTTTGATTTCCTGGTATCGATATCCAATAAGTTTTTTTCGTCGTAAACTGAATTTTGAAGGCTAAATAAGTCCTCTGAGTAAATGGTGTCATGGCTGAGACTAAGAACTACAATTATACCTATTTATAGCCAAACCCGAAGCAAAAACTAAAATAAAAGGGCAGAAAAAATACTGACATACAGGCAGATAAACACACACACACACAAACATCTTGCCTTTTATATATTATCGATTTTCTGCACAATTATAAGAACTTCAACCTTGAAACTTTTGAATATCGTTTCTTGTCTTTGTCTATGAGTGTATCAAATTTGATTAAAATCGGACCACTCCTTCTATAACCCGATGTTTTCGATTTTCGATATTTATCAGGGGTACCTCGACACAAGACCTAGGTAAGAACACTCGCAGACGCTTATAGTACAACTGTGTAAATTTTCAAGAAAATCGGCCCAGCCGTTTCAGAGTTTATAGTTAACGGACACACACACACACACACACACACAGAGTTTCATTTATAAATAAGTTTAGATTAGATAATGTTTTGATTTTTCTTTAATGATTCATGAATTACACAAATAAATTATCGTAAAAATTTAGCAATATATTTGTTTAAAAAAAGACTAGTCATAATATATTTTATAGCAAAATGACAATCAATACAGCACAAAATTATAAAAAAATACACTTTTATAATAACGCTACCAACAATATATTTATTTTCAGCTATATATCTAATGTCAGGATAAACGTTGTGGTAGAGCGTATGTGCGTTGTGGTGTAGTGAATATCGTCTCAAACAGAGAAATCGGACAGCCGAGTTCGAATTCCAATTGAAATCGTTGCATTCACTTACGCACAAATACCCTTGGGAAAGGTATTAATACGTCCCCTCTCTGCAGTTATGGGTTAAATATCAGGACAGATTGGGTCCTATAGCCTTGACTGGCAACCACTCTACCGTAGAAAGCAATGGCAACCTACTGTGGAATAATCTTTTCTCCAGTCAGACATGTCTCTTTCAAGATATGATCGCCCAAAGCGTAAATAACAAAGATTTAGTTCTATAGCCTTGTTTGGCAACTAGTCTACCTCAGAAAGTATTGGCACACTACTGTGGAAAAAGCTTCTGCCTAGTCAGTCATGTCTTTTTTGAGACATGATCGCCGAAACGTGTATCACATATGGCCCTTGACTGACTGATATATGATAAACATATGTTTGCCCTGAAAGTTTAAAGTTATGTACAAAATGTATAGTTGAAGCCATAAACTTCCAAAGCCGTTTAATTGCGTAAAAATTCAAATGTCATTGCGATGCTGAATACGTGGGACAGACCAATTAAAGACGGAAACCGGAATTTTTCAGCACGTTCCTGCCGATATAAACCTGGGCAATGTGTGTCCCTTATCATGGACGACTCATTCCGCGTATGTTTCGTTCATAGGCCAGCATTTTCCTGAAAACCTTAACTGTGCAAATAAATATGCAATCGATACTTTCACGGTTTTACCGCTCATTATTTACATATAATTGAAGCGGTTAAGATAAAGTTAAACCGACCGGCTCTGTACAAACAAATCGAAGATTTTATTCGCTCTATATGTTTATTTGTGGGTCGTGAGTAATATTTTTTCTTTCTTTATGCTCATTTGAAACATTTAATTTTCTTTTATTCGTGAATTATTTTACTGATAAGTTTGTTTTATTCATACTCTTTACTTTTCACTCTTCATCTGTTTCTTAATTTATGTGAGAACTGACCCTTTTGTTGTCATACTTTGCGCCATTTTACTGACGAATTGTTGGTCGAAAGGATTCCTAAGGAAAACAATGCCTTCGTCTCTTTTAAAATCAATATTTATGTTCTGTGTCATTAAATTCTTGTTTATATATATATATATATATATATATATATATATATATATATATAATTCTTTAGCAATAAGTTGAACACTCTGGGTAACTGGCATTTGTTTACATTTCATATAACACGCTAAAATTTTCTTTTTCTACTGTGCACTGGTAGCTTAAAGGTAGCATCTCCGACAAATGTCAAATCAGTCTGAGTTCAATCCTGGCTGAAAGTAATCGGATGTCTAACCGTCTACCTCAGAAAGTATTGGCACACTACTGCGGGAAAAGCTTCTGCCTAGTCAGTCATGTCTTTTTTGAGACATGATCGCCGAAACGTGTATCACATATGGCCCTTGATTGACTGATATATGATAAACATATGTTTGCCCTGAAAGTTTAAAGTTATGTACAAAATGTATAGTTGAAATCGGTGATATTAGATGTGAAGATCGTTTAGCCTTTGTTTTCTCATTACTGAATAAAGGGGCATCAACCCACCTCAAAATACCAACTATTAGAGGAAGTAATCGAAAATATACATTATCTTCTCACTTCCTGCCAACGTGCACCAGTCATAATCAAGCAGAAGCTAGAGATTTTGTTTGCCCAACAATTCGTCTGACGGAACAAACTCTCAAGGAGTCCAAGAGAAATTATAAAACGATTTACACCATTTACATTGTTCGGGCTGTTGTCCTCATCTTTATTATGATACTATCAGTATAGCCCGGCGTTGCTCGGGTGTAATGAAAGCTTTAAAACTAATCATGATCCTGGAGCTCAGACTGAGTCTAAAGAATATTTGTGAAGTTTAGTGAGAATCGGATAAAAATTGTGGATTTGTATAAATGACATACAGACAGATAAACAGACACACACACAAACATCTTGACTTTTATATATATATATATATATATATATATATATATATATATATATATATTTTAATTCAGATACTTTAATCCAAGGAAAAAAAGCAGGAAGGTAAATTCCAAAAACCCGATCCTAATTAATATTAAAAAATGATACAGGAAGAGAGCTCCATGTAATAAAATCTTACAGAGCAAATATAAATTAAAAAAGGATTAATTCAATGATGTTGAATGACCATTTCGATATGAAGATCCCCACGGTCATTCAACATCATTGAATTAATCCTTTTTTTAATTTATATATATATATATATTATCAATTTTCTGCACTATTGTAAAAACTGCAAGCTTGAAACTTCTGAATATCGTTTCTTATGTTTTTGTCTATGAGTGTATCAAATTTGATTGAAATCGGACCACTCCTTCTATAACCCGATTTTTTTTATTACCTCGACACAAAACCTAGCTAAGAACACTCGCAGACGCTTATAGTACAACTGTGTAAATTTTCAAGAAAATCGGTTCAGCCGTTTCGGAGTCTATAGGTAACGGATACACGGCGATTTAGGTTGGAATTTCGACCCGAACACTTTATTTAATCCACTGGAGTAGATTGTTCTATTTTCCCGTGCTATGCCTTATTTGACTATCTCAGTTTCGGTTATTTTCTTTTCGTAACCCAAATCTACAAATTTTTGTCCACCTTTGCAGCGAGCCCAAGGGCAGATAACCCAGTGAATAAAATCGTTGGTTGTGTTCGTGCTGCGTTAAAATTTTCGTACGCTTACTTGGAGTAATGTCCATCGCAGACAATGGTAGTCCGACATCTAATCGACAGTCGGGTCAATAGTGTATGGGCGTGATGGTTCTCTGGACAAACAACAAACAACGGATATATAAAAATATAAACTTAAATTTTATTCTTCGTTAAAGAATGGAGTGGTAGTTAGAGGGAATCACGCATATGCGAGAGAATTGACAAGCAGGAGTATTCTTCTCTTCTTCTCCTGTCCCTGCTTTCTTTCGGTAATCTGCCACCCACTACAAAAAAATACATAAATAAATATTATATAAGCTGAAACCTCTACGCATTTTGCGTCTTCTATGGCTAGGCACATTCGTCAATCATCTTTGTTTTGAGGTCGGCTACCTTGTTGATATCACATTTTTGTTTGTTACTGCTTATATTTTGAAACCGGCTGTCTTTGAAGTAATCACACTTTTGTTGGTCGCTGTGTCTGATGTCAATCATATTTCTGTGGGTCAGAAAAATATTACATTCCTCTCATTCTCAGTTTTCAAAATGCTCACCTGTGAACATTTAGTGCTTTCTTCTCCACTACCTCTTTCTCACACAACCAAAGCAATTGTACAAAACGTAATATAGAGTTGGGCAATATTTACATTGGGCAATGTGCAAACATTATGGAAAAGCTGTAAACAAACACTGGTATGAACATCATCCAGCACCGGTTACAGAAATAGAAGATGTAACCATTCTATGGGATTACACCATCTACACAGACAGAAAAATTGAAGCAAACAGGCCAGACATTATTGTTAAAAACCAGAAGGAGAAAACTTGTCTATTAATTGATATGGCTTGTCCAGCGGATTGTAACATAGCAATGAAGGAATTTGAAAAACTGTCAAAATATAAAGACCTGGAAATTGAAATAGAAAAAATGTGGAAATTGAAAACAAGAGTTGTGCCAGTGATAGTAGGTGCACTTGGAATGATAAAAAATGGAACAAAACAACACATTGAAAGAATCCCTGGAAACCCCAGCTTAAGAGATATACAAAAAATTGTATTATTAAGTACAGCCCACACACTAAGGAAAACGTTATCTATGTAATGCTGGGGATGATAGGGAGGATAGAAAAACATGAAATGGAGTCATAACAACACGCCACTACCTGCCTTAGGTCTCCCCGCAGACTTGGTTGGTAGTGAGACCAATGCAGAAATCTAAATATGATGAAAAATGACATAATAATAATAAACAAATCTCAATGAAGCAATATATGCATCAGCAATAGCAGCAACAAAAAAATTGAACATCAAAATAAAAACTAGGCAGTCTCGCAGACATGAAGATCCACCTTGGAAAAGAAAAATAGAAAAAGAAATCGAACAACTTAGAAGTGAACTATCAGTACTGGATGAACTGAATAGAGGAATAAATGTAAGAACTAGGAAAAGCAGAAGAGCCGAAAGAAAATATAACATTAGAAATGAAAATGAAGTCTTATCAAATAAAGAATAAAATAAAGCAAAAAATCCAACTGAAGGCTCAAAGAATAAGACGCTATGAAAAAAGAGCAAGATTTTACAGACAAAACAAGATTTTTCAAACCGATACAAAGAGATTTTACAGGGAAATAGGTAAAAAAAGAATTGAAGTGACAGTCCCCTCCAGAATGGAAGAAGTTACACAGTTCTGGGAAAAGATATGGGCTTGCCCTAAAGAACATAGCAAGGAAGTACATTGGATTGCGCAAGAGATAGAACGAATGAAAAATAAACCAGAACAGACATGGTCTGGAATTACAGAAGATGATGTTAAATTTGCACTAAAAAAAGCACACAATTGGAAATTCCCAGGTATACATAAAATTCCTAACTTTTGGCTATATTATTTAAATACAGCACATAAAAAACTAGCAAAAGAACTTCAAGAAATGGTTGACGATCCCACTAAAATTCCTGCATAGATGACCAAAGGAATTACATTTCTTCTACCCAAGAATGGTGACACAAACAACACGAAAAACTACAGACCAATTACATGTCTTCCGACAACATATAAACTATTAACATCTATTTTTAAAAAACAGACATATTTATTCTTAGAAAGAAATGACATGATACCGCTTGAACAAAAAGGGTGCAAACCTGGCTGTTATGGGTGTAAAGACCAATTGCTAATTAACAAAATGATCCTGGAAAACTGCTACAGTACAAAGAAAAATCTTAGTACTGCCTGGATAGATTATCGAAAGGCATTCGATCGTGTGCCACATTCCTGGATTTTAAAGACTTTAAATATATACAAAATATTGCCCGTCATCATCAATTTCATCAAACAGTGCATGTCTATATGGAAAACAACCCTTTACCTCAATCATATAAATGGAACCTATAAGTCTGATGAAATAAACATCAAAAGAGGTACATTTCAAGGTGATTCTTTGTCTCCCTTACTATTCTGCATATCATTAATAGCACTAACCAGTCAACTTAATAAGACAGAATGTGGTTATAAAATAGGCCAAAAGAAAATAAGCCATCTATTTTACATGGATGACTTAAAGTTATATGCTAAGAATGATAATGAGCTGGAAGGTCTTCTGCAAACTGTAAAATGCTTCAGCGAAGACATTGGAATGAAATTCAATTTGAATAAATGTGCTAAAGCTACAGTTTCACGTGGATCAATACAAGAAACATCCTCAATTAGCTTAGACCCTGCTGTAACAATAAAAGAATTGAAACCAGAAGAAGCTTATAAATACCTAGGTGTAAATGAGAGCGAAAACATTCACCATAAAAAAATGAAAGAAATAGTGCGTAAAGAGTATTATAGAAGGCTACGAATGATATTAAAAACAGAATTAAATTCACAGAATAGAGTTATGGCCATTAATAGCCTTGCAATACCAGTTGTCCAATATAGCTTTAACATCTTAAACTGGACTCTAAACGACATCAGGCGAATGGATGCTAAAACAAGAAAGCTTCTTTCTAAGCATAAGATGCATCATCCAAAGGCTGATGTAGACCGTCTATACATACCCCGTAAAGAAGGTGGAAGAGGTCTTATTCAGCTGGAATTGTCATACAATACAACAACTATTGGCTTACTAACATACATAGAAACAACAAAGGATTGGATGATACAATTAGTAAGGCAATATGAAGAAAGAAAGAAAAATATTCAATAATAAAAGAAGGCAGTAAATACAAACAAGATTTACAGTTAGTAGATTCTGTAGAAAAGCAAAACAGAAGCCAAGAACCAACTATTGCGGCAAAAAATATGAAAATGAAAGCCAAAGATAAAGCTCTTGAACAGATGAAACAGCGCTGGCAAGACAAACCTCTGCATGGCCAATATCCAGAACGTGCCAATAAATCCAATGTTGACAAAGTTAATACTCATCGATGGTTACATGCATCTGGATTAAAGTCTGAAACTGAAGGCTTTATTCTTGCAGCACAAGACAAAAGTCTTTTCAGTAGAATCTTTCAGGCAAATATTATGCATAATAATATGGATCTAAAATGCAGGTTTTGTGATAAACACCAAGAAACAATAGACCACCTAATCTCAGGCTGTTCTGTGGTTGCTCTAAATGAATATAAAAATCGCCACGATAGAGTTGGGCAATATTTACATTGGGCAATGTGCAAACATTATGGAAAATCTGTAAACAAACACTGGTATGAACATCACCCAGCACCGGTTACAGAAATAGAAGATGTAACCATTCTATGGGATTACACCATCTACACAGACAGAAAAATTGAAGCAAACAGGCCAGACATTATTTTTAAAAACCAGAAGGAGAAAACTTGTCTATTAATTGATATGGCTTGTCCAGCGGATTGTAACATAGCAATCAAGGAATTTGAAAAACTGTCAAAATATAAAGACCTGGAAATTGAAATAGAAAAAATGTGGAAATTGAAAACAAGAGTTGTGCCAGTGATAGTAGGTGCACTTAGAATGATAAAAAATGGAACAAAATAACACATTGAAAGAATCCCTGGTAACCCTAGCTTAAGAGATATACAAAAAATTGTCTTATTAAGTACAGCCCACACACTAAGGAAAACTTTATCTATGTAATGCTAGGGATGATAGGGAAGATAGAAAAACATGAAATGGAGTCATAACAACACGCAACGACCTGCCTTAGGTCTCCCCGCAGACTTGGTTGGCAGTGAGACCAAAGCAGAAATCGAAATATGATGAAAAAAATGACATAATAATAATAATAATGTCACCATTCTATGGGATTACACCATCTACACAGACAGAAAAATTGAAGCAAATAGGCCAGACATTATTGTTAAAAACCAGAAATAAAAAACTTGTCTATTAATTGATATGGCTTGTCCAGCGGATTGTAACATAGCAACAAAGGAATTTGAAAAACTGTCAAATTATAGAGACCTGGAAATCGAAATCGAAAAAATGTGAAAAATGAACACAAGCGTCGTGCCAGTGATAGTAGGTGCACTTGGAATGATAAAAAAAAATTGAAAGAATCCCTGGAAATCCCAGCTTAAGAGATATACAAAAAGTTGCCTTGTTAAGTACAACCCACACACTAGGGAGAACTGTGTCTATGTAACGCTAGGGATGCAAGGGGAGATAGAAAAAACATGAAATGGAGCCATAACAACACACCACGACCTGCATTAGGTCTTCCCGCAGATTTGGTAGGTAGTGCGACCATAGCAGAAATAGCATTATTATGAAAAATGACAACATAATAACTAGCGGAACCCGTGGAATTTCCAAAGAAGGATTATTATGATTTCCTGGAAAAAAATTTACTTTGTCATACTACAAATGATAGTAAAGTCTTCAAACATGAAGGTATTAGATAATTAAATGACGATAACACAAAGTGTAATTTTATTAGAATATCTATAAAAGTAATGTTCATAGAAGCTACATTATATTATATTATGCACTGACCATAACCAAAATACTCTACACTATTTTGTGAGAGATTTTGAAAGAGAAAATGTTTTTTATTACTGAAGAATCATGGCTCCTGTGTCCATTGTAAAGAGAAAAGACCAACTGAGTAATGGCCAAGGGTGTAGAGGCCAGAAATTTCGTCATTAAGTCGCGGGATACAACAACAAACCTACATTTTTTTACTATATTGTACAGTACACACACATATACACACACAATTACTCCTACAACTACCAGCTTAAGCTGCTACTGATACGGTAATGCTATAGGCTCTCTCTTCCTACTCTCTCATTCTTTACTACCCTTCCGTTTAGCAAAGGTGAGAGAAAGGCTGAGAAGAGTAAAAAGATAGAGGGGAAGGGAAAGCTCGTGTAGAGAGTAAGTGTGTAACGGACGGAGGAACTATTTAACTAACTAAGGAAGGAATAAGAATAATTATTATATGAAATTCATAATGAAATAACATGCATTTGTGGGCCACTGATATATATTACAATAAAAATCTGAGGCATTCACAGATGACACAGTTTTATTCAAAGACAAACAAATTTCATCATGCACAACAAAAATAGATTCATATCACTGTCCACCACTGCAAATGACTTCATCTGATGAAAAAATGCAAATCGTTCATACACTGTCAATTTAGGTGGTGTAAAACTGACTGTATTGTGAAAGAAAAGAAAGTAAAGTAAGTGTTTCAATTAATTTGCACAAGGGTTTATGGGCAATAGAAACATCTACTTCTATGTGCGCTATCCTTTCAGGACGTAGGCGATTATGGCCTTCCATGTCTCCCTGTCCCTGGTGGCTCTTAGCACGCTTTCTCCTGTTAAACCATGCAACCCTCGTTCCTTCATCGACTAGCACAAACCCATAATACTAGAATATAAATGTATAGAAACTAGCATGGCCATAAAATGAGGGATCAATTTATATAATGATCATAATAAAGAATTGATCCCCTATTTTATACCCACATTATAATTTCTTATCAACAGTTGGCACGTACATTCTTCTTTTATGTGCCCTGTCCTTTCAGGACGTAGGCGATTATGGCCTTCCACATCTCCCTATCCCTGCTGACTCTTAGCACGCTTTCTCCTGTTACACCACCCAAACCCCGCTCTGCCATCCACTAACTCAAACCCATAATTCTAGAATATAAATGAAACTAGCAGTGCCACAAAATGAGGGACCAGTTTGTATATTGATTATAATATAAAATTGATCCCCCATTTTATATCCATATTATAATTTCTTATAAACAGTTGACATATATCTTTTTCTTCTTGGTGCCTTGTCCCTTCAGGACGTAGGCGATCATGGCCTTCCCCGTCTCCCTATCCATGGGGACTCTTACCACACTTCCTCCTGTAACACCGTGCAACTCCCATTCTATCATCTACTTACTCAGGCCCTTCAAATATGTTATCCGCTGCTTACCTCCTCTCCCTTTATTCCGCTATCTGGCCTGTTAGTATCAGGTTCTCTAAGCCATCCTTCCTCAATGCATGTCCCAGGAACTTCAGTTGTCTCTTCCAGGTATTCAATATTAATTTCCTTTCTCGTTTCCATTGCTTTTCATTGCTCACATGTTCGGTCCATGATATCCGCAGCACCCTTCTGTAGAACTACATTTCAGTTGCTTCAAATTTTTGCTTCATATTTTGATGATATTATCCAACATTCCCTACCATATTAAAGAACTGTCATCACACAGCAGTCCAGTACTCTCTTATTTGTTTCTAGTGAAAGCTTCCTGTGTCTTAACACTTTACTCAATTTCTGGAATGCTTCCTTCACCATGCCAATTCACATTTGGATCTCTGTGTTGCACTTTCCGTTTTCTGTTAGAACACTTCCCAGGTATTTAATTTTTTGTAACTGCTTGATTTTAGCATTCCCCATCTGTAAATGCCATTATGGGCTGCTCTTTTTACTGATGACCATGCATTCGGTTTTAATTAATTAAAACCGAATTTGTAATCTTTTGTTGTCACTCTCTTCAGCTACTTTCTGTAGTTTCTTCAGTACAAACATAAGAAGGTTAAAGAGGAAATGAACCATTGAGGTATGACGGACCATAGCCGTATCTGACTGCCGGGCACACCGGGCACGGGTCCGGGCCGATCCGTGCAATCATAGTGGAAATCCGGGCAAGGAAAAATGTCTTCGTCAGAAATCAAACTAAACAATTCACAAGAAAAAAAGAAAGAAAGAAAGAAAGAAAGAAAGAAAGACGAAGAAAACATCCGAATGAACGAAGTAAAAATCTGTTTATTTATTAATTTTGGGAGAAAAGACTGGTTATACTCAGAAAGTCCGAACCCGATTTTCTGCTTTCGTTCACGTTCTGTGCCAAATTCCCATTGGAATAGCCGAAAAAAATCATAGTTTCTGGAAACGGATGACACTGATGGCGTCATCACATTGTCAACTAATAAATCCGGGCAATTTTCTCTGTGCCCGGCGTTTTTTTAGCATCAGCTGTGGCCCTGTAACAGACAGATAACTATCGACAATAGTTTTGGAGAGGTTTCACTTAGACTGTTCTGGATTCATCTAAAGTTCCTACCATACTAATCTGTAGATTTAAGATTCCTATAACCGAGATTGATAGTAAGTACAAACTCCCACTCTTTATAAAATATCAATGTTGCTTCGGTTTGCTTTTCCGACATACCAATCTCAACAGAATCAATATATCAGAACATTAACCGCATCTACTGCTCTCGGTTTTTTCGTCAGAATTCATTTATATCATTACATTCGTCCTTGCATTGAATACTGTTGCTATATCTTGTCGGCTCCTCCTGCTATTCATTTCGATGTTCTTGTCAGAATCCATCTTGCACATTTATAAATTTTCCATTCATCCTTGCATTGAGTACTGTTGCCATGTCTGGTCGGGTGCTCCTGCTATTCATTTCGAGGATCACGTCAGAATCCATCTTGCACATTTATAAATCTACCATTCGTTAATGTATTCAATACTGTTACCATATCTGGTCAGGTGCTCCTGCTATTTATCTCGAGGTTCTCGACAGAATCCATCTTGTACATTTATAAATCAACCATTCCTCCTTATATTGAATACTGTTGCCATATCTGGTCAGGTGCTCCTGCTATTCATCTCGAGGTTCTCGTCAGAATCAATCTTGCATATTTGTAAATATCCCATTCTTCCATGCATTGAATACTGTTGCCATATCTGGTCGGGTGCTCCTGCTATTCATCTCGGGGTTCTCGTCAGAATTCATCTTACACATTTATAAATCTACCATTCCTCATTGCATTGAATACTGTTGCCATATCTGGTCGGGTGCTCCTGCTATTCATCTCGGGGTTCTCGTCAGAATTCATCTTACACATTTATAAATCTACCATTCCTCATTGCATTGAATACTGTTGCCATCTCTGGTCAGGTGCTCCTGCTGTTCATCTCCAGGTTCTCGTCAGAATCCATCTTGCACATTTATAAATCTACCATTCCTCCTTACATTGAATACTGTTGCCATGTATGGACGGGTGTTTTTGCTACCATTCGTCCGTGTGTTGAATACTGTTGTCATATCTTGTCGGGTGCTTCTTCTATTTATCCCGAGGTTCTTGGCAAAAAAGCAAAGAAGAATCTACAATGTCATCGATGACAACTTGGCATCTCGACTTTTTGACCAACGTGACGAGGCTTCCCTCTGTCTTTTCTACATATATTTTCATGGGAACAGATCTGATATAGTTTTTTTTCCCAGATACTCCGTTCACGTGAATTTTAATGTGCTACTAGACTGACATCTACATTCCACCCTTTTACCATGGAAATAGTTAAATGTAACCGCCACTTCTACTCGAACAGTTCCTTTTTTGCACTTACCACCTATGAAAATCTATTCCTCTTTCTTGTTGATACAATCTCTAAAAATTTTAATAATCTTGTAACCCCCCTGCGCACTAGTAGCAGTCTCGCCTTGCTTGGAGTTAAATGATTAGATAAAAAAATCATTGCCGACAAGGTTTTTTAAGGTTAGGTTTGTACAAATACAATATATATACTTTGTAAGTAATCAGTTTGTACATCAAGTTTCATTGACGTATTTGTGTAATGAGGGTTTCTGTAGAAAGTCAAATGTATTGCTGGTAGTATTTTTTTAGCGCGTTAAGAGAAAATCTTGAAATATATATCATATATTACGATTGAGCTCTCTGGAGAAGAAAATTTTAAAAAAAGTTTCCACTTCTGCTATATGCGTGACTCTTCAGAAATGAATTGAGTTCTCTCGGTGACTGGCGTGTGTATACACAGCTTATGCACAACACGTTAAAATTTCCCTTCACTGATTCCATGCGTCGATGGCTTAGGGAGTAGCGACTCCGACTGACACCAATTCGGTTGAGTTTGGATCCCGACCAGAAGCAAGTGGATGCGTCTAGCCACACTGATGAGCTGTGACACAGCGAAACAGGCTTGTATGAGGATGACTAATATATATATATATACATATATATATATATATATATATATATATTAGAAATGTTGAATTAATAATAATCAAATTAGGCTCATCATATCTAATCTAAACTTATTTATAAATGGAACATTGTCTGTGCGTGTGTCTCTGCGTGTGTCCATTACTTATAGGCTCTGAACCGATTTTCTTGAAAATGTACACAGTGGTACTATAAGCGTCTGCGAGTGTTCTTAGCTAGGTTTTGTGTCGAGCTACCCCTGATAAATATCGAAAAATGATAATCGAAAAAATCGGGTTATAGAAAGAGTGGCCCGATTTTAATCAAATTTGATACACTCATAGACAAAGACATAAGAAACGATATTCAGAAGTTTCAAGTCTGCAGTTTTTACAATAGTGCAGAAAATCGATAATATATATATATATATATATATATATATATAAAAGGCAAGATGTTTGTGTGTGTGTCTGTTTATCTGCCTGTATGTCTGTATTTTTTCAGCCCTTTTATTTTAGTTTTTGCTTCGGGTTTGGCTCTAAGTAGGTATAATTGTAGTTCTTAGTTTCAGCCATGATACCATTTACGCAGAGGTCTTATTTAGCCTTCAAAATTCAGTTTACGACGAAATAACATATTTGATATCGATAGCAGGAAATCAAAATTTGACTTACATCCATTCATTTTTCCTTCAGTCTACGTTTTCGTTTATCTTTAGTTGGCACGAAAGACTAAAAAGTCTTTCGTGCCAACGTCCAAAGAGTCTGAGCTCCATGACCATGGATTAGTTTTAAAGCTTTCATTACACCCGAGCAACGCCGGGCTATACGGCTAGTATTATACAAAAATTAAAACAATTGACCTCATAGTATCTAATACAACCAAATAACTAAATCCTCAACAAAAAACCAATGTAGTGTATCACTTTACATGCCCGTTCAGAGATTGTATCTCTGGTACTAATAATAAACCCACTATATGTATTGGCTTTACTACAACCACGCTCTTCCTCAGACTTACCTGTCACTTTTCCGATCAAAGTTCAATTAAACAACATATCTTAGAAAAACATACCCATGTAGGTAATGTTAGACATACTTTAGTAGATAACACAATAATACTCACTGATACACACAGTAAAAAAAACCCTCCAGATGAAGGCCATCTACATTAAATCTAAGCAACTCACACTTAATAAAATCACATTTCAGTCTTGTCATAACACATTACATTGCATTTAGACATATGGTTCTGTTAACCTTTTGGTCTCTCATGCGGTGTGACGTCACAGAACCGCTTTAAAGTTTTACGAACTGCGAAAAAATATCCAAATATTGGACAATTTTTATCTTTATGTATCTGAAATTAAAGCCAAAATATGTTTAGAACGGGTCATGATTAAACGTAACAGACATTCATTGTCTGTTATATTTAACAATACATGTTCAGAAAATTATCTGCCGCCTCGATACATTAAATATATATAGATATGATCACCTTTCCGATCAGAGTACAATTAATCAACATTTTCTAGAAAAACATAGTCATGTAGGTAATATCAGACAGATTTTAGTCAACAATACAATAATCCTCACTCATACCCACAGTAAAAAGAAACTTCAGATATTGGAGGCCATCTACATTAAATCCAAATAACCCCACTTGATAAAAGCACGTTTAATTTAAATATATGATTCTGTTATCATTTCGAGCACTCACGCGGTGTGACGTCATAGAGCCGAATTACAAATTTACGAACTGCGTCTGCTAATCGGTGACTGTTATCTTTGCTTAGCAATGTTTCAACACAAGATAAAATCATCTTTAATGGTGGATGTCTTTATGTTAGCGTTCTGAAGATGGCTAGTGTCAGCCAAAAGCTTAGAACCAGCATAAGGAAAAATATACAAATGTTGGACAGTTTTTGTCTTTATTTTCACCTTAAATTAAGGCCAAAATGCGATGTGTAGAACGGCTAATGATCAAACATAATAGACATTCATTGTCTGATATATTTAACAGTCAGTGCTTAGAATATTTATATATATATATGTATGTATAAAAAGCTAAATAACAATATGTATATGTGTATACACATGTTAGGTTACAGGTTATTGAAATGCATGAAACTTAAAGCCTTACGTAAATATAAAATAATATGTATATACATATATATATATATGTATATATATGTATATATACAGTACTGTGCAAAAGTATTAGGACAAGAACTATTTTATCTTTTATGAGGCATTTTGACAGTAAATAAAAAATTTAATTAAAGTAATTCTATTTGATTTACTCAGCAAATGCTTTAACAAGAAAAAATGTTACAAAATAAATTTAATATTTAGTATAATAACTTTTTGCTTTGATCACAGCCTTCATTCTGTCAGACATTGACATCACAAGCTTCTTCAATGTATCTTATGGTATCTTCTGCCAAGCAGCTTGTATTTGTGTCTTGCAAAGTAACATTAGATTTATCAATTTTTTAATCCAAAATATCCCATAGATGTTCAATAGGATTGAGATCAGGGCTTTGTGAGGGCCAGTTCAAATTCCGAAGCCTTCCTTCCTTTTTCTCTTTAGTTAAATAATTCTTACAAAGGTTTGGCTTTTCATCTTCTATTTGAATTTCAGTGAGGTTTTTAGGAAAATCACCCCTGTCCTAATACTTTTGCACACTACCGGTAGTGGGCAAAAGTGTTAGGACAGGGGTGATTTTAAAATTTATTTCTATGTCTTTATATATGATTTCTGGTTCCGTAATCAGTTTCTTGATGTTAAGATAAAGTTCATCATTGAAAGCATCGTAGTTTATTTATCCTCCATGAATATTCGACCTCCTCTGAGATTATAGTTCTTGTCACATGCGTTTGTATGTCTTCTTTCCGCATTAAAATGAACCATTCTTTTTTGCTTTCTTCCTTTCCTTCTCTCTTTCTTTTTTTAGTTATTGTCTCCTCCATTTGTATGTCTTCTTCTTCTTCTTCTATTAAAATGAACTATTCTTTTTTCTTTCTTTCATTCATTCTTTCTTTTCACTTGCAGTTAGAGATAAACTTTCTCACTTGAATCTTTCTTTCTTTGTCTTTTCTTCTTTATTTCGTTATTTAATTATTTTAGTTATTCTCACCTGTATACGTTACCTACCTTAATTCAAATTTCTTTTTCTGTCTTTCTTTTATTTTTTCCTTTTATCTTCCATTCGTTTTTTTTTCTTTCTTTCTTTAATTAGTTAGTCAGGTATTGTCCAATTTACTTGTTTTACTTTATTTCGTTTTTCTCCTTCGCGTTTGAAATTGAATTTTCATTCTTTCTTTCTTTGTACCTCAGCTTCTCGATTTAATTTTATTTTTTCATTTTTAATTCCTTTGATTTACATTGGTTCTTCATTTAATGTCATCGCCAAAGACAAATATCAGAACCTAGCAAGACTACTAACCTCGAATTAGTCATCCATGCGACATGGAGATCCAAAGACGCATTGTCATCGCCAAAGACACATTTCAGAAGCTAGCAAGACTACTAACCTCGAATTAGTCATCCATGCGACATGGAGATCCAAAGACGCATTGTCATCGCCAAAGACAAATTTCAGAAGCTAGCAAGACTACTAACCTCGAATTAGTCATCCATGCGACATGGAGATCCAAAGACGCATTGTCATCGCCAAAGACAAATTTCAGAAGCTGGCAAGACTACTAACCTCGAATTAGTCATCCATGCGACATGGAGATCCAAAGACGCATTGTCATCGCCAAAGACACATTTCAGAAGCTAGCAAGACTACTAACCTCGAATTAGTCATCCATGCGACATGGAGATCCAAAGACGCATTGTCATCGCCAAAGACACATTTCAGAAGCTAGCAAGACTACTAACCTCGAAATAGTCATCCATGCGACATGGAGATCCAAAGACGCATTGTCATCGCCAAAGACAAATTTCAGAAGCTAGCAAGACTACTAACCTCGAATTAGTCATCCATGCGACATGGAGATCCAAAGACGCATTGTCATCGCCAAAGACACATTTCAGAAGCTAGCAAGACTACTAACCTCGAATTAGTCATCCATGCGACATGGAGATCCAAAGACGCATTGTCATCGCCAAAGACAAATTTCAGAAGCTAGCAAGACTACTAACCTCGAATTAGTCATCCATGCGACATGGAGATCCAAAGACGCATTGTCATCGCCAAAGACACATTTCAGAAGCTAGCAAGACTACTAACCTCGAATTAGTCATCCATGCGACATGGAGATCCAAAGACGCATTGTCATCGCCAAAGACAAATTTCAGAAGCTAGCAAGACTACTAACCTCGAATTAGCCATCCATGCGACATGGAGATCCAAAGACGCATTGTCATCGCCAAAGACACATTTCAGAAGCTAGCAAGACTACTAACCTCGAATTAGTCATCCATGCGACATGGAGTTCCAAAGAAGCATTGTCATCGCCAAAGACAAATTTCAGAAGCTAGCAAGACTACTAACCTCGAATTAGTCATCCATGCGACATGGAGATCCAAAGACGCATTGTCATCGCCAAAGACAAATTTCAGAAGCTAGCAAGACTACTAACCTCGAATTAGTCATCCATGCGACATGGAGATCCAAAGACGCATTGTCATCGCCAAAGACACATTTCAGAAGCTAGCAAGACTACTAACCTCGAATTAGTCATCCATGCGACATGGAGATCCAAAGACGCATTGTCATCGCCAAAGACACATTTCAGAAGCTAGCAAGACTACTCACCTCGAATTAGTCATCCATGCGACATGGAGATCCAAAGACGCATTGTCATCGCCAAAGACAAATTTCAGAAGCTAGCAAGACTACTAACCTCGAATTAGTCATCCATGCGACATGGAGATCCAAAGACGCATTGTTATCGCCAAAGACAAATTTCAGAAGCTAGCAAGACTACTAACCTCGAATTAGTCATCCATGCGACATGGAGATCCAAAGACGCATTGTCATCGCCAAAGACACATTTCAGAAGCTAGCAAGACTACTAACCTCGAATTAGTCATCCATGCGACATGGAGATCCAAAGACGCATTGTCATCGCCAAAGACAAATTTCAGAAGCTAGCAAGACTACTAATCTCGAATTAGTCATCCATGCGACATGGAGATCCAAAGACGCATTGTCATCGCCAAAGACACTTTTCAGAAGCTAGCAAGACTACTAAACTCGAATTAGTCATCCATGCGACATGGAGATCCAAAGACGCATTGTCATCGCCAAAGACACATTTCAGAAGCTAGCAAGACTACTAACCTCGAATTAGTCATCCATGCGACATGGAGATCCAAAGACGCATTGTCATCGCCAAAGACAAATTTCAGAAGCTAGCAAGACTACTAACCTCGAATTAGTCATCCATGCGACATGGAGATCCAAAGACGCATTGTCATCGCCAAAGACACATTTCAGAAGCTAGCAAGACTACTAACCTCGAATTAGTCATCCATTCGACATGGAGATCCAAAGACGCATTGTCATCGCCAAAGACACATTTCAGAAGCTAGCAAGACTACTAACCTCGAATTAGTCATCCATGCGACATGGAGATCCAAAGACGCATTGTCATCGCCAAAGACAAATTTCAGAAGCTAGCAAGACTACTAAACTCGAATTAGTCATTCATGCGACATGGAGATCCAAAGACGCATTGTCATCGCCAAAGACATATTTCAGAAGCTAGCAAGACTACTAACCTCGAATTAGTCATCCATGCGACATGGAGATCCAAAGAAGCATTGTCATCGCCAAAGACAAATTTCAGAAGCTAGCAAGACTACTAAACTCGAATTAGTCATCCATGCGACATGGAGATCCAAAGACGCATTGTCATCGCCAAAGACACATTTCAGAAGCTAGCAAGACTACTAACCTCGAATTAGTCATCCATGCGACATGGAGATCCAAAGACGCATTGTCATCGCCAAAGACACATTTCAGAAGCTAGCAAGACTACTAACCTCGAATTAGTCATCCATGCGACATGGAGATCCAAAGACGCATTGTCATCGCCAAAGACACATTTCAGAAGCTAGCAAGACTACTAACCTCGAATTAGTCATCCATGCGACATGGAGATCCAAAGACGCATTGTCATCGCCAAAGACACATTTCAGAAGCTAGCAAGACTACTAACCTCGAATTAGTCATCCATGCGACATGGAGATCCAAAGAAGCATTGTCATCGCCAAAGACAAATTTCAGAAGCTAGCAAGACTACTAAACTCGAATTAGTCATTCATGCGACATGGAGATCCAAAGACGCATTGTCATCGCCAAAGACACATTTCAGAAGCTAGCAAGACTACTAACCTCGAATTAGTCATCCATGCGACATGGAGATCCAAAGACGCATTGTCATCGCCAAAGACACATTTCAGAAGCTAGCAAGACTACTAACCTCGAATTAGTCATCCATGCGACATGGAGATCCAAAGACGCATTGTCATCGCCAAAGACACATTTCAGAAGCTAGCAAGACTACTAACCTCGAATTAGTCATCCATGCGACATGGAGATCCAAAGACGCATTGTCATCGCCAAAGACACATTTCAGAAGCTAGCAAGACTACTAACCTCGAATTAGTCATCCATGCGACATGGAGATCCAAAGAAGCATTGTCATCGCCAAAGACAAATTTCAGAAGCTAGCAAGACTACTAAACTCGAATTAGTCATTCATGCGACATGGAGATCCAAAGACGCATTGTCATCGCCAAAGACACATTTCAGAAGCTAGCAAGACTACTAACCTCGAATTAGTCATCCATGCGACATGGAGATCCAAAGAAGCATTGTCATCGCCAAAGACACATTTCAGAAGCTAGCAAGACTACTAAACTCGAATTAGTCATCCATGCGAAATTTATTGTAACTGTAATCCTTATGGTGGTGATTGTTGCGCTCTGTTATAGGCCAGTTAAGTGCCTTACGTGATACACGTTTAGGCGATCAGGTCTAGAACGAAACATTATTGACTCCGCAGAAAATTGTCCTGTAGTCAATCTGTACAGTGCCATATGTGATAAATGCTTGGGCGATCATCTCTTGAAAGAGACATAACTGACTGGGCAGAAGAATATCCCGCAGTCGTTTGCCATTACTTTCTGCGGTAGACTGATTACCGACCAAGGCTATACAACCCAATCTGCCCCGTTATTTAACCCATAAGTGGAAGTAATAGACGGATTAATACCTTTCCCAAGGGTATTTGCGTGTAAGTGAATGCAATGAATTCAACTGGTATTAGAACTCGGATCCCCGATTTCTCGTTCCGAGCCTATATCCAATGCATCACAACGCATTTCCTGTAGTAGGTTGCCATTACTTTCTGCGGTATTATGGTGATCAGCCAAAGATTTAAAAGCCAATCTGCCCTGCTATTTAACCCATAGCACGAAGAAGTCATACCTTTCTCAATGTAAGCTAAATTAAAATCACCTAAACCCCTTAACATTTCTTTTACTAACATTCGCGGTATCAGAACCAATTTCAGTAGCTTTGAATGTTTTCTCCATCAAAAGTCCCCTGACATCCTAGCTCTGCGTGAGACTAATCTCAACTCCTCAATACCATCTTCTGATTTCTCTATCCCTGGCTACCTTTCCCTCTTCAGAAAGGACTCCAATGTCCACATGCATGGTCTTGGTATTTACGTTAGTGAACGCCTTCCACTAGCCAGGATGATTTCTCTTGAATTCCAACATCGTTCTTATATGTGTTTCCGTCTCTCCCTTCTAAGCTCATTTAGCTACCGTTTCTTTTTCTACCGCTCCCCATCATCTTTCGACTGCTCCGTTCTTGACAGCATCTCGAATAATATCGACAAGGCCATTTTCTCCCACCAGTTAGTCCATATATTTTTCTTTGGCGACTTTAACATCCTGAGTGGCTTCATAGCTCCGTCACAGATCTTGCTGGTGTACTCACCATGAATTTTTCTATCACTCAGTCTCTTACGCATGTGGTGGAGTTCCCCACGCGTTTCTGTAATAAATCTAACGGACACGATTCACTACTAGATCTGTGCTTTATCTGCACCCCTGACTCTTGCAATGTCGAGCAACTCTGCCATCTTGGCAACTCTGTCCATGCATTAGTTTCCGTCAATATCTCCTTCCATTTTTCACCCCACCCAAGAACCTCAGACCAACAGAATATCTTACTGCTACCAAAAGCCGATTGGGACTCGTTCTGCGACTTCCTGAGTGACGTCCCTTGGAATAACGTATTTAGCCTTCCTGTTGAAGACTGCGCGGCTGAGGTCTCCTCTTGGGTTAAGTCTGGCATCGATGCTTTCATCCCTGTCAGAAAGTTGAGATTTAAATCCCACTCATCTCCCTGGTTCTCCTCTGCCTGTTCAGCTGCCATCGCCCACCGAAATCACTTCTTTCGGCTTTACCGGAGTCACACATCAGATCATAACAGGCGCCTTTTTGCCTCGGCTCGCAATGAATGCAAGAAGGTACTTAATGGAGCTAAGCTGATGTTTGCAGCCAGAATAAAGTAGCGCATAGCATCCCGTAAGTCCGGCTCCAAAGACTACTGGAGGCTCTGTAAAAGCGTGCTGAACAGCAGTCAGCCCTCAATTCCCCCTCTAATCAACGAATTTGAGGTCCTTACCTCTTCAACAGACAAGGCTGAGTGCTTTGCTCGCAGATTCTCCACTCACTCGACACTGGACTCCTCTGGACTATCTGTACCCGACTTCTCTCTCCAAACCCACGCACAATGAGGGTGGTATTGAACGGACAAGCCTCCCAATAGTAGCACATGAATGCGGGTGCCCCTCAAGGCTCTATTCTAGGTCCTACGCTTTTCCTTATCTATATTAACGATCTCCCTGATGTAAAAAGATCCTAAGTGGGCAAATATACCGACGACACTACGGTTTACTCTCGTCTCGATCAAAAATCTAACGAAGCTGAAAAAGCAAACCTTGCTGCCGAGCTTGAAAAAGAACCTCTAATCCGTAGTGGACTGGGAAAGAAATGGCTCGTAAATGTCAATGCTTCCAAAACGAAGCTGCTATCTAATAGCCACCACAGACAATCATTCCTCCTGACCATTAACATGGACTAGGCTTCTTTTCCTGAAAGTGAAACACTGCGCCTCCTCGGGTTAACTATCACACCAGACCTCAAATGGAATAACTATATAGAATCCATAGCGAAATCCGCTGCTAAGAAAGTCGGTTCTCTGTGTAGGGCCAGGAAGTGTTTTTCATCCCAAACAATCCTGCGCATATACAAGTCTACCATCCACCCGTGCATTGAGTATTGCTTCCATATCTGGTCTGGTGCTCCTGCTATCCACTTAGGTATCCTCGACCGAATCCAACAGTGAATCTGTAATGTGATCGATCCCGACTTGGTAGCAAGGATACAGTCACTTTCTCAAAGACGCAGTGTGGCTGCACGTGTCTCTTATCCAAATAGTTTCACGGCTTCTGCTCTAATGAACTTATCTCACTGGTACCACCTATATACGAATTTCCTCGAGCGACAAGATTAGCAACTAGGTCCCACCCTTTTACTGTGAAACTAATAAATTGTAAACGCAAATTCTACTCCATCAGCTTCTTTTCTCGCACTTCCCGCCTGTGGAATTCTCTTCCGCATATTTGCTTTCCCGACAGTTACAATCTTCAAGAATTTAAATGTAAAGTCAATAGTCATCTCCTGTCTCACTAACTTACATCCTCTCTCTCATGCTTTGCTGCATCCACCCCACGCTCATCAGTACTCTCTTCCCTCTCCTACTCTCTTCCTGACACTCCTTGCAACATCTCACTCCTCATAACATTCCTCCTATGTAACTCCCTGCACAACAGTGGCAGTAAAATGCCTTGCTTGGGGCGACACAATTTTTAAAAAAATTAATGCAACGAATTCACCTGGAATTCGAACTCGGCTCTCCGATATCTCGTTATGAGCAGATATCCACTGCACAAAACAACTCACATCTCTGCTATAGATGGGTTAATAATAATAATAATAATAATAATAATATGGATCCAAAATGCAGGCTTTGTGATAATCACCAAGAAACAATAGACCATCTAATCTAAGGCTGTTCTGTACTTGCCCCAAATGAATATAAAAATCGCCACGATAGAGTGGGGCAATATTTACATGAGACAATGTGCAAACACTATGGAAAATCTGTAAACAAACACTGGTATGAACATCACCCAGCACCGGTTACAGAAATAGAAGATGTCACAATTCTATGGGATTACACCATCTACACAGACAGAAAAATTGAAGCAAATAAGCCGGACATTATTGTTAAAAACCAGAAAGAAAAAAAAAATATGGCTTGTCCAGCGGATTGTAACATAGCAACCAAGGAATTCGAAAAAATGTCAAAATATAAAGACCTGGAAATTGAAATAGAAAAAATGTAGAAATTGAAAACAAGAGTTGTGCCAGTGATAGTAGGTGCACTTGGAATGATAAAAAATGGAACAAAACAACACATTGAAAGAATACCTGGGAACTCCAGCTCAAGAGATATACAAAAAATTGTTTTATTAAGTACAGCCCACACATTAAGGAGAAAGGTGTCTGTGTAACGCTAGGGTTGATGGGGAAGATAGAAATGGAGCCATAACAACACGCCACGACCTGCCGTAGGTCTTCCCGCTGACTTGGTTGGTAGTGCGACCATAGCAGAAATCGAAATATGATGAAAAATGACATAATAATAATAGTTACGGTGACTTCTTTGATAAATTTCAGCGTCATATGAAGAAACGGATTAGAAAATTAAAAAGGATTATTATATTTTTCTTCAATAAAGATATGCTGTCTAAACACACACACACACACACACACACACATATATATATATATATCACACACACACACACACATATATATATATATCACACACACACACACACACACACACACACACACACACACACACACACACACATATATATATATCACACACACACACACACACACACACACACATATATATATATATCACACACACACACACACACACACACACACACACACACACACACACACATATATATATATCACACACACACACACACATATATATATATATATCACACACACACACACACACACACAACACACACACACACACATATATATATATCACACACACACACACACACACACACATATATATATATATACACACACACACACACACACACACACACACACACACACACACATATATATATATATATATCACACACACACACACACACACACACACATATATATATATTCTTTTTTTTCATTAAGGTAAAATCCTTTAGGTATTTTCATTAGTATCATGAAAATACCTGCAGCGTATTTCATACCTTTTTTTAATCTCCATGCCAGGGAACATATTCGTGACTACGAGAGGATTAAAATTAAAATAAATCGACATAATTATGTATAAATTATCTAATCCTATATATATATATATATATAATAACAAGACCGACTCTGTAAGTATCTAAATCCTAAAATTATACAGAAATAAACTTTGAGGACAACAAATAACAGACAGAGCCGTTGTGTGAAACCGCGGTAGGTTTTGGCGATCTTGTGATTTTTTTTACGTATATATATATATATATATATATATACACTACCGCCGTAATTATTAGTCCACCTGAGTTTTTTAAGAAATTATGTATTTCATAATATGTTTAGTATTTATTGCGCCAAGTGGATAATTCTAAATGAAAATAGAATGGTTCTTTTGTTATTATTACTTTGCAAAATTTTACAAGCAAATTTACAAGCAAAGATAAACTCGTCCGAATCACCCTAAATTTTCTTCATCCTTTCATTGATGAAAGTGCAATATAGGTAATTATTAAATATTTATAAATTCATTTGATCCACATGTTATTGTGCAGTATTAACAAAAAACCATTTCATTTACAATTATTCACTTGGCAATAAATACTAAAAAATAGTATGAAATACATCATTTTTTTAAAACAATGGGGTGGCCTAATAATTATGGTCCCTTGTGTAAATATACATACATATATATATATATATATATATATATATATATATATATATATATATATATTGTGTTTTTAACTGAGCAGGTTTACACCTACGAGTGAAGAAATTATAACGGTGTTCTCAGGGAACTACGCGTTTAACTTATATATATAATTTTTTCCCGGAAATGGATATATATATATCATTCGAGGTAGTTAAATGGTTTAGGCAAATGTAACCGGGTAGGACAATCTCACAAGTAGACGCAGTGGACGGTACTCGTTTATGCAGTATCCTGAGACGTAGGCGTAGTCAATAGACGTAGACCAATAGTCGTAGACCTATGGACGTAGGCCTCTAACGGTAGACCTCTATGTGTCCTCACACACACACACACACACACACACATATATATATATAATTTAATTAAATAATATAACATAAGTATGCTATAAATTCACTAAAAATGACCTATTTTGTTTCCAAACATTTTATATCGTCTATAACGCAGAACATGTTATGACTTGTGAAGTGATACTATGGATTTATAAACCATTGTAACAACTATTACAATATATATATATATATATATATATATATATATATATATATAGGACGTGGTTTCCGGCTTTCTATTTTCCAATCTTCTCACTTTGTTTTCTTGTTTTGTTTTTTGTTTTTCAATTGGAGTAGATAGATCTATCTATTGCCCGGTTCACACTCCACCCATGTCTATTGAGCAGGTTAAGAGGCTCATCCTTGTTCTCTGTTGAGGATGTGGTTTCCGGCTTTCTCTTTTCCAATCTTCTCACTTTGTTTTCTTGTTTTTTGTTTTTTTTTTCAATTGGAGTAGATAGATCTATCTATCCCCCGGTTCACACTCTACCCATGTCTATTGAGCAGGTTAAGAGGCTCATCCCTTGTTCCCTGTTTAGGACGTGGTTTCCGCCTTTCTCTTTTCCAATCTTCTCACTTTGTTTTCTTGTTTTTTTTTGTTTTTTTTTTTCAATTGGAGTAGATAGATCTATCTATCGCCCGGTTCACACACCACCCATGTCTATTGAACAGGTTAAGTGGCTCATCCCTTGTTCCCTGTTTAGGATATGGGTTCCGCCTGTCTCTTTTCCGATCTTTTCACTATTACGTAGCCCCCTGCACATCAGTGGCGTTACTGCCTTGCTCGGGGTGATACGATTAAAATATATATATATATAAAAACGAGATTATAATTATACTCGTCTAGAAGACCTTCCTCGAAAACTCTTGAAGGAAGGGGAAAATGGTTGTAAAAAAGGAAAGAGCTTAGGGCATGAAAGTCAGTCAAAAGTGTTCGGACCGAAATCAGCACGAAGCCCAAAGAAAAAACCCGACACGATTAGTCATCAAACAGAAAGCGCCCAAATACCAAAATACAGTAAAATAACACCTAATGAGCCAGACGAAACTACCTAGGTTTCACCTAAACGGATCGTCAGGCATTTTTTGGCTGAAGAGTAAAAGAATAAACGACATATAAAAAGGTAATCAAGACAACCCACGTGACCAGGTAATCAAAAAAACTACATAACACAAGGGAGGGGGAGGTTAACAATTTTATTACTTTTAATTTTTGGTTTTTTATTGTCTTGATTACCGTTATTTTTTTTAAGAACGCTCACGTAACGGTGTTTTTTTTTTTTTGTTTTTTTGAACGCGCAATTTTTAAAATTACAAGAAATTATAACGTTTTCATCATAAAACATAAAGATACAGAAATTATGATGTGTAACCATACTAAAAAAATACATATTAGGTTCATACAATCATGATTGAGAATTTTTTAATTTCTTGTAATTTTAAAAATTGGACGTTCAAAAATTCCCTGCCACGTGAGCGTTTAAAAAGAAAAAAGAAAAAAAAAACATCGTTACGTGAGCGTTCATAAAAATAACAGTAAACGGTAAAATCAGTTATTGAAAAACGCCTGAAGACACCACTCATGGTAGAAACCTAGGTCGCGTAATAACTCGTTTACAAATAGAATATATATATATATATATATATATATATATATATATATATATATATAGCAAAATGATGATCCACGTATACTGTCTTAATATGTATAGGAAAAACTACTAAAAGGTTGTAAGTTTAAAAATATATTTTTTTGACAATATTTATTTATTTCTATTATTATATATATATACTTGATATTTCAGACCGGCCTCGGCCTTTCATCAGAAACAAAAAAAAAAAGAAAAAAAAAATATATATATTTTAAATGTTCTTCATATATTGTAAGAAAGTTATGGAACATGTAGGTTTTAAACCCACTGTTCATGCGTTTACTTTTATAAAGAGTGCTCGATACAAACGCGAAAATTTTTGTGGAGTGATAATATGCTTTTATAAACCATTGTAACAAACATTACTATATATTGTGTATTTGGGCAACAACCTCTATTTTATACAGGTTTCATTAAAAAAGACAGACAAGGAATTAACCAGTAATTTTTTTTTATATAATTTTTCATGTGTTCATATAATATTTTTCTTTTCGGAACTCAAATTATATAAAAATTGTCCAAAGATTTTTGTACTTTCGAGCGTTTTAGCCATTATTAAGTATTAATTTTGTTTTAAAAATAAATAAACATGTATATAGAGTCTTGTGTATGTTAAGTTCCGAAACAAAAGTAATTCTTCAAAATGACTAAAAGAATAGCCGAAAGCTTTGGCAAATTCTTATATAATTTGACTTCTGTAAAGAAAGAACAATATCAGAACACAGGAAAAATTATATAAAAATCTCAATGATAATAACTTCCCTGCATTTTTAATGAAACCTATATATATCGAGAGATAAATAAATATATATTTTAATGAAACCTATATATATAGAGAGAATAAATATATATTTTAATGAAACCTATATATATAGAGATAAATATATATTTTAATGAAACCTATATACAGAGAGAGATAAATATATATTTTAATGAAGCCTATATATAGAGAGATAAACAACTATGTTTTAAAATATCGAATACGGAAAGTATTTAACATGAATTTTAAAATGTTTTTCTTTTTTTAAATCAAATAAACAAAAATTAAGCTATCTTTGTGCAACTGGAATCGACCAAATCAAGTTTTGATAATTCGAAAATATTTTTTCAAAATTGTAAAAAAAAAACAAAACAGCGCGCACACACACACACACGCACACACACACGCGCACACACACACACACACACACACACACACACACACACACACACACACAGAAAAAATTTTCTTTTTTAAAGAAATCTTTCATCTTCTTGTCCGTATGTCATATTTTTAAATTTATTCTGTTATTTTTTTTTTTCATTCTAATTTTTACTGTTTTTCTTTGAAATGATAGCGAACAGCACGCACGCACACACACAAACTCACGCACACAAACGCACACACACACACAAAAAAAAAATACATTAAATATAAAAAAAAATGTTTTCAAGATTATCGCAAAAATGTCGACAGGATTCTTTAGCTTCTAAATCGTCGTTTTTGTTTCCTGTTTAGAGAAAAGGAAAACAAATTATCTTTTGTGTTTTTTTTTGTGACTTAGTTTTCTTTTTCTTTTCGAAAATGTTTTTTTTTTCTTTTTCCTTTTTATTTCATTAATAAAATTTCTTCTCTCCATTCAATCATATTTTTTTCTTTCATTAAATTCTCGGCCAGGACATGTAATTTCGTTCTTCCCAATCACGTTTCACCTTTTTCAATACTCCACATTTTTTTTATTTTTTATTTTTTCTCCTTTAATATTTTCCGCTTTTCACAATTTGTTTACATTTTACAATTTTAATTGTAAAAATTGCTAGTAAAACATGCCGGAATTTTTGTTCAATCTTTAAAAGTTTCACACCTTCTCCAGGTTTCGTTAAATTTTAGCCGCTACGTCGATGACTTCAATATTTAAACATTTCTTCTGCTACTCAAAACATAACTTTATTTTATTCTCGAATGTACACTAAACTTTCTATTTTTTTTTCATGGTTTAAATCATTATATATTCGAATTTCTCTTTTTTTTATTCCAAATGTTTTCTTGTCTCAACATTTTAGTAAAATTTGAAAGTTTTATCAATTACAAAATTTAAAAAAACAAAACAAACAAATAAGACTTTCGTCGTGAAATTAAAATTAGAAGCTACTCACTAACATCATAAATGTTTTCGACGTATTTGATATCTATCTATCTATCTATCTATCTATCTATCTATCTATCTATCTATCAATATGTCCAGATATCTACATATTTTTCTATCTAGCTCATTCCATTTATAATCTATCTATCTATCTATCTATCTATCTATCTAGTCTCTTCTATCTATCTATCTATCTATCTATCTATCTATCTATCTATCTATCTATCTATCTCAGTCTCTCATCTATCTATCTATCTATCTATCTATCTATCTATCTATCTATCTATCTATCTATCTCATCCGGTTATTATCCTATCTATCTATCTATCTATCTATCTATCTATCTATCTATCTATCTATCTACATTTTTCTACTTAATATTATCAAGACGAGAAATATCCTTGAAAATTTTACGGTTTTCCTGTTCAAATTCTCTGTTTTATCATAATTCTTAATTTAGTGATTGAATAAGCAAATTCTACAGCAATAAAATATCTTTATAATTCCCCCTGTTGCTTTATGCATTATTTAAAATTAACACAATATTACGATAGCAATCATAAGTACGAATGCTTGTCATTATTTAAAGAAGATGGTTCAAAGAACACGTTTTACAGGTGGGGGATGCTAAAATCAAGCAGGTACAAAAATTTAGATACATTGTAAGTGTTATAACAGCAAATGGAAAGTGGGACACAGATCCGAAAGCGAAGGATGCATTCCAGGAGCTGAGAAGAGTATTAAGAGACAGGAGTATTTCGCTAGAAACAAAGAAGAGAGTATTGGATTGCTATGTGATGTCTGTTCTTCAATATGGCAGCCAATGCTAGACAATATCATCAAAGATGAAGGATAAACTTGAAGCAACTGCAATGTGGTCCTACAGAAGGATGCTTCGGATCTCAGGGATCGAGCATGTGAGCAATGATGAGGTTTTGGAGTGGATGGAAACGAAAAGGAAATTAATACTGAGCATCGGGAAGTGACAGCTAAAGCTACTGGGACATGCCATGAGGAAGGAAGGCTTGGAGAATCTAATACTCACAGATAGGATAGAGGGTCAGAGACAGGGGAAAGCAGGAGAAATCGTGCTAAGCGCCACCAATAATAGGGAGACGAGGAGGACCATGATCGCCTACGTCCTGAAAGGACATGGCGTATGGAAAGATGATGATGAAGAAGAAGAAGTTAAGCACATCAGAGTGTTATTGCCTTGTCTACCTTCTTTACGAAGCTGCTATCTATTAACCATCACAGGCAATCGCTCCTACCCCCTCATTTGCATGGATCAGGCTAGTGTCCCTGATAGCAAAACACGGCGATTCATTGGGTTAACTCTCACAACAGACTTCAAGCTGAATGACTATATAGAATCCATAGCTAAATCTGCTGCTAAGAATGTCAGTTCTCTGTGTAGGGCCAGGAAATTTTTTCCGTCTAAAACCATCCCGCACATTTATAAATCTACCATCCGACCGTGCATTGCATACTGCTGCCATATCAGTTCGGGTGTCACTACTATCCAACAGAGGCTCCTTGACAAAATCCAACGGAGAATCTGTAATGAGATCGATCCCGACTGAGCAGCTCAGATACAGTCACTTTCTCCCCGACGCAATGTGGCTTCTCTGTGTCTCTTCTACAAATACTTTCACGGCTTCTGCTCCTATGAACTAAGCTCACTAGTGCCTCCTATATATGAATTTCCTCGAGCCACAAGATTAGCAAATAGGTCCCACCCTTTTACTGCCAAACCAATAAAATGTAAACGCAAATTCTACTCCAGTAGCTTCTTTTCTCGCGCTTCCCGCCTGTGGAACTCCCTTCGGTTTAATTGCTTCCCTGACAGCTAAAATCTCCAATAATTTTAATGTAAAGTTAATAGCCATCTCCTATCTCATTATCTTGCAGCCTCTCTCTCATGCTCCTTTCTCTGTCCACTCCACTCTTATCAGTATTTTCATCAGTTCTCTTACCCACTTCCTGACACCCCCTATAACTTGTCACTCTTTCTCGTAACTTTCCTCCTATGTAACCCCCTACGCACCAGTGGCAGTAAACTGCCTTGGTTGGGGCGATATGATTATAAAAAAAACTCTTCCTTTCTTAGTCATTCTTTTTTTGTCTTTCATTGTCTGAAACCAAACAGCGCCTCTGATTTGACTTTTCCGTATTTCCTCGCGATCACAATAGTCTTTTATTTATTTTTCATCTCAAAACGTACGCGATGAATAACAGAGAACACACTTGACAAAAAGAAATATACAAGGTGATTAAAAAGAAACTCCTTATTTTACGTACGATAGACTATCTCGTTTAATATTTGCAAGAAAAAGTCCCTCATTCATAAAATAGAAATTCATTTTCAATCCCTCGTATTATTATTATTATTATTATTATTATTATTATTATTATTATTAGTGTACACCTGGTGTCGAAAATGATGGCAAAATATTTCATAGGATTATTAACTGTTTTCCCTCAGGTTATCCCCCCCCCAAGCGTGACAGGAGGGAATCCACTCTATTATAATAAAGACCGCTGTATATAAACATTCTCTAATGCCTAAAATAGATAACAGAAGCGATTGGTTATACCAATGGTTTTCCATACTTAATACTTCCCACCCCCACACTCGCGTGGTCATGTGTAACGTCACAAGCTGTTTTCGCTTCCAGCACGCACGCACGTGTTTGCCGTTGCTTTGAAAATCTTCCATGTAAACAAAACAGACGACTACTACTATTATTCGTCCGCAAACTGTTTAATACACTTAATATAATTGTCATCTTTGATAATGGCTGATGTAAGCCGAATGCTCAGAAAGGATTAAATAAAATAAAACATGTATCAATATTGTGATTTTCTTTTTTTTTCAACGATAATGCTATTAAGCTTATCAGACGATATGAAAAGTATTTACATAAAATAGATAGAGAAAATTTATCTATATTATTTAATGAAACATGCATCAATATATATATATATATATATATATATATATATTAGTCATCCACATACAAACCCGTTTCGCTGTATCACAGCTCATCAGTGTGGCCAGACATATCCACTTGCTTCTGGATATATATATATATATATATATATATATATATATATATATATATATATCCAGAGAAAGAGGAGCAAAAATTTTACGATTTTGAGTTTTTGGCATTTAATTTTTTTTAAAAAAGTGCTCAGTACAAGAAATATTGTAGAGTTTAATATAATTTTATAATTACATTTGTTATACAAATATAATTAGAAATACATTTCGACACGGAAATTTCTGTTTCGAGATTTCTATATCGTCATCTGGTAATGTCAGATGTTAGTTGCGAAAATGATTTTCATTAAAATACAAGAAATAATACGTTTGTTTTTCTATGGATATGGGAAGACATAAAATTGATGTGTGTGTTTTATTCAGCCAATCAGAATAGAGTTTCAATTTAAAATTTGACAAGTAGTTTCTATTTCATGCTTTATTACTTCATCCTTAACGGTCAAAATGTCAACCTAAATTAAACCTAATTTTATTTTTGTTTTTATTATATTGTTACCTTTGATGTATACAATCTTGAGGCAAAAATGTTCTTTCAGCTTTTCATATCTTGATCTCTTCTCATAGAAAAAAGATGAAGAAAGAAAGAAAAAGTGTTTATATTTTTGGTCTAACTTAAAGGGGCCTTTTTTGTAAATTTTTTTTTTTTTTAATCATTTCACCCCGAGCAAGGCAGAAACGCCACTGATGTGCAGGGGGGTTACATAAATGTAAAAAGATTAATTAGAAAAGAGTGAGGAGTACAAACTAGTTAGAAAAGAACAATATAAAGCTGAGAATGCAGGTGCGATGACAGATGCATAGGTGGAGAGAAAGGGAAGGTTATACAGGGGAGGGGAGAGAGCAATCTACTATTCTTATTTCAATTCAAGTTTAATTTTTTTCTATAAATTTGTAAATAATTGTTGTGGATTCTGGTTGAGAAACCACACAAAATAATAAATAACAAAAGCAGAGATGGAAACAGAAAATGTAAGTTATATTGAACAAAAATATACAAACTGGAACAGAAGTTAGTCAATTCAGGAATACTAGAAATACTGTTAGTAGGAATCAATATATACAGTTTTGTAGTAAAGAAATATGTCCGTGTAATGGGTCTATATCCAAAACAACTTAATATGCACCACTTACTGACCAACTAAATGACTGTACAACAACTCCAGTGTCCTTTACAACTATTCCACTTACAACTACTCCTTCCTGTTCTTTGTATAGGCAGGATTATCTGTACTCATCAGGCGAGTCCATTCCCATGTGCAAAAATGGGTGATCCCCAACACCCCTCCTTAGCGTCTTTTTTGTGAGGAGATCTATTATTCTAAACGGCTTCAAAAATATTTGTTTTTTTTTTTTCATCGCGGTAAATTGTCGAAAAACTGAAAATGACGAGCTTGGCTTTTCATTCCTTCTTTTGATTTATGTGTCTCACTTGTTCGCCTGGTTTACAAGTTTTTCCTGTAACTATCGGCGTAATAAACATATTCTTCTTTTGCGCGATTTCTATTGTGAATTTGTTACTACTTGAGAATATCTCTTTTTTCAATTCTGAAGTTTCTGTCGTCACTCTTTTTTATTTTTTTACCACACAAGTTAATGGGTAAATCCCATATATTAAATTTCTGCATCCAATCCGTTCTTAAAAGGTTATGTGTGTTTTTCGTCACATATATTTTTCACTTCTTTGTCTTTCCTTGAAATTTAACATTCACGATAATTTCGCCTTCCAATTTAATCCTTTTTCCTGTTATCGATTTTGCAATTTTTGAGTGGTTGGCCTGTTCAACCTACGACATGTCTGTAAATTTATTATTGTTAAGTCTGATCCCGAATCCAATTTTAATTTGGTCTTTTTATTCAATATTTCCAGTTCTACATATTTTCTGGTGTTTTCATTGTTATATTCCACTCTAGCAGATTTTATCTTACTAGGTTTGTTTCTGTTTCTGCATATCGTTGCTTTGGGGCCCATCTTACCACACGCTCGGAAATCTTTTTTACTTGAAAAGACAATCTTTAAACCAGTGCCATCCACCATATCTGTAGCATGCGGGAACGGGGGCTTGTTTTTTATTGGATTCCTGTCATTAGTAGTTTTGTATCTCTTTTCTTCGTCATTATAATCTTGTTTTGCTTTTGGGGAGAGTATCGGGGAACCGGGTTCGAATTCCAGTTGAATTCCTTGCATTTACTTACGCGCAAATACCCTTGGGAAAGGTATTAATCCGTCTCTTCCCTCCAGTTATGGGTTAAATAATAGGACAGATTGGGATCTATAGCCTTGGTCGGCAACCAGTCTTCCGCAGAAAGCAATGGCAACCTACTGCGGGATAATCTTCTGCCCAGTCAGTCATGTCTCTTTCGAGACATGATCGCCCAAAGCGTGTATCGCGCATGGCACTTAACTGACTGATAAAACGTAAATTTCTTTTTACCTTACAAATGTGCACGACTCCTGACTCTTCGATGTCCTTGCTATCTTTCTTTATACTGAGACATTTCTGGCAATCCTCTGACATCTTTTCTAGTGTTAAACCTGGCTCGTTTTGAAGCTTGGTCAGCATTCGTTTTCTCATTTCGCTGTCTTTAGCAGCAACTAGTCCTTGGACAAATATGAGACACTTGAAGTTGTTTGGGGTTAGCTCCGCCAATTTAAAATCGTCAGTGTGTTTGTTGACAATAGCTGCGAATGTAGAATATTCCTCGTTTTCTTCTTTTCTGAGGTTAAGTCATATCCACCTTTTATGGAACAAGGAGATTTTTGGGCTAAACAGCTCCTTGAGGCCTGTCACTCCCTCGTCGAACGTTAAATCGGTCGTCTTTTTTGGGAGAATATAATCTACGAATTTAGTGTGTTCGTCCGTAATTAATTTTCTGAGTAAAAGCCTTAGTTCTTTTTCTTTTCACTCCAGTGCTGGCAGTCGATATTAAAAATATCTTCATATCGCCTGTAGTATTCACCAAAAAATGTTGTCTTCCCCAATGAACAAATACCCGTAATATTGGAAAAGAAGTAATTATATATTATATTTTCATACATCAAAATCAGACAAAGTTAATGGAAATTATTCAATACAATAGTACCAATTTATAATAATCAGAGGTATAGTAGCCGTAACCTAGTCGTAATGTGAGTGTTGAGCTTGTATTGTCTGGGCCAGTGCTAGTTTATTTATTCTTGGCTTTGTGACTGAAAGGGCCGTTCGGGCGTCGTTTACCACGTTGAGTCTGCTACGTTTCTTAGTCTTCATTTCAAGGACAGCAGAAAAAGCTGGTTGAAAATCCTATAAGAATTTATACTGCTATAGAGGCTAGTGTTGGTATATCCTGCAGACGAGAGATCCAAAAGGTGTCTAGACCAGACTTGGTCTCAAACAAAAGCTTCAAAACAAAAATAGTTCTATGATCTGGTGTCTAAAAAGTAGAGAAAATTTGATTTTTTTCCACAAGGCTTGAAAGAAAGATACTTTAAGAGAGATTGGGGTAGGGGAAATTCTTCCTAGAAATGCTGTCTCGTTAATAAATTGGCACAGTGTGAAATTATAAGCTGATTGCCTTTTCCCAAACTAAAACATCCATTACCCCAAAAATATGGGCTCATTACCCCACTGGGGTAATTTACTCCGGGGTTGGGGACCATGGGAGTCAATTCAGGAATACTGTTAGTAGGAATCAATATGTACAGTCTTGTAGCGAAGAAGTATGTCCGGGTAGTGAGTCTATATCCAAAACAACTCCAACTTAATATGCACCACTTACTGACCAACTAAATGAATGTACAACTACTCCACTGTCCTTTAAAACTACTCCTTTCTGTTCTCTGTATAGGCAGGATTATATGTACACATCAGGCGAGTCCATTCTTATGTGCAAAAAAGGGTGATCCCAACAATAATATTTTTATTTCTTATTTTAATTTACTTCCTAATATACTTATAAAATCTTTCAAATATCTATTCATTTATTATTTTAGTTTTAATTGAAAAGTAATGTTTAAGTTCACTATTTCCAGTAAGCACAACACTCTGGAGTATTTCAAATAGAAATTTTATTAGTTGCAATCTAAAATTTTGTGATTAAAAAACTATTATTTCAATTTTTCGCTGAAAAAAACAGTACAGAAGGAAGAAAAAGGTCCCAAACTTAATAAAAACGAAGCTTTTTCATCAAAATGGTTGTTATTATGAAGAGGAAAGATCAAAGCATTTTTATATTTAAAAAAAAAAAATTAAACCATTCTAACAAGTTCGATATTTTGGTAAAAATCTTGGTTTTATTTTCGTTAGCGGGGAGCTAAATGGTTACGCAAGTTTACAATCGAAAAAGTAAAACTACAAAACTCACTTTTTCTCGGTGACATACTCATTAATTTAGGATGTGGGTTGAGGTGCAATGGATATATGCTCGGAACGAGAAATCGAGGAGCCGAGTTCGAATTCCAGCTGAATTCTTTTCATTCACGCAAATACTCTTGGGAAAGTTATTAATACATCTCTTCTCTCCAGTTATGGGTTAAATAACAGGGCAGATTGGGTTCTATAACTAGTCTACAGCAGAAAGTAATGGCAACCTACTGCGGGATAATCTCCAGCCCAGTCAGTCATGTCTCTTTTGAAACATGATCGCCCAAGTGTGTATCATTATGGCACTTAACTGACTGACTCATTAATTTGGAAATTTTTGCAAAAATCAAATAAATTTCTAATTTTAATGAAACTTTCAGAACTTATTATTTTTGAAAACATTATTTTTTAAAAATCTTATTAAAAAATATTTTTTTTTACATATATTACCCCATTTCAACCTAAATTCATGAACTTAAATTCTGTAGGCAACATTGGTTTTATTAGTAAAAGGCAGAACTCATAAGGAAATTTAAAATTATTTCTTAAAACCATTTAGCCCCTTTTACAGAAAATCTGCTTCGAATAGTAAAATGAACATGCAATAAAACTATGACATTATTTAATTAGACAATCTTTCAATTGTTTTAATAAATAATATAAATTTCAGACATTATAGTCTGAAGAAAAAAATGTCGATTTATAAACTAATCTAAATCTAAACTTATTTATAAACGGAACTTTGTCACTGTGTGTGTATAGACACCGAAACAGCAGAACCGATTTTCTTAAAAATTTACACAGTTGTACTATAAGCGTCTGCGAGTGTTATTAGCTAAGTTTTGTGTCGAAGTACCCCCAATAAACATCGAAAATCGAAAAAATCGGGTTATAGAAGGAGTGGTCCGATTTTAATCCACTCATAGACAAAGACATAACAAACGATATTCAGAAGTTTCAAAATTGCAGTTCTTACAATAGTGCAGAAAATCGATAATATATATATATATAAAAGGCAAGATGTTTGTGTGTGTGTCTGTTTATCTTCCTGTATGTCAGTATTTTTTTAGCTCTTTTATTTTAGTGTTTGCTTCGGGTTTGACTCTAAGTAGATATAATTGTAGTTCTTAGTCTCAGCCATGATGCCATTTACTCAGAGGCCTTATTTAGCCTTCAAAATTCAGTTTACGACGGAAAAAACTTACTGGATATCGATAGCAGGAAATCAAAATTTGACTTTCATCATTTTTCTTTCAGTCTACGGTTTCGCTTTAACTGGAAACAACTATTGCTTTTTTAGTCTTTCGTGCTAATGTCCAAAGAGTCTGAGCTCCAGGACCAGGGATTAGTTTTAAAGCTTTCATTATACCCGAGCAACGCCAGGCTATACTGCTAGTAAATCATATAAATTTAAGATATTATAGTCTGAAGAAAAAGAGATTTCAATTAATAATGAAATTTTAAAAGAATTGTTTTCATGTTTTTTATCCTAATAATCTATAAAGTTTCAAAAATATTTTAAATATATTTTAAATATTTCCAGAACTTGTAGACAATAGGCTGGTAGGTTATAAAGTGAAGTCTACATTTACTAACCGAAAATTAAAAAAAAAATAATGCAAATCATCTAGTCATCGTATTTTTAAATAATTTTCAATATATTTTTTTTATGTATTTGAAGTTTTTTTCTATGGTAATTTTTATGTGTACACTGAAATGTCTTGTGTTTTAAGGTTTATTTCCCTTACCAGGAAACAGTTTGTACAATTATATCACTTGGGATCACCATACACTTATCTTGGCTATCATCTGTTCATCGAAAGTTCAACACTGTTATTAAGAAACAGTTTTAGTTTAAATTTCATTCATTATACAGTAGTCCTGTGTACATTAAATTAATTTAACATAAAATTTGCTAACTTTTAAAAAGTAATATGTCACAGATGTATATTTTACTTTTGAAAGATTTTCAAAATCGGGAATTAAACTTTGTTTCTAAACGTGTCGATCGCTCCAAAAATACCGAATGTTTTTTTTTTAAATTGAAAAGTTTAGATTCTAATCAATATAATTTCAGTTTGAAATACACTAGAGTATTTTGCTTAGTGGAAATGGTAAATTTAATCATTTAGCTTTCAACTAAAACTAAAATAACAGTTTTAAAAAAAAATATGTTTTTAGAAATTTAATTTAAAATTTAGTTATTGAAAATGAGTAGAGGTATCTGATATATATATATATATATATATATATATATATATATATATATATATATATATATGTATTAGGTAGCTCCACTAAATCGCTGAAAAAACAGCATAGAATGAAGCTCCCGAACTTAATAAAATCGAACTTTTCTATCAAAATGTTGATGTTATCATTTTAAGAGAAAAGGTCAAAGTATTTTTAATTATTTAAAAAAAAATTTTATTCCTTTCTAACACGTTGAAAGTTTTGCAAAAATTTTGTTTATATTTTCCTTAGCAGGGAGTCAAATCATTTCGAGAGTTTACAATTGAAAACGTAATATTACATAACTCACTTTTTTCACATTAATTTGGATATTCTTGCAAAAATCAAATAATTGTCGGATTTTAATGAAACTTTCAGCGCTTATTCACAAATGAATTCAATTATTTTTAATTCTATTATCATTGAAAGATATTCGTAAGAATATTTTTTTAAAACTCCACCTAAATTTATGAAATTTCAAGAAATGGAATTTTGTAAAAAGAAACGCAGGACTCACTGGGTAATGAAAAATCATACATTATCTTTTAAAACTATTTAGCCTCTTTTACTGAAAGTCTGCTCCGAATAGTGAAAAACTATGAGATTATCTAATTAGATAAGCTTTTAATTGCTTTAATAAATAATATAAATATCCGACATTACAGGCTGAAGTAAAAAAAAAAATTCGATTAATAATGAAATTTTAAAAGAATTGTTTGCAATTTTGTTTTTTTAATTATAATAATTTATAATGTTTCAAAAGTATTTTAAAATTATTTCCAGCATTTGTAGACAATAGGCTGGTAGGTTATAATGTGATGATTATATTTACTAATTGAAAATTGAAAAGTTTAATGCAAATCATCTAGCCATCGTACGTTTTAAATAATTTTCAATTTTTTTGTATTGGATTTTTTTTTTTTTTTTTTGCATAGTAATTTTTATGTGTGCATTAAAAGGTCTTGTGTTTCAGGGTTTCTTCCACTTACCAGAAAAAGTGTACAATTATGTCACTTGTGATAACCATACATTTATCGTATCACACAATTTGTTAACACATTTCAGTTACGGTGGAAAGGTTAGAAAGATAAACTTTCTGTTTAAAAATACTTTTGTTCTAAATTTCATGCTATAAATAAATGCATAAATCAGATTAATTTAGCATTAAATTTGCTAATTTACTAAAGTAAATGAGTCACAAATGTATATTTTATTTTTGCATGATTTTTAAAACTGGGAATTAATTTTTTGTTCAGAAATGCGTCGATCGCTCAAAAATGGCCGAAAAATTGAAAAATTAAAAAACATTGAAAAATGTTATATTTCAATCAATATAATTTCTTTTTGAAATACACCAGAGTATTTTGCTACTAGAAATAATAAATTTAATTATGTAATTTTCAATTAAAACTAGAATAAAAATTTATGGAGAGTTTTTTCATTTTTAAAAATTCAATTTAAAAGTTAGTTACTGAGTTAAAGTATCTAATATATATATTTAAGATATATATATATATATGCAACGGAATTTATTATAGCAATTATCATTTCTTACGAACACAGGGTCCAAAATTGTTCAAGTGTGAGGTTTAAGGGTTACAGTCGTAATTGTATAGTATATTTTGATTCGACAGAGACAGCCATTTTTTTCAAAACGAGGCTAAGCATTATTTGAAGCCGAGGAGACGAGATATTAATTTGTAGGATAGCGGATTTCATATCGAAAAGATGCCTTTTTGTAATCAGTAAGTCTTCTATTCTTCAATTTCCGTCTATTGTCTTTTTTGATTGAGGCCTTTATTGTTTTTATTTGCATTGTGGTTATGTGTTTGTATTTGGGGATCTGTCCGTATAGGTGTGTGTGTGTGTGTGTGTGTGTGTGTGTGTGTGTGTGTGCGCGAGCGCGCACGAGAGGAAAGGAGAGTTTATTCTGTCAGACACACTCTGTTATCCGCGATTGTTTCTAATGACGACATCAAATGCTGGCTGTTAAGCCAAGCCGGCGCCACGAAATAAACACATGGGTGCAGTGCACGTCGGCGCTTATCTGTCCAGGGAGATGGGTAGCTGCTCCAAACATTGTAATTTGTTTTGCGAAAGAGGTGGGGAGAGGAAAAGACAGAAAGGAAAGAGAAAGAGAGGAAGAACGAGAGAGAACGGAAGTAAAAAAACTGGATATTAAATTTATTTTACTACTAAAAATGTGTATATAAAATGACTATGGTTGTGCGTTGTTTTTAGTGGATATCGGCTCGGAACGAGAAATCAGGGTGCCGAGTTCGAATTCCAGTTGAATTCCTTGCATTCATTTAGCAACAAAGCCTCTTGGGAAAGATATTAATCCGTTTCTTTCCTTTCAGTTATGGGGTAAGTAATAGGAAAGATTCGGTTCTATAGCCTTGGATAGCAACAAGTCTACTGCAGAAATCAGTGGCAACTTAGTACGGGATAATCTTCTGCCCAGCCAGTCATGTCATTT
>JBBBDQ010001686.1:295000-307500 GCA_037127315.1 Ascarosepion bandense
GACCCAAATGGCCAAAACAAAATATATTTCGGCTCAATCAAAGACACTTTTAAGACCAGGTGTTTTAATCACAGGTCTACATTCAAAATAGAAAAATTAAAAAAACTATACAAAATTGGCGAGCCACGTGTGAAAATTAAAATGAAAATATGGAAAAGTGAGCATTGTAAAAACAGTCAAGTTTTACAACGGTGGAAAAATATGTAGACTGTGACAAGAAGGAAAATTAGAAATTATGATATTCCCAAATAAAAAACGAACTGTTAAATGAAAGAACGGAAATTATGACTAAATGGATCCACGCTAAGAAATACCTCCTAGGTTCATACAACCATGGATGATAACGCCATAATTCGTTCTAATTTAAAAATTGCACGTTCATAAATTCCCTGCCACGTGAGCGTTCAAATAAAACACCGTTACAAGTGCGTTCTTAATAAGAAAAACGGTAAACGGTAAAATCAGTTATTAAAAATCGCCTGAAGACACAACAACCTGAGTAACGGAATAACTCGTTTAAAAATGTAATATATATATATATATATATATATATATATATATATACATATATTCTAAACATATGCTGTTAAATATAAGAGACAATGAATGTATATTATGTTTAATCATGAACCGTTCTAAACGTCGTATTTATGCTTTAATTTCAGTTGAAAATAAAGACAAAAATTCTCCAACATTTGGATAATTATTTATTGATTTTCTTCTAATCTTTCGACTCACATGAGCCATCTTCAGATTAATTAATTAATGACAACAATAAACCCTCTATATATGTAAGATACGTAGCTGACATCTTTGTTTTAGCTAAGAATATCGATCAAATTAAATATCTTAAAAACAAATTTGAAAGTCACCCCGTCCTCAAATTTACATTAGAACTTAATATTAATGACAAAATCCCATTCCTTGATGTATTCATTGATTCTAGCACACATAAATTTACTACTTCTCTATATAGGAAACCAACTAGCATAAATTCGTGCCTTCTTAATTATAATAGTGAATGCCCCCAACGATATAAGTTAGCTGTTATAAAAAACTTACTTCAACGCACACAAATGATATCTTCTTCCAAATCTATATTTTATAAAGAATTACACAACATTAAGCAAACACTAGTCAATAATGGATTTCCTAACTCCGTTATTGATCAACAAATTATAATGTATCTCAACAAAATTAACAATAGCTCTAACAATAATGATAATATTAATAATAATGGTTTACATCAAATAAACATAACACTATTAACTTATACTATTGAAACCAAATACATAATAATTATAAACAAGATGAAAAAACTCTCAAAAACATAATACGTAGAAATTTTAAGCCAGTCGAAAGTAATAATCAAATTAAACTCATTATATATTATAAAAAGTTTAAAACAATTGACCTCATAGTCTATAATAACCCAACAAGCACTAAACTAAATTCTCTACAAAAAAAACCAATGTAGTGTACCAATTTACATGCCCATTCAGAGATTGCATCTCTGATACTAATCAAAAACCTAGTACATATATTGGTTTTACTACAACCACGCTCTCCCGTAGACTTACATGTCATCTTTCTGATCAGAGTACTATTAAACAACATTTCTCTGAAAAACATAAACATGTAAGTAATATCAGACAGATTTTGGTCAACAATATGGTGATCCGTACTCATACACACAGTAAGAGGAACCTGCAGATATTGGAGGCCATGTACATCAAATCAAAACAACCAACACTCAATAAAATCAACTTTAAAACCGGAAATAACATATTACATGGCATTTGACTACATGGTTTTGTTGTCATTTCGCGCTATCCCGTGGTGTGACGTCATAAAACCGCATCGCAAACTTAAGAACTGCGTTTATTATTTTTGGTAACTATTGCCGTTGCCAAGCGGAGTTTTATGTCAACACAAAATAAAATCGTCGGTGATGGTGGATGTTATAATATTTCAGTTTAAACAACCTCTCTGAAGATGGCTCATGTGAGCCGAAAGCTTAGAAGAAAACCAATAAATAATTATCCAAATGTTGGAGAATTTCTGTCTTTATTTTCAAGTGAAATTAAAGCAAAAATACGGCGTTTAGAACGGCTCATGATTAAACATAATAGACATTCATTGTCTCTTATATTTAACAGCATATGTTTAGAAAATTACTTGCTACCTCGATACACTATATATATATATATATATATATATACTACTGACCATAATTATTAGGCAAACCAAGTTGTTGTAAAAAAAGATGTATTTCATACTATTTTTAGTATTTATTGCTAAGTGGATAATTGTAAATGAAAATACAATGGCTCTTTTGTTATTATTACTTTGCAAAATTTTAAAAGCCAAAGAGCGACAATTTACCCATCGCACACTGTAGATGTGCTATATATATATATATATATATATATATATATATATATATATATATATATGTACAATACCGGCCATAATTATTAGGCCACCCTAGTGTTTTAAAAAAATGATGTATTTCATAGTATTTTTAGTATTTATTGCCAAGTGAATAATTGTAAATGAAGATACAATGGCTCTTTTGTTATTATTACTTTGCAAAATTTTAAAAGGCAAGGAAGCAAAGATGAGCTCTCCGGATCACCATAAATTTCCCCCATTTTTTCATTGATGAAATTGCAATATAGGTAATTATTAAATATTTATAAAATCATTTGATGCACATGTTATTAACAATGATGGATTACCTTTCTCTGGGTTTTGAATATAGATTCAAAATGCCTCGAATTCAACAAAGGGTCTCAAGAATTCAGAAGTGTCAATATGTTTCTCACATCTAGGTCTGCAACCGGCTAAAACCACTGGCGTGGGAATACTGATCCAATGTCCGGCATGCGTTTTTGTGACGTCGGTCCCCCTACTCTTAGAGTCCAAGTGTCAAGTTCTTAAAGCGAATACGAAAAAGAATTTACCCTTGTCCTTGATACCGTTTTATGGAGTAGCGTAGGGATCCAGAGACGACACAGAACCCAACAAAAATCTTTCATTCTGACTGGTGTTGGTTCGGCATCCGATCGACGATGCATTTTATTGATTGCTCTATGTAATACCATTTCATTGATCTTTTTATCTTGACTTTTCACAAGATTCCGCGTAATTCATGCGCGCTTATAATCATAGATCTATGTGTGTTTTTAATTCACTGATTTTGTTTTCTATGAACCCATAGCGGGTTATTTAAAGCTAGAAAGTAGATTTAGCTTTTAAGACATTTTTTTTTCAGATAAAAATGATTTAGCAATATAAGTTTTACTAATTCACCATTATATGAAGATAGACTAAACTATCGCCCGGTTCACACTCCACCCATGTCTATTGAACAGGTGAAGAGGCTCATCCCTTGTTTCCTGTTTAGGCTGTGGTTTCTGGCTTTCCCTTTTCCAATCTTTTCACTCTTTTCTTTTTTTTTTTTTCAATTGGAGTAGATAGACTAAACTATCGCCCAGTTCATACTCCACCCACGTCTATTGAACAGGTGAAGAGGCTCATCCCTTGTTTCCTGTTTAGGATGTGGTTTCTGGCTTTCTCTTTTCCAATCTTTTCACTCTTACATAGCCCCCTGAACATCAGTGGCATTACCGCCTTGCTCGGGGTGATATGATTAAAAACAAAATATGAGGAGAGAGTTTTATGGGTTCCTACCCAATCAGAATTTGATATACAAATAAGACATTCTATTGTGGAGAATGGGGTATCAATTCTCTATCACAATCAATTACAGCAGTTTCTATACATTTAGAAGAAATTGTAATGTGTATATAAAGTGGGTGATCAATTCTATAGTATACTTAAAAGGTAAAATGGTCCCTAACTTTGTGCCTACGGTAGTTTATAAATATTTATATTCCAGAAAATGGATATAAGATATACCTGTGTAGCTAATCAGTGTTTCATTGATTGATCGATTCATTTCCAACAGCTTATCAACTGGCGAGAAATTGTACTGTGTATATAAAGTGGGGGATCAATTATATATTGCGCTTAAAAGGTAAAATCGTCCCTCACTTTGTGGTCATGGTAGTTTCTCTACATTTATATTCCAGAGAATGGAAATAAGATATACCTGTGTCGCCAATCAGTATTTCATTGATTGATCGATTCTCACTTTATCAACAGGCAAGAAATTGTACCGGGTATATGAAGTGGGGGATCAATTCAATATTACACTTCGTAGGTAAAATTGTCCCTCACTTTGTGGCCACGGTAGTTTCTATACATTTATATTCTACAGAATGCAAATAAATCTAAAACACATGCCCGTTTATTTAATCAGTAGTTTATTGATTCTTTTTTTATTTTGGCTTATCAACAGACAGAGAATTATAATGTGTTTAAAAAGTTGCGTATCAATTCTATATTACAATCATTATATAAACTGATCCCTCATTTCGTAGCCACGGTAGTTTCTATACATTTATATTCCAGAGAATGGAAATAAGATATACTTGTGTAGCTAATCAGTATTTCATTGATTGATCGATTCGTTTTCTACAGCTTTTCAACTAGCAAGAAATTGTAATGTGTATATAAAGTGGGGGATCAATTCTATATTACGCTTCATAGGTAAAATGGTCCCTCACTACATTTATATTCTACAGAATGTAAATAAATCTAAAACACATGCCTGTTTATCTAATCAGTATTTCATTGATTCTATTTTTTGGCTTATCAACAGACAGAGAATTATAATGTGTTTAAAAAGTTGCGTATCAATTCTATATTACAATCATTATATAAACTGATCCCTCATTTCGTAGCCACGGTAGTTTCTATACATTTATATTCCAGAGAATGTAAATAAATCTAAAACACAAGCCTCTGTAGCTAATCAGTATTTCATTGATAGATCAATTAGTATTCTCCAGCCTACCTACCAGCAAGAAATTGGGGATCAATTCTATATTACAGTTAATATAGAGACTGTTCCTTCATTTTGTAGCCACCGTAATTCTCACCTTATCAACTGGCAAGAAATTGTACTGTGTATATAAAGTGGGGTTCAATTCTATATTACACTTAGTAGTTAAAATGATCCCTCAATTTGTGCCTACGGTAGTTTCTATACATTTATATTCCAGAAAATGGAAATAAGATATACCTGAGTAGCTAATCAGAATTTCATTGACTGATCGATTCTCACCTTATCAACTGGCAAGAAATTGTAATGTGTATATAAAGTGGGGGATCAATTCTATATTACACTTCATAGGTAAAATGGCCCCTCATTTTGTGGTCACAGTAGTTTCTATACATTTATATTTCCGAGAATGGAAATAAGATATACATGTGTAGCTAATCAGTATTTCATTGATTGATCGATTAGTTTTCTGCAGCGTACTTACCAGCAAGAAATTGGGGATCAATTCTATATTACAGTTAATATAGAGACTGATCCTTCATTTTGTAGCCACCGCAATTTCTTTGCATTTATATTCCGATTTTTGCCTCGCCCACGCACGCCTACGTAATTCTCAGAGACACCTGTTCTGTTTGCCTCTTGTAGCCATTTCCGCTACTGCCGGAAATAAGGTCAAACAAACATCCGTTCCTCTCAACGACCGGAAACGCCCCCGCTTGCATCAGCTTCCTCGGGTGGGCCCAGATTGTTATATTACAGTGTTATGAAGTGGGTAAGAGAAGGATGAGATTTAAAATCAGAGTTTTTGTTCTTTTAGATAGACTATCCTTAAGGACTGATGAGTTTCATCTATCTGACACGCACGCACGCACACACACACACACACACACACACGCACACACACACACACACACACGTATATATATATGTGTGTGTGTACAATGAGATTCTCTCTTTAATTGAGCAGATTCATGTCAACTTAGAAATTACGGGAAGGTACTGTTTTGATGTTCTTACTTGTCAGGGCCCTTTGCCGTTAGGTTCGTTTTTTTTCTTGTTTATATAGAATATCGTGTGATTTTTGTGGGAGTCGTCTTGTTTATGATTGGTTAATTTTACTTTTATTTTATTTTTTTTAATTTTTGAAGCGATGAGATGGGCGCCCTCATGTCGGTGCCCAGTTTTTCATCCCCAAAAAATTATTCGAAATCTTCACTTCAGTATACTGTTAGTATACACGGCCAACATGCTAACGAACATTACGGAGTACATGTTCCAGGCCCTCGAGGAGTCCGACGAGGCTCGTGCTGTTGCTCTGGACATCTCCAAGGGTTTTGACAGGGTTTGGCACGCTGGCCTTATATGAAATCTACGGGGTTACGGTATTACCGGACAATTGCATGATCTGATCCAATCTTTCCTACATAACCGCATAATACAGGTCGTCATGAATGGGCATGCCTCCACACCTTACCGTACAAACGCTGGTGTACCTCAGGGCTCTATCCTAGGCCCGACACTCTTCCTTATTTTCATAAATGACCTACCAGACGAGATCAAGAGCCAGGTAGGCATCTACGCAAATAACACCACAATTTACTCCCGCATCAGTAAGAAATTCGCTTGACGGACAAACATAAACTCGCTGTTGATACTGAAAGGGATCTACACTCTGTGGTGAATTGGGGTAAGAAGTGGCTTGTAAATTTCAATGCGACGAAGACCAAGCTGCTGTCTGTCAATCATCACAGGCAACCTGTTCTGCCTCCCATAAGCATGGACCAAGCGAGTCTCCCCGAGAGCAATACTCTGCGCCTCCTCGGCCAATACTCTCTTTTGATCTCAAGTGGAACCTCTACATTGAGTCAATAGCTAAATTCACTGCTAGAAAGGTTGGGTCACTGTGTCGGGCCAGGTTGTTTTTCCCACCTTAAACCATCCTGCATGTATACAAATCAACCATTCATCCGTGCATGGAGTACTGCTGCATATATGGTCAGGTGGCCCCGCTGTTCATCTCCGTGTTCTTGACAGGCTCCAAAGGAGAATCAGTAATGTGATAGGTACCGACTTGGCGGCTCGACTGCAGCCACTTTCCCACAGACGAGATGTAGCTTCCCTTTGTCTGTTCTATAAATACTTCAATGGCTTCTGCTCCAACGAACTTAAGTTACTGGTGTCTCCACAACAGGTGTTTACTGGTGCAACCAGACTGGCAACTGAGTCCCACCCATTCATAGTTAGATTAACTAAATGCAGATGAAAATTCTACTCCTGCAGCTTCTTTTCCCGCACTTCGCGACTATGGAACTCGCTTCCTTATTCTTGTTTTCCTGACAACCACCAGGAATTTAAATTCAAGGTCAATACTCATCTCTTAACTACTTGACTCTACTTCTTTCCTCACCACCCTGTATATCCTTTCTTTTCTCTCCACCTCTGCAACTGTCATCACACTTGTATTCCCATCGTTCTCTTGCTTCTTTCTAATTGGTTCGTCCTTCTCTTCACTCTCCTCTAATCTTTTTACTCTTATGTAGCCCCCTGTACATCAGTGGCGTTACCGCTTTGCTCGGGGTGATAAGATTAAAAAATAAATCACTTGTAATAAAAATACATCATGATGATATTTTGCTATATTTTATATTGAGCACTTGTTAAAAAGTGAAAAAGACAAACTGTGTTTTTTTACTATATTTGTTCTAAGTGTGATTTTGATTTCCTGGTATCGACATCAAATACGTTTTTCATCGTAAACTGAAATTTGAAGGCTAAATAAGTCCTCTGAGTAAATGCTATCATGGCTGAGACTAAGAACTACAATTATACCTACTTAGAGCCAAACCCGAAGCAAAAACTAAAATAAAAGGGCTGCAAAAATACAGACATACAGGCAGATAAACAGACACACACACAAATATCTAGTCTTTTATATATATATATATATATTATCGATTTTCTGCACTATTGTAAGAACGGCAACCTTGAAACTTTTGAATATCGTTTCTAATGTCTTTGCCTATGTGTGTATCAAATTTGATTAAAATCGGACCACTCCTTCTATAACCCGATTTTTTCGATTATCGATTTTCGATATTTATCGGGGGTACCTTGACACAAAACCTAGCCAAGAACACTCGCAGTAAATATTCAAGAAAATCGGTTCAGCAGTTTCGGAGTCTATAGGTTTAAAAGATAAATATTGTAAATAATGTCTTCATAATCTCCGAATATCTTTGGCTTAAATCCTATTTTATTCTTGTTTCTCCTGTTTTTTTTTTGTTTGTTTTTTTTGTTTTTTTTTTTTAATCAAAAAAATATCGGCTTGGAACGGGAAATCGGAGAGCCGAGTTCAAATTCCTGTCGAATTCGTGGTATTCACTCACGCGCAAATAACCTGAGGAAAGGTATTAATCCTCCCCTTCCCCATCATGATATGTGGTTAATAGCGGGACATACTGGGGTCTGTGGTGTTGGATGGCAACCGGTCTACCGCAGAAAATAATAGCAACTTACTGTGGGAAAATTCTCCTGCCCAGTCAGTCATATCTTTTTCAAGACATGATCGCTCAAGCATTTATCACCGTATGGCACTTAACTGACTGACTATTTCGTAAGCTGTCTTTATTTCTAGTGTTTTTGCTTACTTAATGTTTTATCTATTCAAAAACACCGTTATATTTAAGGCTTCTAAATCCCTTCTTCTTCTTCTTCTTCTTCTTCTTCTTCTTCTTCTTCTTGTGCCGTTTCCTTTCAGGACGTGGGCGATCATGGACTTCCACTTGGCTCTGGCTTTTGTCGCTCTCAATATTTTTTATTTTGGTATCCCCGCTCCACCAACCATTTGCTCAGACCTAACAAGTACGTCTCACGCTGCTTTCCTCTGTCTCAACATCCATTTATCGGACCTGTGAGTATTAAATTTGACATATATAGATAGATAGATAGATAGATAGATAGATAGATAGATAGATAATGAACAGGCTGTGATAGATAGATAGATAGATAGATAGATAGATAGATAGAGAGATAGATAGATAGATAGATAATGAATAGGCTGAGATAGATAGATAGATAGATAGATAGATAATGAATAGGCTGAGATAGATAGATAGATAGATAGATAGATAGATAGATAAGAATAATGAATAGGATAGATAGATAGATAGATAGATAGATAGATAGATAGATAGATAGATAATGAATAGGCTGAGATAGATAGATAGATAGATAGATAGATAGATAGATAGATAGATAGATAGATAGATAGATAGATAGATGAATGATAGATAGATAGATAGATAGATAGATAGATAGATAGATAGATAGATAAGATAAGGTGAGAATAGGATGAGATAGATAGATAGATAGATAGATAGATAGATAGATAGATAGATAGATAGATAGATAATGAATTGGCTGAGATAGATTGATAGATAGATAGATAGTGGAGTAACTGAGATATACAGATAGATAGATAGATAGATAGATAGATAGATAGATAGATAGATAGATAGATAGATAATGAATAGGCTGAGATAGATAGATAGATAGATAGATAGATAGATAGATAGATAATGAATAGGCTAGATAGATAGATAGATAGATAGATAGATAGATAGATAGATAGATAGATAGATAGATAGATAGATAATGAATTGGCTGAGATAGATTGATAGATAGATAGATAGTGGAGTAACTGAGATATACAGATAGATAGATAGATAGATAGATAGATAGATAGATAGATATTCTGAATTCACATTGTCTTCCAACAGTGGCAACAACTAAAATGTCTAGAATATGTTACTAGAAGGAGAAATGATAATAAAGAAGAAGAATTAATACCATTAAGAAATAATAGCATATTCATTTTCTCGACAAAATCCATAGAATGATCTGCAATATAATCGATCCTGACTTGGCAGCTCGCCTTCATTCACTTTCTCACCGACATGATGTGGCTCTGTCTTTTTTACAAGTATTTTCATGGCAAGTACTCTGAGGAGCTTTTTTTTCTCTGTTACCCCGACCGCATATTTTTACCTGTGCTACTAGCTAGGCGTCAAGGTCCCACTCTTCTACCGTCGGACTAATATTTAATGTAACCATCTCTTCATTTCTAACAGTGTCTTTTCTTCGACATCCTCTGTATCTTTTTTTTCTCTCACTGTAACCCACTGAGCACCAGTAGTATTCCTGGTTTGATGAGGGTGAAATGGTTATATAAACTTATTTATAAATGGAACAATGTTTCTGTGTGTATGTGTGTTTGTGTGTGTGTGTCCGTTACCTATAGGCTCCGAAACGGCTGAACCGATTTTCTTGAAAAGATACACAGCTGTACTATAAGCATCTACGAGTGTTCTTAGCTAGGTTTTGTGTTGAGGTACCCCAGATAAATATCAAAAATCAATAATCGAAAAAAATGGGTTATAGAAGGATGGTTCGATTTTAATCAAATTTGATACACTCATAGCAAAGACATAAGAAACGATATTCAGAAGTTTCAAGGTTGCAGAAAATCAATAATATATATATAAAATCGATAATATATATATATATATATATATATATATATATATATATATATGTTTGTGTGTGTGTCTGTTTATCTGCCGGTATATCTGTATTTTATAAGCCCTTTTATTTTAGTTTTTGCTTCGGGTTTGGCTCTAGATAGGTATAATTGTAGTTCTTAGTCTCAGCCATGATACCATTTGCTCAGAGGACTTATTTAGCCTTCAAATTTCAGTTTATGACGAAAAAAACTTATTGGATATCGAGACCAGGAAATAAAAATTTGACTTACATCCATTCATTTTTCTTTCAGTCTACGGTTTCGGAAACAACTATTGCTTTTTAGTCTTTCGTGCCAACGTCCAAAGAGTCCGAGCTCCCGGACCATAGATTAGTTTTAAAGCTTTCATTACACCCATGCAACGCCGGGCTATACTGCTAGTATCAAATAAATAAATAGATAAACAAGTTGTTAATTTTTTTTATAATCATATCGCCCCAAGTAAGGCAATTTACTGCCACTGTTTTGCATAGGAGGAAAGTTATGTGAAAGAGTGACAGGTTATAGGGGGTGTCAGGAAGTGGGTAAGAGAAGAATGAGAATACTGATGAGAGTAGTGTGGACGGAAAAAGAAGCATGAGGAAATGGATGCAAGTTAGCGTTGGGCTATCTATCTATCTATCTATCTATCTATCTATCTATCTATCTATCTATCTATCTATCTAAGCCTATTCATTATCTATCTATGTATCTATCTATCTATCTATCTATCTATCTATCTATCTATCTATCTATCTAAGCCTATTCATTATCTATCTATGTATCTATGTATCTATCTATCTATCTATCTATCTATCTATCTCATCGCCTATTCTTATCTATCCTATTCTATCTATCTATCTATCTATCTATCTATCTATCTATCTATCTCAGCCTTATTCATTATCTATCTATCTATCTATCTATCTATCTATCTATCTATCTCAGCCTATTCATTATCTATCTATCTATCTATCTATCTATCTATCTCATCCTATCTATCTCAGCCTATTCTATCTATCTATCTATCTATCTATCTATCTATCTATCTATCCTATTCTTATCTATCTATCTATCTCAGCCTATTCATTATCTATCTATCTATCTCAGCCTATTCATTATGTATCTATCTATCTATCTATCTATCATATATCTCAGCTTGTTCATCTATCTATCTATCTATCTATCTATCTATCTATCTATCTATCTCAGCCTATTCATTAACTATCTATCTATCTCAGCCTATTCATTATGTATCTATCTATCTATCTATCTATCTATCTATCTATCTATCTATATATCTCAGCTTGTTCATATCTATCTATCTATCTATCTATCTATCTATCTATCTCAGCTTATCTAGCTATCATATCTATCTATCTATCTATCTATCTATCTATCTATCTATCTATCTATCTATCTCAGCTTGTTCATATCTATCTATCTATCTATCTATCTATCTATCTATGGCTTCTTATATATCTCTCATCGGCATTCTATCTATCTATCTATCTATCTATCTATTTTTTTAATAATTTTATTGCCCTAAGCAAGGCATTTTACTGCCACTGTTTGCAAGGGGTTACATAAAAGGAAAGTTATGAGAAAGAGTGTCAAATTACAGATGGTGTCAAGAAATGGGTAAGAGAAGGATGAGAACACTGATGAGAGTGGCGTGGACGGAGAAAAGAACATGAAATAGAGGATGCAGTTTAGTGTGATAGGAGATGAGTATTGACTTTACATTTAAATTCTTGGAGATTGTAGCTGTCGGGGAAACAAATAAACGGAAAAGAATTCCACAGGCGGGAAGTGCGAAAAAAGAAGCTGATGGAGTAGAATTGTCATACTCCCTTAAACAAAAGGTTAGAAAATAAAAACCTATGAATATTAGAAAGAGCTATAACAATTAGTGGATCTCAGAAGGTTAATTAAAACATGTTATTATAAATAACAACTGAATAAAAATTTAAAAAGAAAAGGGTTTTTAAATATGAACCGAAAGTAAAACTAATTATTCGGTCAATG
>JBBBDQ010001686.1:315000-320000 GCA_037127315.1 Ascarosepion bandense
AGCAAAGACAGATGGCACCGAAACTAGTATACAACAAACTTTATTGTCTCCCGAAGAAAGTTCTAAATACGCGCTTAAAAACAAAACCAAACAAGAAACGTCTTTCCTTTTCTTCGCTTAATTGGTTAGCAACAACCGGTGTTAGAAAAGAAATACCTTCTTAATTGAGCAAATATACGAAATGACGAAGGCAAAAAAGGTGATTGCAAAGAAAACAACCAATGAAAACAGAAGAAAAATTAAAGACAATTAAACAATTATCTCTTTGATTGAAGAATTTGCTAATTCTTCTTTTATTTTTTGATGGTGTATTTTGAGTAAATTTTATTGTCCTCCTGAGAACTGAGTCGTTTATTTGAAAAAGACAAATGCTTGCTTGTAAATTTCAAAGCCTTTATTCACTCTCTATCTATCTATCTATCTATCTATCTATCTATCTATCTATCTATCTATCTATCTATCTTTATCTATCTATCTCCCCACCTCTCTCTCTATGTATCTATTTTCCTCCCTCCCTATCCCTCCCTCTCTCTGTTTCTATCTATCTATCTATCTATCTATCTATCTATCTATCATAGTTTGCTGATAAATATTTTATTCCGTTGTCTGTCTGTCTGTCTGTGTGTCTATGTATCGTAGTCTAGCGATATATATATTATTCTGTTATCGATTTATGTATACTTAACTATAGATATCAGTTTATTTATCTCTCTCTCTCTCTTAATATATATATATATGTCTGTGTGTGTGTGTATGGATGTAAATCATTGCTAATATATATTTTATTCTGTTATCTATCTATCTATCTATCTATCTATCTATCTATCTATCTATCTGCCGGTCTGTCTGTGTCTGTTCATTATCTATCTATCTATCTATCTATCTATCTATCTATCTATCTATCTATATCTAAAATCTCAAAACACGGATCAACAAACACAAAATTGCTTGCGTTTTGACAAACGTTCCTACTCTCTTGTATTATATCAACATGACGTAGGACACAATTTTGATTTCACTAATGCCAATTTAATTTTAAAAAAAGAACATAGTCTATTAAGGAAAAAGTACTTTAAAACAAATTAATAGCATTATTACCAACTATGAACACTCGTTTAAAACATTACATCCCTTCTGCATTTTGCTAGAAACCTAACATGTATCTCCTAATATGTATAATTAAATATCTTATTGATACTTTCATATATTATTCTATATAATTAACAACATCATAATATTGTTTTCTTTATATACACTACTTTCTAATTCGCTTCATAATAATCTAAACTTATTTATAAATGGAACTCTGTGTGTGTGTGTGTCTGTCTATCTGTCTGTGTGTGTGTGTGTGTGTGTGTGTGTGTGTGTGTCCATTACCTTTAGACTCCGAAACGGCTGAACCGATTTTCTTGAAAATTTACAAAGTTGTACTATATGCGTCAGCGAGTGTTCTTAGCTAGTTTTTGTGTCGTGGTACCCCAATAAATATCGAAAATCGATAATCGAAAAAATCGGGTTATAGAAGGAGTGGTCCGATTTTAATCAAATTTGATACACTCATAGGTAAAGACATTAGAAACGATATTCAGAAGTTTCAAGGATGCAGTTGTTACAATAGTGCAGAAAATCGATAATATATATATATATATATATATATATATATATATATATATATATATATATATATATAAGGCAAGATATTTGTGTGTGTGTCTGTTTATCTGTCTGTATGTTCTTTATACAAGTCCACAATTTTTATCCGATTCTCACCAAACTTCACACAAATATTCTTTACGCTGAGTCTGAGCTCCAGGAACATGGATTTGTTTTAAAGCTTTCATTACACCCGAGCAACGCCGGGCTATACTGCTAGTGTATGATAATTATATTTCCTCCCTATTATTATACTTAAATACATTTTATTATTATATTATTATATTTTTATAATATTTTTATTATTATTATTATATTTTATTATACTTTTCTTACGAGACATGATTTTATTTTTTTATTTTTATTATTTTATTCTATTTTTCTCCCAATTATTACATATTATGATATATTATATTTTTCCTTAGTACTTTCTTATTTCATATATTATAATAATGTCCTAGATATCGCTATTAAATTAGTTAAATCTTTTTTTCGATTATATATATATATATATATATATATATATATATATATATATATATATATTGATGCATGTTTCATTAAAAAATATAGACAACTTTTGTCGATTTCTTTTATGTAAATTCTTTTCATATCGTCTGATAAGATTAATAATATAATCATAATTAATAAGAAAGAAAATCACAATAGACGTCTACTACTATCTTACGTCCGTGAACTGTTTAATACATTCAATATAATTGTCATATTTGATAATAGCTGATGTTAACTGAAAGCTCAGAAAGAATTAAATAAAAAACATGTATCAATATTGTGATTTGTGATTTTCTTTCTTCTTTCAACAATAATGTTATTAAGCTTATCAGAAAATATGAAAAAAAATTACATAAAATAAATCGACAAAACTTGTCTATATTATTTAATGTAACATGCATCAATGAAAAAATTCTGCCTAAATGCACACAATATATATATATATATATATATATATTAATGCAGGTTTCATTGAATAATATAGACAAGTTTTGTCTATTAATTTTGTGTAGGATCCGTTCATACCGTCTGATATACTTGATGGTGATGTCGTTAAAAGACAACAAAAAATCACAGTATTTGTTGAATTTTTTATCGGGTCTAAGCTTTCGGCTCACATAAGCCATTATCAAAGAGTAAATATTAACACACAGTAAACATATATATATAGTATTAAATTCTAGTGGTGTATATATATATATAAGCTATTTACAATCCATGGAGACTCCGTCACGTTGTATATATATAGTGTTGTTTGGATCAACAAAAGGCACTTCAGTAGTACAAGCTAGTAGAATTTTTCTTAGGATGTTGGGATTAATTTTGAGTGGGGGTAATGAAGGATTACTGTAAACATTTCTTATAATTATATCAATAGTTTCACTGACGGGTACATTAGTAAAAAGGTTTTCCACATCAAGTGAAGCTATGATTTCATTATTAGGTTTTTCACTCTTGAGGATTTGGATTGCCTCTAGGGTTGACTTTATGCTGTATTTACTCGGAAGGTAGGGTGTGATAAGCTGGTTAATATGTTTAGTTAACTGGTATACAGGAGTAGGAATTTGGGATATGATAGGGCGGAGAGGATAGTTAGGTTTATGAGTTTTTATGGTTCCGTATATGTAACCAGGTTTATAGTCACCAATAATGTTAGGGAGTTTTAAGGAATTCTGATCAGCGTTGTTGGCACTAATGAGTTTATTAAGTTTAGATTTTAGTTGGTGTGTCGGGTTTTTGTTAATTTTTTTAAATTTTGTGTGGTCATGGAGTATGTGGTTGAGTTTTGTGTTGTAATCTGATTTGTTAAGTACAACAAAGATGTTAGCCTTGTCAGCTTTTTTTACAATTATGTGAAGGTGGTTGCGTAGTTCGTGCGCGGCACTTTTTAGTTGTTTCGATAGAATTTTTGAGGAGCTTCTGCTTTTATCATGGCGATCTTTGATTGCCTCAGCCTTAAGTAGATCTTTCAGTTCGGGTTTAACGGTTATAAGTTTTTCATCTTGTAATTTAGTGATGCTTTGATAGAGCGTTTCTATTTCAATTTTTTTAGTAAGCTGGTTATACTTACGGTATATATGGCAGTTAGGTCCAAGGTTGAGTAATTCTTCTTGGTGCTTAGTTAGTTCGTGGTTGGAAAGATTTATGAATTTATCGAATTTTTTGGGAAGAGTGATCGTGCCATTGTATAGTGAATTAAGTTTTTTGACAATTTTAGCGCGGTGTTCAACTTCAGATTTTGCAGTGATTTTGGATAGTCTGAGTATTATTTCTTCTATATATATATATATATATATGTTTGTTTTGGTTATGTTTGTTTTTAATATTGTGTAAATTTTCTACAGTTTTCTCTATTTTTCTATAAATTAATAATTAAAATACTTCCCTATAATTTCAATAAGTTTCCAAACGTTTAGCGTTTTGATTATACACAATACTTTAATATATGTCTATAATTTAGTGTTTTCTAATCCTTAAATGTTTTAATCCTTTCTAAAACGTCCGAAAAACCTACTCATTTGGAAGTTCTTGCAAAAATCCAGTCATGAAACTTTCAGGACTTATTCACAAATGAATGAAATTATTTTAAAACTTTTTATTTTTAGAAAATATTTGTAAAAATAATTCTTTTTTTTTACATCTGTTGCCACTTCTTTACTTAAATTTATGAGAATGCAAGAAATGATATTTTGTAACGAAAATTTGTTTTATTAGTTTATTTTAGATGTAAGTGTATGTATGCATTTATTGTTTTCTCAAAAATGTGACCCCAATTATAAAATAAAAATTTAATAAAACAATAACATTATTTTATTAGATAAGCTTTTAATTGTTTTTATAAATCATATATATTAAATATATTATAGACTGAACAAAAATTGCTGAATAATAAAATTTAAAAAATTGTTCTAAGGTTTTCCTTTTTTAATTATAATAATTTATAAATTTCAAAATATTTAAAAATTCTAAAAAGGCTTGTAGCAGTTAGGTTATTAATTTATTAAGTGAAGACTATATTTACTAATCGAAACTTGAAAAGTTGAATAAAATCGTCGAACCAACGCATTTTTAAAATAATGTTTAATTTTGTTTTGTATTTGAAGGTTTTTTTTTAGTATGGTATTTTCTGTGTTATATTAAAAGATCATGTGTTGCACGATTTATCATTCTTTTCCTGTTAGGAAAAGAATAGTAAAATTATGTCAATTGTGGACAAGCATACTTATCCCAAAATTTTGTTGTCATCACACATCGATTATTTACGACAAAGATCAGAAAGATAAATAGTTTAAATCTAAATTTCATGTAACAAATAATTAATACTCGTGTCAATC
>JBBBDQ010001686.1:322500-327500 GCA_037127315.1 Ascarosepion bandense
TCCCTAATTTTGAAAATAAATACCAGTCGCGCATTCGTAAACATTTCTGATGAACGTTTAGAAAACGTTAGAAAATCAGTCAATATAAATCGTCTTAAGATACCGAAAGTTAACAACATAAGTTGCGGAAATAACACCCTTCGAAATGAAAAATATTAAAAGCTCTACAATATAAATGTATTGAGCACTTTTTAATACAACTGGGTACTGGTCTAATTTAATTCTGACCAAAAACTAATCAATATATATAAATATATGGAAAAACGGTTTGTTTAAAGTGTAGAGTTGTTATTATTATTATTATTATTTTTTAATCATATCACCCCAAGCAAGGCGGTAACGCCACTGATGTGCAGGGGGCTACATAAGAGTGAGAAGATTAGAAAAGAGAAAACCGGAAACCACATCCTAAACAGGAAACAAGGGATGAGCCTCTTCACCTGTTCAATAGATGTGGGTGGAGTGTGAACCGGGCAATAGTTTAGTCTATCTACTCCAATTAATTTAGTCTATCTACTCCAATTACTTGTTTTTGAATTATACATTAGGTGTTCATAAATTTATTTGTGTCGCTACACGTGTTTCGAGTCCAAAGTTGACTCTCTTCAGGTGAATAAGTTTGTGACTTTACACATCGAGATTCGTTCGTCTTCCCGACGTCCGAAAATAATGTGTATATATAAATAAGTGATCGGTAACCAGTCAGAATTTTTAAATGCGTACCTGTTCGTTTGTTATTTTTTTCACATTGACTCGTTAAATCTCATCCGTTTTGGGAATTATTTACCTTTCATTGGCCAGAAAATTTTTTTTACACTGACTTGCGAATCTTGATGATTTTTTCTTTATTCTTTAAATTTTTTTTCAGCGATTTCGATTCAATTTTACAGGTTATCAAGTAAGAAACGACACCCTGGACAAAGCATGTACCCAGGAAACTAACATGAACAAAATTGAGGTAAGCATTTCAGAGCATAGTATCAATCAGAAACACATCCACCCCTCAGGTACACTCACCAGGTCATGCCGAACAACTTACTAACGGACCCACATAACAAACAACACTTTCATAATAATAATTTTATTAGTGGTGGTCCAGTGGATATCGGCTCGGAACAAGAAATCGGAGAGCCGAGTTCGAATTCCAGTTGAATTCATTGCATTCACTTACGCGCAAATACCCTTGGGAAAGGTATTAATCCGTCTCTTCCTTCCAGTTATGGGTTAAATAACAGGACAGATTGGGTTCTATAGCAGTCTACCGCATAAAGCAATGGCAACCTACTGCGGGATAATCTTGTATGGCACTTAACTGACTGACTATGTTTCTGAGATGAGGTAGTATTTACAGTATTTACATTATTCGGACTATTGTCCTTATCTTTATTGCCATTTGTACGACGTTTCGGCTGTTGTACGCTCCGACCTCATTCAGGTGCTAGAAATTTCGAACCGATCCTATTATTACAATCACTGGGGTACATCATTCTCATCCCGTAGTGCTGCTTTTAGAAGTCATGAGTTATCTCCCTCTAGCCCTGTAAGTTACTTGTTCACCACTGCTGTATCCTGGCATTGAACTCAAAACTCTTTTGGCTCAAGTCACAGATATATATATATATATATATATATATATATATATATATATATATATATAAATAAAGACTGCGATAGGTAAATTGTCGCTATTTGCCTTGTAAAAGTTTGCAAAGTAATAATAACAAAAGAACCATTCTATTTTCATTTACAATTATTCACTTGGCAATAAATACCAAAAAATAGTACGAAATATATAATTATTTTAAAACACTGGGGTGGGCCAATAATTATGGCCGGTAGTGTAGATATATATATATATATATATATATATAATCTAAAGGCTGCGATAGGTAAATTGTCGCTATTTGCCTTGTAAAAGTTTGCAAAGTAATAATAACAAAAGAACCATTCTATTTTCATTTACAATTATTCACTTGGCAATAAATACCAAAAAATAGTACGAAATATATAATTATTTTAAAACACTGGGGTGGGCCAATAATTATGGCCGGTAGTGTAGATATATATATATATATATATATATATATATATATATATATATATATATAATCTAAAGGCTGCGATAGGTAAATTGTCGCTATTTGCCTTGTAAAAGTTTGCAAAGTAATAATGACAAAAGAACCATTCTAATTTCATTTACAATTATTCACTTGGCAATAAATACCAAAAAATAGTACGAAATATATAATTATTTTAAAACACTGGCGTTGTCTAATAATTATGGCCGGTAGTCTACATGTTGATGTACTACATGTAGTCTGTGAGAATTTATTTTTGGACGAGTGAAAATTTGGAGCAGTCAAGTGCCATGCGCAACTTGGTTGACGTGAGTGTCAGGTCTATGATTTAGAAAACACTTAACACGTCATCACCGCTACTGAAGAGTCTCAGATTGATAGCGGATGAATGGCGCTTAATCAAAATTGTAAAAATTATTTTTCTGTATTTTAATTGAATGGTAATTTTTTAAAATATTTGTTTTATAAAATATTTTCTTGGTTGAAATTTTTCCAATTATAAGATTTTGTCGCTATTATTAAAGCGAAATTTTTGTATTTAAATTATATAAACGCTTAATCCTGACGGTTTTAGGATTCATTCCAAAAATTCCTATTTGGAATATGAGCGTTTTTTGGCATTATTCCAAAAATTCCTGACTTGGAATATGACAGTTTTTTGGTATTATTCCAAAAATTCCTTACTTGGAATATGACCGTTTTTTGGTATTATTCCAAAAATTCCTTACTTGGAATATGAGCGATTTTTGGAATTATTCCAAAAATTCCTGACTTGGAATATGAGCGTTTTTTGATATTATTCCAAAAATTCCTTACTTGGAATATGCGCGTTTTTTGGAATATGAGCGTTTTTTTGGCATTATTCCAAAAATTCCTTACTTGGAATATGATCGACTTTTGGTATTATTCCAAAAATTCCTTACTTGGAATATGAGCGTTTTTTGGTATTATTCTAAAAATTCCTTACTTGGAATATGGGCGTTTTTTTTTGTTTTTTTTTATAAGCGTTTCACCCCGAGCAATGCATGTCACTGCCACTACTGTGCAGGGGGCTACGTAGAGTGGAGAAAGGCTGATTAAATATAGGAAATAACAGAGGGTGGGTGATAGGCGGGTGAGGATGCCGAGAATGAGGGTTGGGTAGATGAGAGTGTTGTGAGAATAGTTGGGAGTTAGTGTGATAGGAGGTGTCTATTGACTCTACATTTAAATATCTGGAGATTGTAACTGTCGGGAAAGCAGACTTGTGGAAGGGAGTTCCACAGGCGGGAAGCGCGAGAAAAGAAGCTGTTGGAGTAGAATTTACGGTTACATCTTATTTGTTTAACTGTAAAAGGGTGGGACCTAGTTGATAATCTAGTATCTCGTGTAAATTCCTGCTTAGGCGGGACCAGTGATCTAAGCTCATCGGAGCAGAAGCCATGAAAGTACTTGTAGAAGAGGCACAGGGAAGCTACATCACGCCGGTGTGAGAGCGGCTGCAGCCGGTCTGCCAAGTCAGTATCAACCACGTTACAGATCCTCCTTTGTATTTTGTCAAGAAGCCCAAGGAGAGCAGCAGGGGCACCCGACCAGATATGGCAGCAATATTCAATACACGGGCGGATGGTAGATTTGTATATGTGCAGAATAGTTTCAGGTGGGAAAAATTTCCGGGCCCTGCACAGGGAGCCCACTTTCATAGCAGCAGATTTGGCAATGGATTCAATATAGTCATTCCATTTGAGGTTCGCTGAGAGTGTAAGGCCAAGGAGGCGTAGTGTTTTACTCTCTGGGAGGCTAGCCTGTCCCATGCTAATGGTAGGTAGATGCGATTGTCTATGGTGGTTAGTTGATAACAGCTTTGTTTTGGAGGCATTGAAATTTACCAACCATTTCCTACCCCAGGTCACTACGGATTGGAGGTCCCTTTCAAGTGCGGCAGCGAGGTTCACTTTGTCGTCCAGACCTGGTTTCTGATCGATGCGGGAGTAGATTGTTGTGTCGTCGGCATACATGCCAACTTGGGATCTAATGGTGTCGGGGAGATCATTATTGTAGATCAGAAAGAGCGTGGGACCTAGGATGGAACCTTGAGGGAACGCCCGCGTTCGTATGGTAGTTTTGGGAGGCATGCCCATTTAATACCACCTTTAATGTGCGGTTAGAGAGGAAGGACTGGGTGAGGTCAAACAGATGTCCAGTTATCCCATAGCTCCGCAGTTTGCACAAGAGGCCAGCATGCCAGACCCTGTCGAATGCTTTGGAGATATCCAAGGCAACGGTTCGGGCTTCACCATTCTTGTCGAGTGCCTGGTATATGTACTCGGTAATGGTCGTTAGCATATCAGCAGTAGACCTGGTGAAGCGAAACTCATACTGTTTTGTATTCTAAAAATTTCTTACTTGGAATATGGGCGTTTTATGGTATTATTTCAAAAATTCCTTACTTGGAATATGGGCGTTTTTTGGTATTATTTCAAAAATTCCTTATTTGGTATATGAGCGTTTTTTGGTATTATTCCAAAAATTCCTTACTTGGAATATGAGCGTTTTTTGGTATTATTCCAAAAATTCCTTACTTGGAATATGAGAGTTTTTTGGTATTATTCCAAAAATTCCTTACTTGGAATACTAGCGTTTTTTGGAATTATTCCAAAAATTCCTTACTTGGAATATGGGCGTTTTTTGGTATTATTCCAAAAATTCCTTACTGGGAATATGAGCGTTTTTTGGTATTATTTCAAAAATTCCTTACTTGGAATATGATTGTTTTTTGGTATTATTCCAAAAATCCCTTACTTGGAATATGGGCGTTTTTTTTGGTATTATTCCAAAAATTCCTTACTTGGAATATGATCGTTTTTTGGTATTATTCCAAAAATTCCTTACTTGGAATATGATCGTTTTTTGGTATTATTCCAAAAATCCCTTACTTGGAAT
>JBBBDQ010001686.1:332500-495000 GCA_037127315.1 Ascarosepion bandense
GCTGTTCGAGTATAAATTGCGGTTACATTTTATCGGTTTCACTGTAAAAGAGTGGGACCTATTTGCTAATCTAGTAGCTCGTGTAAATTCATACCTAAGTTCATTGGAGCAGAAGCCGTAAAAGTATTTATAGAAGAGGCACAAGGAAGCCACGTCACGCCGGTGAGATAGCGACTGCGGCCGAGCTGCCAATCGGTATAAATCACATTACATATGCTAGCAGTCATAGACGATTTCAGCATATACAAAATCACAGAAATAATAAATGATGTCTACAACAGCAACGTGTTGGAAGATTTAAGTAGATCGATTTTCATAGCTCTGCCTACGAAGTCAGGTACTAATGAAAGTGAAATTCTGAGAAACATCAGCTTAATTTTTTTTTTTTAATCGTTTCACCCCAAGCAAGCTATTCCACTGCCACTATTGCGCTTGGGGCTACATAGGGGAAGGCAAATAGAAAGGGTGGTTAGGTATAGGAAATGTCAGAAGTGGGGTGATAGATAGTTGGAAGAATGGGAAGAGTGTTTGAAAGAATGGAAGAGAGTTAGTGTGTTAGGAGGTGTCTATTGACCTTACATTTAAACTCCTGGAGATTGTAGCCGTCGGGGAAGCAGTCATGTGGAAGGTAATTCCACAGTCGGGAAGAGCGAGAAAAGAAAACGGAAAAAACCTACGGGCCCTGCACAGAGAACCGACTTTCATAGCAGCGGATTTAGCAATGGATTCGATATAGTCATTCCACTTGAGGTCCGCTGAAAGTGTGAGACCAAGGAGGTGTAGTGTTTTATTCTCTGGAAGGCAAGCCTGGTCCATGCCAATGGGAGGTAGGTGCGATTGTCTATGATGGTTAATTGATAGTAGCTTCGTTTTAGAAGCATTAAAATTTACGAGCCATTTCTTACCCCAGTCTACTACGTATTGGAGGTCCTTTCCAAGCTCGGCTACAAGGTTAGCTTTGTCGCCCACACCAGATTTTTGATCGAGGCGAGATAAACTGTGGTGTCATCGGCGTACATACCTACTTGGGATATTATGCTATTAGGGAGATCATTAATGTAGATCAGAAAGAGCGTAGGACCGAGGATAGCGCCTTAAAGGACACCCGCGTTCGTATGGTAGCTCTGGGAGGCATGACAGTTTAATACCACTTTCAATTAGTTCAAACAATTGTCCAGCTATACCATAGCTCCGCAGTTTGCATAGAAGGCCAGCATGCCAAACTCTGTCGAATGCTTTAGAGATATCCAAGGCGACGGTTCGGGCTTCGCCATTCCTGTCGAGTGCCTGGTATATATACTCGGTGATGGTCGTTAGCATATCGGTAGTAGACCTGGTGAAGCGGAAACCATATTGCTTGTCCGAGAGGAGCCTGTGTGCTGTGAGGTGCTGAACGAGCTCGGCGTTGATAATGGCTTCGAACACTTTGCCAAAGATCGGAAGAAAGCTGATAGGACGGTAATTTACGGATTTCCGAGGGTTCTCCAGTGTTTTTGAATGTAGGAACTACAGAGGAAGATTTCTAACAGGCAGGAAAGCAGGAAGCAGAGAGGCAGAAGTTGTAGAGCTTAGAAAGGACAGAGGAGAGTTCACGGGCACATTTCTTTAAGACTATGATTGGGATTCCGTCCCCTTCGCTCCCTTTGTCGGGGGGGGGGTCAAGTTTTGAGATTATCTTAGAGACAAGGGAGGGTGTAATGTGGACGTCATTCAGTTGAGCTTCAGTTCTAGGTGAGAAGTCAGGTGTAAAAACCCCAGACGAGTCCAGACTCGAATTGTTCGAGAATCTCCATGCAAAGCATTCAGCCTTGTCTGCTGAGGAGGTGAGGACCTCAAAATTATTGATTAGTGGGTGTATTGTGGACTTGCTCTTGTTAACTACTCTTTTACAGAGTCGTCAGTACTCTTTGGCGCCGAACTTAGCGGATGCTAAGCGTTGTTTCATTCTGGCAACAAACAAAACTTCGTTAAGTATCTTTTTACACTCATTACGAGCTGAAGTGAAAAGGCGCCTGTTTTAGTACGATGAGTAGCTACGATAGAGTCGGAAGAAATGATTCCTGTGGGCGATGGCGGCCGAGCAAGCGGGCAAGAACCAGGGAGACGAATGAGACTTAAGCAGAAATTTCCTGGCAGGGATGAAGGCATCGATGCCAACCTTAACCCAGGAGGAGACATCGGATGCACATTATTTGACGGGAAGACTAAAAATGTTGTTCCATGGGACGTCACAGAAGAAGTCTCGGAACGAATCCCAGTCTGCCTTTGGTAGCAGTAGGATATTCTACTAGTCTGGATTTCTTTGGTCGTGTGGGAGTGGAATGAAATGTTGACAGAGACTACTGTGTGGTCAGAGTTCCCGAGTGGGCAGAGTTGTTTGGTAGTGCAAGAGACTGGGATGGAAGTGAATCAGAGGTCTAGTAGTGAGTCCCTTCCGTTGGGGTGTTCGGAGAAACGCGTGGGGAAGTCCACCACTTGCGTGAGGGATTGGGTGATTTTTTTGATTTTTTTATAAGCGTTTCACCCCGAGCAAGGCATGTCACTGCCACTACTGCGCAGGGGGCTACGTAGAGTGGAGAAAGGATGATTAAATATAGGAAATGTCAGAGGGTGGGTGATAGGCGGGTAAGGATACTGAGAATGAGGGTTGGGTAGATAAGAGTGTTCTGAGAATAGTTGGGAGTTAGTGTGATAGGAGGTGTCTATTGACCCTACATTTAAACATCTGGAGATTGTAACTGTCGGGAAAGCAGACTTGTGAAAGGGAGTTCCACAGGCGGGAAGCGCGAGAAAAGAAGCTGTTGGAGTAGAATTTACGGTTACATCTTATTTGTTTAACTGTAAAAGGGTGGGACCTAGTTGCTAATCTAGTATCTCGTGTAAATTCGTGCTTAGGCGGTACCAGTGATCTAAGCTCATCGGAGCAGAAGTCATGAAAGTACTTGTAGAAGAGGCACAGGGAAGCCACATCACGCCGGTGTGAGAGCGGCTGCAGCCGGTCTGCCAAGTCAGTATCAACCAAGTTACAGATCCTCCTTTGTATTTTGCCAAGAAGCCCAAGGAGAGCAGCAGGGGCACCCGACCAGATATGGCAGCAATATTCAATACACGGGCGGATGGTAGATTTGTATATGTGCAGAATAGATTCAGGTGGGAAAAATTTCCGGGCCCTGCACAGGGAGCCGACTTTCATAGCAGCAGATTTGGCAATGGATTCAATATAGTCATTCCATTTGAGGTCCGCCGAGAATGTAAGGCCAAGGAGGCGTAGTATTTTACTCTTTGGGAGGCTAGCCTGTCCCATGCTAATGGGAGGTAGATGCGATTGTCTATGGTGGTTAGTTGATAACAGCTTTGTTTTAGAGGCATTGAAATTTACCAACCATTTCCTACCCCAGGCCACTACGGATTGGAGGTCCCTTTCAAGTACGGCAGCGAGGTTCACTTTGTCGTCCAGACCTGGTTTCTGATCGATGCGAGAGTAGATTGTTGTGTCGTCGGCATACATGCCAACTTGGGATCTAATTGTGTCGGGGAGATCATTAATGTAGATCAGAAAGAGCGTGGGACCTAGGATGGAACCTTGAGGGACGCCCGCGTTCGTATGGTAGTTTTGGGAGGCATGCCCATTTAATACCACCTTCAATGTGCGGTTAGAGAGGAAAGACTGGATGAGGTCAAACAGATGTCCAGTTATCCCATAGCTCCGCAGTTTGCACAAGAGGCCAGCATGCCAGACCCTGTCGAATGCTTTGGAGATATCCAAGGCAACGGTTCGGGCTTCACCATTCTTGTCGAGTGCCTGGTATATGTACTCGGTAATGGTCGTTAGCATATCAGCAGTAGACCTGGTGAAGCGAAACCCGTACTGTTTTTCAGAGAGAAGCCCGTTGACCATAAGATGCTGAATCACCTCGGCGTTGATAATGGCTTCGAAAACTTTGCCAAAGATTGGAAGGAGACTAATAGGACGGTAATTGGCGGGGTCTGAGGGTTCGCCAGAATTCTTAAATATAGGAACTACGCAGGAGGACTTCCAACAGGCAGGAAAGCAGGAAGCAGATAGGCAGAGGTTATAGAGTTTAGAGAGGACAGAGGAGAGTTCTGGGGCGCATTTCTTCAGTACAATGAATGGGATTCCGTCACCGCCGCTCGCTTTGTGTGGGTCAAGTTGTGCAATTATCTTGGCAACCAGCGAGGGTGTTATGTGGACGTTATTTAGTTGAGCCTTAGTTCTGGGTGGGAAGTCTGGTGTAGGTATTCCTAACGAGTCCAGTGTCGAATTGGTTGAGAATCTACGGGCAAAGCATTCAGCCTTGTCGGCTGGGGAGGTGAGAACTTCAAATTCATTGATTAATGGGGGTATTGAAGTCTTGTTCCTGCTGAGCACGCTTTTGCAGAGACACCAGTAATCATTGGAGCCAAACTTAGAGGATGCTATGCGTTGCCTAATTCTGGTAGCAAACGCCCTCTTGGCTTCGTTCAGTACTTTTTTACACTTGTTCCGTGCTGAGGTGAAAAGGCGCCTGTTTTGGTTCGACGAGCAGCTTCGATAGAGCCGGAAGAAATGGTTCCGGTGGGCAATGGCGGCCGAGCAAGCGGGTGAGAACCAGGGGGACGAATTTGGTTTTAGTTGGAATATCCTGGCCGGGATAAAAGCATCGATGCCAGCCTTAACCCAAGAGGAGACTTCGGAGGCACAGTCTTCGACAGGAAGAATGAAGACGTTGTTCCAGGGGACGTCGCAGAGGAAGTCCCTGAACGAGTCCCAGTCGGCTCTTTGGTAGCAGTATGATATTCTGCTGGTCTGGTTTTCTTGGGTAGAGTTAGTGCTGATTGATATGTTTACGGAGACTACGGCGTGGTCAGAGTTTCCGAGGGGGCAGAGTTGCCTGGTAGTGCAGGAGTCTGGGATGGAGGTAAAGCAAAGGTCGAGTAAAGAGTCCCTTCCGTTAGGGTTTTAGAGAAACGCTTGGGGAAGTCCACCACTTGCGTTAGAGCTTGGGCTATTGAAAAGTGCATGGTGCGGATCCCAGCAAGGTCGGTGGCTGAGTTTTCAAGCCACTTGGTGTGGTGGGCGTTAAAATCGCCAAACACAAATATATGGGCAGATGGGGGAGAAGAAATGGCCCTGTCGATATTAGTAGAGATGCTATCAAGTACCTTACAGTCAGAGGAGGAGGGGGAGCGGTAGAGAAAGGAGAGATAGCTAACCGAGCTTAGAAGTGAGAGACGGAAGCACATGAAGGAATGATCAAAGGATTCAAGCGATGTGACCCTGGCTAGGGGGAGTTGTTCGCTGACATATACACCAAGCCCATGCATATGGACATTGGAGTCCTTCCTGAAGAGAGGAAGGTAACCAGGAACGAACAGCTCTGAAGAGAGGATAGAAGGGTCAAGGTTAGTCTCACATAGAGCTAAGATATCAGGTGAGTTAGTTAGAAGGAAAGATTCTACACTATTAAAGTTACTGCGAATACCTCGTATATTTGTGAACGTAACGCAGACAGGTTTGAAAAATTCATGGTGTGGACATCAGCAAGGTCGGTGACAGAGTTCTCCAGCCACTTGGTGTGGTGGGCGTTAAAGTCACCAAACACAAATATATGGGCAGAGGGACGGGAAGAAATGGCTTTGTCCATATTGTCAGAGATGCTGTCAAGTAACGAACAGTCAGAGGAGGAAGGTGAGCAATAGAGAAAGAAGAGATAGCTAATCGAGCTTATAAGTGAGAGACGGAGGCACATGAAAGAATGATCCAGGGATTCAAGAGATGTCACCCTAGCTAGGGGGAGGTGTTCGCTGACATACTCACCAAGCCCATGCATATGAACATTGGAGTCCTTCCTGAAGAAGGAAAGGTAGCCAGGAACGTAGAACTCAGAAGAGGGGATAGAAGGTTTAAGGTTAGTTTCGCATAAGGCTAAGATATCAGGTGAGTTAGTGTGAAGAATGAATCTACGCTGAGGAAGTTAGTGCGGATACCACATATGTTAGTGAAAGAGATGCAGACTGGTTTGGGCGTTTTCAGACTAGCTGGTTTAGTTTTGCTATTATGTTTGCTTTTTTCCATAGTGATTCAGTTGAGGAGAGGTCTTAGAGTAGAATCAGTAGGTCACTTGCTTGCAGCATATGAAGGATGGAGACTGGCGCGGCCTACAACATAATTGGGCCTCGGGTTTGCCCACCGAATGTTCATGCAGGGACGCCCTTCCATGCGTGATATGGCACTACAAGAACCCCGGTATTATTCAACTGTTTATCAGAGCAGCCTCTCAAGACGCTACGCAAGAGTTCGGGCTCCTAACTACCAGTCGGAAGCAGTAATCAGGAAACTGCCATCCCGGTACCCTCAGAATATAAAGGCGTTGCCACCATACTCCGTAACTGCAAAGAGCTTCCAGCTGAACTAACACTAAGACCGAAGAAGGTGGATGAACCGAGAACCCCTTCCTGAACAAGAAACAAGGCGATCACCTCTACCCTTGTTCAAAAGAAGTGGGTGGAGGGTGAGACCGGGCGATAGTAGGAACTATATACTCCAATTAAAAAAAAGAAAATAAAAATAATAAACAGAAAAGTAACTGAAGTTTACTATGTTTTAACTTAGTATAAGTCGAAAAGAACCTTGGATAGCAAAATCATTTACAACAAACTACTTAAGTTAGTGACAAAAGTACAAATATAAACAAATAAAATAAACAAAGGGGAAACCAAAAATATTAAAAATTAATTATTAAAATTCAAAGAAAAACAAACTCATTTCCGTCAACTTACCACAAGCAGGTAACAAACAGAAAAGTTGATTCAAAATAAATTTCTGAGGACAGAAATACAATTTAAAGCATTTTTACAGTTAATATGGACGAGTTAACTACTCTTTGGTAAACGAGAGATGCTACAATACGAACCACGTGTAGAGGGGGAATGTCTGAGACAATTCTTTTTACAAGACGAAAACGAAATCGCTAACAGAATTAAGATAAATAGTACCACAGTTCATTTATATCGAAAAGAACTTTCGATAGCAAAATCATTTACACAAACTACTTAAGTTAGTGACAAAAGAGCAAATAAAAACAAATAAAATAAACAAAGGGGAAACCAAAAACTATTAAAAATTAATTATTTAATGAGCCACAAAACTCGTCATCCGAATTCTGATGAACAGAACGCACATCATACCCAGGCCATAGACAGAACAAGAACAGTGCGGTTTCGTCACGGACATAACAACAAAGAAACGCGATAATTATGTTTAGAATGTTATCAGAAAGGGAAATACAAATGCAGAATTACGTGTACCTGTCTTTCATAGACTACGCAAGGGCATTCGACAAAGTACATTACAATGTCATGATGAAGGCGGTCAGCAAACTTGATATATATATTTTTTTAATCATATCACCCAAAGCAAAGCGGTAACGCCACTGATGCGCAGGGGGCTACATAAGAGTAAAAAGATTGGAAAAGAGAGAACCGGAAACCAGATCCTAAACAGGGAACAAGGGCTGAGCATCTTCACCTGTTCAATAGACGTGGGTGGAGCGTGAACCGGGCGATAGTTTAGTCTATCTACTCCAGTTGAAAAAAAATAAAGAAAGAAAAGAGTGAAAATATTGGAAGAGAGAGAACCGGAAACCAGATCCTAAACAGGGAACAAGGGCTGAGCATCTTCACCTGTTCAATAGACGTGGGTGGAGCGTGAACCGGGCGATTGTTTAGTCTATCTACTCCAGTTGAAAAAAAAAGAAAGAAAGAAAAGAGTGAAAATATTGGAAGAGAGAAAACCGGAAACCGCATCCTTATCATTTATCCTTATCTTTTATCATGGAGGCTTACATCAAGTGGCCTGGGTGAAGAGGGTGGCTGCTGGCAAACAGACCCTGCGCCATATCACACAAGCTGGAAAACAAAATCATGGCTGTCAGACAATTTCTGCGACCATATCGCCGCTTACATCAGGCCACCTAACTACCTAGACTACAACTCCGTTCATTATTTTGTAGACCAACAAAACTCCTAACAGTAAATGTGTCGAATCTTTTGCATGGTGGGTGCAAAAGTAAATGCCAACAATGGAATTGATTGAACGCTGGACAACCGACACATGCACACGTGGTGTAAGACTCTTCTGTTGTATTTACTTTTGTTTTTATCACATCACCCCAATCAAAGCGGTAACGCCACTGATGCGCAGGGGGCTACGTAAGAGTAAAAAGATTGGAAAAGAGAAAGCCGGAAATCACATCCTAAACAAGGGATGAGCCTCTTCACCTGTTCAATAGACGTGGGTGGAGTGTGAACCGGGCGGTTGTTAATTCGGGAAATATATTAGAGTAATTAAATCTCTGTTATGGCAGCAAACTGCTTGCATACGGCCAAGAAACGAATTCTGCAGATATACAAAGTTAGAAAGGGGTGTAAAAAATGTATTTTCTCACGATATCTATTCAACTTATACAGCGATACAAGACTGAGAGCTCTAGATTTATCACTGGAAGCCGCAATCTGAAGATAGGTTGATGATGCAGTGCTGATAGCAGACACAGAAAGTAAACGTTGTGGGGTTTCTCCTTTTTCAAGGATAATAGACTCGTCTAGAACATACATATACTCCAACATAGAAGCAAGGCGTCAGATAACTTTAGACATTGTCAGACATCGAGAGATCCAAGAGTTACCGAAAGATACCAAGAGATACCGAAAGATAGCGAAAGATAGCGAAAGATACCGAGAGATACCGAAAGATACCGAGAGATACCGAAAGATACCGAGAGATACCGAGAGATAGTGAAAGATACCGAGAGATACCGAGAGATAACAAAAGATACCGAGAGATACCGAAAGATACTGAGAGATACTGAAAGATATCGAAAGATACAGTGTCCCTAGTTTATAGTAGCTCTGAGCTCCACTCAGCAGAATATTATTATACAGCACCCGTCAGCTTCCTACGTAGACATACTAATTCTACAACAGCTTCGCTTCAGAGACATTGCATATATCCGTCTTACTAACTGTATTCCTGGCTTACTAATCTGCGTTCAAGTTTGTATCCTTTACGTTAATATACTTATTTTTCTATCTCAAATTCTGGTTGTTGTTCCCTTATTTTGTGCGGTCCCCATTCCCGGGATCCACAACAGTAAACTACATGACATCCGACAGGAAGTAGTTACAGGAAGTGGAAAGAAAGGACTATATATCAATTACAAGAAACAATGCATGGTAGTCAGTAAAAAGAGGAGCCCTATTATGGTGCCCTCCTACGAGGACTGAACTCTTCCTCTTGTTATATGAAATTACCTGCGTGACTTCCAAAGGGCAGTAAACGAACAGCAGTTAAAGGGTAGCTAGTACGGCAGCTGATAATGCTTACTGCCAAAATTGTTGTTTTTTTTTCAGTAGTTTACTGATAAAAAGAGAATTTGATATAAGCAGATTAATAATACATTCCGAACTACTTATATTTCGTTACTTATTTCTGTATTACTAATTACTTGTTATACTGATACACTGTTTTGAACCTATATTCTGTGTCCCCTGTTTTACTTCCGGTCGAACTGGTCACTACAATTTTGTAGCAAAGTTTCGCCACAACTCCACAACAAATTGGCGACTAAGATTCACAACACTATCTGATTTTGTTTAAAATATCTATCAAAATACTTATCTATCAAAATCATCTCTCTCTCTCTCTCTCTATATATATATATATATATATATTTCACGGCTTCTGCTCTCATGAATTTAGATTACTGGTGCCCCCTAGGTACGAATTTGCACGAGATCCTACATTAGCAACTAGGTCCCAACCTTTTACAGTGAAACCGATAAAATGTAACCGCAATTTCTACTCCAACAGCTTCTTTTCTCGCACTTCCCGCCTGTGGAATTCCCTTCCGCATACTTGCTTCCCCGACGACTACAACCTCCAGGAGTTTAAATGTAAGGTCAATAGACACCTCCTAACACACTAACTCGCACCCATCCTCTTAAACACTCTTTCTATGTACCTCCTTACTCGTCTATCACCCTCCTTCTGACATTTCCTATATCCAATCACTCTATGTAACCCCCTGCGCTATATTGGCAGTGGAATGCCTTGCTTGGGGTGAAATGATTAAAAAAAAAATAAAACAACAAAACGCCAGAAACTTTAAAAAATTGTACAAAACAAATCTACAAACAAAGAATGCAACTACAGGGACAAAAAATAAATGACCATTTCAAGTTCTCTGCAAAACAAAAGAAATCATTTACAACGCAAAGTTACATGTCCTAAATGGTCAATACAAAATATATTTAGGCTCAACCAAAGACACCTTTCAGACCAGGTGGTTTAATCACAGGTCTACATTTAAAATAGAAAAATTAAAAAACAATACAAAATTGGCTAGCCACGTGTGGAAGTATATATATATATATATATATATATATATATATATATATATATACTTCCACACGTGGCTAGCCAATTTTGTATTGTTTTTTAATTTTTCTATTTTAAATGTAGACCTGTGATTAAACCACCTGGTCTGAAAGGTGTCTTTGGTTGAGCCTAAATATACTCAGTTAGGCTCTGAAAGTAAGGACAGGATGGTTAAATAAAAAGAAGGCAAGAGGAAAACTGTATTTAACTCGACTACACGATTCGTCCTGTGATAGACATTATCAAAGCAAAAAGACGAAATATATACGTTTTTCTAAGAAACATAGTCATGTAGTTAATATCAGACAGGTTTAGTCAACAATACAATAATACTCACTGTAATACACACAGTAAAAAGAAACTTCAGATAATGGAGCCCATCTACATTAAATTAAAACAACCCACACTTAATAAAATCACGTTTAAATCTGGTCATAACACCTTGCATTGCATTTAAATATATGGTTCTGTTAACATTTCGAGCACTCACGCGATGTGACGTCATAGAACCGCATTACAAATTTACGAGCTGCGTTTGCTATTTGGTACTTGTTATCGTTGCTTAGCAAAGTTTTATGTCAACACAAGATAAAATCGTTTGATGGTGGATGTTTTTATGTTAACGTCCCTGTAACCTCTGTGAAGATGGCTCATGTGAACCGAAAGCTTAAAACCAACTTAATAAGAAAATATCCAAATTTTGGAGAATTTTTGTCTTTATTTTCACCTGAAATGAAAGCCAAAATACGATGTTTAGAGCGGCCCATGATTAAATATAATAGACATTCATTGTCTCTTATATTTAACATTAACAGTTATATATATATATGCGGGTTTCATTGAAAATAACAGACAAGGTGTTATCATTAAGTCTTTATATAATTATTTTTTCATGTTTTCTGATGATTGTTTTTCTTTTCAGAACTCGAATTATATATGAATTATACGAAGGTTTAAAGTTTTTGTATATAGGGGGAAGTGTATGTTATGTTCCAAACACAGGCCGCACGAATATATATATATATATATATATATATATATATAAGCTGGATAAGCAAGAGCCCTGAAGAGAGAAGACATCATATTAACGCCTTCCCATACCTTTGAAGTCGGTATCACTGAAACAACACTGCTGATAAAGAGAAAAACTACTGCACATTAAAATTTTCAACAGAAACACAATCAAACTAATAATTTAGATAGTTTATTGGTGTATATGTCAGCGGACCCCCCCCCCCTCTCCCCCCTCCCCCCCCTAGATAGAGTAACATCTCTTGAATCCCTGGACCCTTCTTTCATGTGCTTCCGTTTCTCGCTTCTAAGCTCGGTTAACTAACTCTTCTTCCTCTACCGCTCCCCCTCCTCCTTTGACTGTTCAGTACTTGACAGCATCTCTGACAATATCGACAAGGCCATTTCTTCTCATCCATCTGCCCATGTATTTGTGCTTGGTGACTTTAACGCACACTACACTAAGTGGCTGGAGAACTCTGTCACCGACCTTGCTGGTGTCCACACCATTAATTTTTCAATCTTCCAATCCCTCACGCAAGTGGTGGACTTCCCCACGTGTCTCTCCAATAGCCCTAACGGAAGGAACTCGCTACTAGACCTCTGCTTCACTTCTATCCCAAACTCTTGCACTACCAAATAGCTCTGCCCTCTCGGAAACATTGACCACGCCGTAGACTCCGTCAACATCTCATTCCACTCCCCCACTACCCAAGAAACCCAGACAATCAGAATATCCTACTGCTACCAAAGAGCAGACTGGGATTCGTTCCGTGACTTCCTCTGTGACGTCCCTTGGAACAACGTTTTTAGTCTTTCCGTCGAAGACTGTGCATCCGAGGTCTCCTCCTGGGTTAAGGCTGGCATCGATGCTTCATCCCTGTCAAGAAATTTCAGCTTAATGCTCATTCGTTTCCCTGGTTCTCGCCCGCTTGCTCGGCCGCCATTGCCCACCGGAATCACTTCTTCCGGCTTTATCGTAGCCACGCGTCGGACCAAAACAGGCAGCTTTTCACTTCAGCTCGTAATAAGTGTAAAAAGATACTTAACAAAGCTAAGATGCTGTTTGCTGCCAGAATGGAACAGCGCATAGCATCCTCTAAGTTCGGAGCCAAAGACTTCTGGCGCCTCTGTAAAAGCGTGCTCCACAAGAGTAAGTCCTCAATACCCCCACTAATCAACGAATTTGAGGTCCTCACCTCCTTAGCGGACAAGGCTGAATGCTTTGCTCGTAGATTCTCAACCAATTCGAGACTGGATTCGTCTGGACCTTATACACCCGACTTCCCACCTAGAAATGAGGCTCAATTGAATGACGTCCATATCACGCAGTTGCCGATTTCAAAAATAATCTCAAAACTTGACCCTCACAAAGCGAGTGGTGGGGACGGAATCCAAATCATAGTCTTGAAGAAATGTGCCTCTGAACTCTCCTCTGTCCTTTTTATGATCTACAACTTCTGCCTATCTTCTTGCTTTCCTGCCTGTTGGAAGTCTTCTTCTGTAGTTCCTAAATTTAAGAACACTGGAGAAACCTCGGAAACCCGCAAATTACCGCCCTATCAGCCTTCTTCCGATCTTTGGCAAAGTGTTCGAAGCCATTATCAACGCCGAGGTCGTTCAGCATCTCATAGCCCACAGGCTCTTCTCGGACAAGCAGTATGGTTTCCGCTTCACCAGGTCTACTGCTGATATGCTGACGACCATCACCGAGTATATATACCAAGCTCTCGACAAGAATGGTGAAGACCGAACCGTTGCCTTGCATATCTAAGATATAACTAGACCTTTGTTGGAACTAATCCGGTCATTCCTCTCTAACCGCATACTGAAGGTCGTATTAAACGGACATGCCTCTCAGAACTACCCTACAAACGCGGGTGTGTCTCGAGGCTCTATCCTAGGTCCTACGCGCTTTCTGATCTACATCAATGATCTTCCGGATGCCATAGCATCCCAAGTAGGCATGTACGCCGATGACACCACAGTTTACTCTCGCCTCGATCAAAAATCTGGTGTGGGCAACAAGGCGAACCTCGCTGCTGAGCTTGAAAAGGACCTCCAATCCGTGGGGGATTGGAGTAAGAAATGGCTCGTAAATTTCAATTCTTCCAAAACGAAGCTGCTATCAATTAACCATCATAGACAATCGCACCTCCCTCCCATTAGCATTGAACAGGCTTGCCTTCCAGAGTGTAAAACACTACGCATGCTTGGCCTGAAAATCTCAGCGGACCTCAAGTGGAATGACTACAAGGAATCCATTTCTAAATCGGCTGCTATGAAAGTCGGTTCTCTGTGCAGGGCCCGGAAGTTCTTTGCGTCTGAATCTATCCTGCACATATATAAATCTACCATCCGCCCGTGTATTGAATACTGCTTCCACTTCCGGTCGGGTGCCCCTGCTATTCTCCTCGGGGTTCTTGACAAAATACAACGGAGATTCTGTAATGTGATCGATACCGACTTGGCTGACCGCTTGTAGTCACTCACTCACTGGCGTGACGTGGCTTCCCTGGCCTCTTCTATAAATACTTTCACGGCTTCTGCTCTAATAAACTTAGATCACTGGTGCCCCCTCGGTACGAATTTGCACGAGATCCTAGATTAGCAACTAGGTCCCACCCTTTTACAGTGAAACCGATAAAATGTAACCGCAATTTCTACTCCAACAGCTTCTTTTCTCGCACTTCCCGCCTGTGGAATTACCTTCCGTATACTTGCTTCCCCGACGACTACAACCTCCAGGAGTTTAAATGTAAGGTCAATAGACACCTCCTAACACACTAACTCGCACCCATCCTCTTAAACACTCTTCCTATGTACCCCCTTACTCGTCTATCACCCTCCTTCTGACATTTCCTATATCCAATCACTCTCTGTAACCCCCTGCGCTATAGTGGCAATGGAATGCCTTGCTTGGGGTGAAATGATTAAAAAAATAAATAAAACAACAAAACGCCAGAAACTTTAAAAAATTGTACAAAACAAATCTACAAACAAAGAATGCAACTACAGGGATAAAAAATAAATGTCCATTTCAAAGTCTCTGCAAAACAAACGAAATCATTTACAACGCAAAGTTACATGTCCTAAATGGTCAATACAAAATATATTTGGGCTCAACCAAAGACACCTTTCAGACCAGGTGGTTTAATCACAGGTCTACATTTAAAATAGAAAAATTAAAAAACAATACAAAATTGGCTAGCCACGTGTGGAAATTGAAATCAAAATATGGAAAAGACCCAGACATAACGTGGATCATTGTAAAAACAGCGAAGTTTTGCAACGGTGGAAAAATATGTAGACTGTACCAAGCAGAAAAATTAGAAATTATGCTATTCCCAAATAAAGACGAACTGTTAAATAAAAGAACGGAAAATATGACTAAATGCATTCACACTAAGAAATACCTCTTAGGTTCATACAACAACGGATGAAATCGCCATAATCCATTTTAATTTTAAAATTGCGCGTTTAGAAATTCCCTGCCACGTGAACGTTCAAATAAAACACCGTTACAAGTCAGTCAGTCAGTTAAGTGCCATACGTGATACACGCTTGGGCTCTCATATCTCGAACGAGACATGACTGACTGGGCAGAAGATTATCCCACAATAGGTTGCCATTGCTTTCTGCGGTAGACTGGTTGCCGACCAAGGCTATAGAACCCAATCTGTCCTGTTATTTAACCAATAACTGGAAGGAAGAAACGGATTAATACCTTTCCCAAGGGTATTTGCGCGTAAGTGAATACAATGGATTCAGCTGGAATTCGAACTCAGCTCCCCGGTTTCTCGTTCCGAACCGATATCCACAGTACCACGAAACCGTTACAAGAGCATTCTTAAAAAAAAATACAAAAAAAAAAACGGTAAACGTTAAAATCAGTTATTAAAAATTGCCTGAAGACACCACTCATGGTAGAAACCTGGGTACTGAAATAACTCGTTTAAAAATGGAATATATATATATATTCCATTTATATATATATATATATATATATATATATATATATGTGTGTGTGTGTGTGTGTGTGTGTGTGTGTGTGTGTGTGTGTGTGTGTGTGTGTGTGTGTGAAGAGAGTTACGTGAGAGTAGAGTGAAAAGAGAGAAGAACAAGATACAGAGAAAATCGAGGAACGGATAAGAGAAGGATGGGAGTACTGATGTGAAGAGAGTTACGTGAGAGTAGAGCGAAAAGGGAGAAGAACAAGAAACAGGGGAATCGAGGAACGGATAAGAGAAGGATGGGAGTACTGATGTGAAGAGAGTTACGTGAGAGTAGAGTGAAAAGAGAGAAGAACAAGATACAGAGAAAATCGAGGAACGGATAAGAGAAGGATGGGAGTACTGATGTGAAGAGAGTTACGTGAGAGTAGAGCGAAAAGGGAGAAGAACAAGAAACAGGGGAATCGAGGAACGGATAAGAGAAGGATGGGAGTACTGATGTGAAGAGAGTTACGTGAGAGTAGAGCGAAAAGGGAGAAGAACAAGAAACAGGGGAATCGAGGAACGGATAAGAGAAGGATGGGAGTACTGATGTGAAGAGAGTTACGTGAGAGTAGAGCGAAAAGGGAGAAGAACAAGATACAGTGGTTATCGGGGAAAGGATATAAGAAAGATGCGAGTCAAGGAATAAGGGATGCCTTTTGACGTTGCATTTTATCTCTTACAGATTGTATCAGGCGGCAAGTATAAGGAAGGTTACTTCCACGAACGGGAAGTGCGAGAAAAGAAGCTTATGGTGTAGATGTAAGGGCTGTATTATAAATTTTAAAAAGTAATCTACTTTTTGTGCATATGTGAATTGTAAATTTATTGTTTTTGTATATATTTTGAACGTAATGTGCAGAATTTTTCCTAGCATCGTATATTGCATTACACGCCTTTGCCATTGCTAGAAATTTGCATACGCTCAGTCGCTGATAAAGTGCACACGTACTCATGTATATATAGCATACTTTAAAATTACATTTTTATCATATATCAAGATTGCCTGAAAATTGCTCTCAAACATGGAAATGTCAGAAGGAGTGTGATAGACGACTTAGAATGTACATAGAGAGAGAGAGAGTTGGAGAGAGTAGGTGTGAGTTACTGTGTTAGGAGGTGTCTATTGACCTTACATTTAAACTCCTGGAGGTTGTAACTGTCGGGGAAGCAAGCATGCGGTTGGGAATTCCACAGGCGGGAAGTGCGAGGAAAGAAGCTGTTGGAGTAGAAATTGCGGTTACATTTCATCGGTTTCACTGTAAAAGGGTGGGACCTAGTTGCCAATCTAGTATCTCGTGCAAATTCACATCTAGTGGTCACCAGTGATTTAAGTTCGTCTGAGTAGAAGCCATGAAAGTATTTATAGAAGAGGCACAGGGATGCCACGTCACGCCGGTGAGAGAGATACTGCAGGCGGGCAGCCAAGTCAGTATCAATCACATTACAGATTCTTCGCTGTATTTTGTCAAGAACTCCGAAGAGAATAAAAGGGGCACCCGACCAGATGTGGCAGCAGTACTCAATACACGGGAGGATGGTGGATTTATATAATTGCAGGATAGATTCAGGCGGAAAGAATTTCCGGGCCCTGCACAGAGAGCCGATTTTCAAAGCTGCGGATTTAACAATGGATTCGACGTAGTCATTCCACTTGAGGTCCGCTGAGAGTTTATCCTACGTTTTAGGTACGATTCAGTGGATATCGTCTCGGAAAGACAAATCGAGTGTCGAGTTCGAATACCAGTTAAATTCCTTTCCTTTACTTGCGCACAAATACCCTTGGGAAAGGTATTAATCCGACTGTTCGCTCCATGCGTTATGCAATCATCAGGTCCATAATATCATAAGTTCATCGTCTCTATATAGTCCAATGCCTTTAGTATTTACTTCCTTATAGGCTGTGAGCTTATATAATATTAATAATCCTATCAGATTTGAAGAGATCGTTAAGTCTATAGATCCCATGGTAATATCAAAATTGTCCTCTTTGGAGTTTATTTTTTCCACTGTTTTTCTTTATGAATGAGCACAGATGTTTTTGCATTCATTATTATTATTTATTATTCCTCCGTTATATCTGAGTAAAGAGTGGCGAATTCCAGTGCTGTAACAAATAGTTCTATTGATATCGATGGATAGTACTCCTCGATATCAAATTGGATAAAAGAGCAGTTATGATAATAAGAAAAGCCACTAATTTCAAAATAGATAGAATTAGAAAGATGATACATAAAGAGTTTAAAAATCTTAATTTAAATGTAACAATCAAAACAAATTTCAAAGAAGTAGATTTCCACGATGTAATCGTAGGATCTAGAGAACAATATACACCAACCATACAAAAAACCAAATACCAATCCTTTATACATCCACCCAAAATTTAACCACCCTCCATCTGTCATCAAGCATATACCCTCCTCAATTGAATACAGAATTTGTAGAAAATCAGATAATGTGGAAGTATTTAATAAGCATGACAATTTTTATAATACTGCATTAAAAAAATAGTGGATACAAAAACCGAAATATTAAATATGTAAACGAGAAAAGTAATCCCTGAAAAAAAAAATAGGAATAGGAATATCATCTCGTACACCCCTCCTTTCAACCAGATGACTAGTAGCAAATTGGGGAAAAAATTCCTCGCGTTAGTTAGGAAACACTTTAGATCTTTAATAAAAACACTATTCAATTAAGTTACAACTCTATGAACAATCTAAAATAATTATAAAAAATCACAATAATAATATTTAAAAAAACTTCAACAAAATCAATAAAAACAACCGGGTAACAGAAAATAACAATTTAGACAAGAATTATGTAATTGTAAAAACCGCATAGACTGTCCGTTAGAAAACAGTTGCTTAACGGAATCAATAGTCTATCAATGCGAAATATCCTCAACGGAAAACTCAAATAATATAAAAATTTATATAGAGAAAACTAAAAACACTCTAAACCAGCGAATTTACCAGCACACCTCTTCATTTAATAATAACAAATACAAAAATAGAACATCCCTATCGAAATATCATTGGTACCTAAAGGAAACAAAAAAAAAAAACACCCACAATAAAGTGGAAAATTCTAAAAAAGCTAAAACATGTATGTCCTTATGAATCATGTTCATTATGTTCATACGACAAACTATTTATTATTAAATCCCTTAAGAATAAAAATCTATTAAATAAACGCAGTGAGATAAATGTCATATGTAGACATTGCAAATTATTCACATTAGAAAATGGATAAAATCTAAATGAAATAACATGCATATAACCAACACGTGCTTAAGGAAAATAATTACTGACGAACTATAAAAAAATAAATTGAAAAAAATTACTTTTTAAAATAAATGTTATTTTTATAAAAAAACTTTACAACAAATAAATAGATAGACCCAAAGATTATATTTTATAAAAAAAATCTTTCTTTTTTTAAAAAAAATCTACAACAAATAAATAAATAGACTAAAAATTATAAGTAAGCGAAAAAATATAGAACTAGTACTATCTCGAAACATAGAAATTTCCGTGTTGCAATGTACAATTAATTCAAAACTATATAATTATATTAAGCGCTATAATACTTACTATATTGAGCACTGTTCATAATAAAATAATAAAAAAACCTTGAGTCCTCTTCACCTGGAATTATATATATATATATATAAAACAGTGGGGAAATAGCCATTTTCAACATGCCATTTTAAGGCATGCATTCTTCGATCCCTTTTAAACAGAGAATGAAGAAAATTCTAAGCCCAGAGGTTAGTTTAGGTAAAGAAAGGGGTTGGGATGTATTGGTTTTCGTTAGGTTATTTCTATGGCGAAACATACTCATGATCTCCTTTCGTTTGTTTAGGAGTATATTTTGGTTTTGAAATTTTAAAATTTTAATTTTTTCTGTCAAACATAGATTAGACCTATCTCTTAAGCTATTAGGGGTCATAGCCTTGCCTATGAGTTCCCATTTTATCTGGGTATCTAAATTACTTTCCTTTAATTCCAGTATTTCCTAGGTGTTTGAACATTATTTTTAATAGATGCTCGTCGTATTTGAGAAGATACCCTGTTTTCAATTAAAAAGTATATTTATATGTACAAGCCTGAATATTTTTAAGAATTTTGTGAGGAAAATGTGTCATTCGGCAGGATTCGAACTTACGACACCTAACAACACAAGGGAATCCATCAGTTGATTTGATCGGTATATATCGGACGCGATGGATAAATTATCGCTATTTATATTCTTTATTTTGCGTATGCGCGTTGTGTTTTTTCTAATCTTCCCTACTACACAGTGTAGTAAAGTCAGTTGGGCACCGTCTGTGAGAAAAAGAGCACCTTGTCGCAATTGATTTCCAAATTTTGGAAACGGCATGCTGCATTGTTTGGCGTTCGTGCCGGAAGTTCCAACACGAACATTTTAGATAGTCTGGGTGTCAACCTGAGGAGAGTTCAGAAGATATAGAAAGAATTTGATGAGTCTAACGGTGATTACGAAGTTGTTTTGGCGTGATCACTACTGATGGCGACATTATACTTCCGTGCCTCAGACTCAACACGGAGTTTTATATCTTGTGGCTTTAGGAGGGAGTGCTACCCTGGGTTAAAAAGGCGGCTGCTGGAAAACCCTATGCTGTGCGACATAACTCTGCACCATGCCACGCAAGCAAAAGAAACCAGTCATGGCTGTCAGACAATTTCTACGACCCTATCAGATATCAGCGTAATGAATTGTGTTCTCTCGGTGACTGGCGTGTGTATATATATGACACTCTAAAATTCCCCCTATCTCTATTCATGTGCTAATGGCTTATGGAGTAGAGACTCCGACTGACAGCAAATCGGTCAAGTTTTGATCTCGGCTAGAAGCAAGTGGATGTGTCTAGCCACACAAATGATCTGTGATACAGCAAAACAGGATTGTATGTGGATGACTAATATATATACATATCAATCAGTCAGTTAAGTGCCATACGTGATACACGTTTTGGGCAATGGTATCTCGTAAGAGACAGGACTGACTAGGCACGAGATTATTCCGCAGTAGATTGCCATTACTTTCTGCAGTAGACTGGTTGCCAGCCAAGGCTATAAAACTTAATCTATCTTATTATTTAACCCATAACTGAAGGAAACAGTCGGATTAATACATTTCTCATGGGCGCACATCCAGAATATTTCAAAACATAGTGAATTTTACTTTTTTAATTCCGAATAATTTTTATGACTTAAAAAGTTACTTATGGGGGATACCCTATTTCAGATGACGCTCCGTAATTATTTAACACTATCTCATCTGCCGACCTGCGTGCTTGATAATATTTTTGTCCGCTGTGATTAATATGTTAGTTGAATTCAGTCAGTCAGTTAAGTTCCATGCGTGATACACGCTTGGGCGATCATGTCTCTAAAGAGACATGACTGACTGGGCAGAAGATTATCCCGCAGTAGGTTGCCATTGCTTTCTGCGGTAGACTGGTTGCTGACCAAGGCTATAGAATCCAATCTGTCCTATTATTTAACCCATAACTGGAGGGAAAAGACGGATTAATACCTTTCCCAAGGGTATTTGTGCGTAAGTGAATGCAAGGAATTCAACTGGAATTCGAACTCGGTTCTCCGATTTCTCGTTCCGAGCCGATATCCACTGCGCCACAACGCACATCCTAGTTGAATTATTTATTTTAATTATACATTCTGTTAGATTTTGGTGGGAAGGGATCCTGTTGTTTATGCAATTTTATGTTCCATATTTAGTTTGTCAAGACATTTTTGTTTCTGTTTCGTTTTTGTATTGTGTGGTGCAGTGGATATCGTCTCGGAACGACAAATCGAGTTCGAATACCAGTTAAATTCCTTGCCTTTACTTACGCACAAATACCCTTGGGAAAGGTATTAATCCGACTGTTCGCTCCAGTTATGGGTTAAATAATAGGACAGATTGAGTTCTATAGACTTGGCTGACAACCAGTCTATCGCAAAAAGCAATGGCAAACCTACTGCGGGATAATCTTCTGTCCAGTCAGTCATGTTTCTTTCCAGACATGATCGCCCAAAACGTGTATCACGTATGGCACTTAAATAACTGACTGACAAAATATAATAGTTAGAATCATGATTAAGGCTTCTACTGGTGATAAAGTGGGGGATTTTTTCTATTGTTATGAAGTAATAAGTTGATCCCCCTCTAATAACTACGTAATAATATAATACATCTCTTCCCTCTCTAGCTATGAATCAAATAACAGGACAGATTGGGTTCTATAGCCTTGGCTGGCAACCAGTCTACTGCAGTAAGTAATGGCAGCCTACTGCGGGATAATCTTCTGCCCAGTCAGTCATGTCTCTTTCCAGACATGATCTCCCAAAGAGTGTATCACGTATGGCAACTGACTGATTGAATATAATATTTGGAATCATGATTAAGGCTTCTACTGGTCATAAAGTGGGGGGTATTTTTTCTATTGTTATGAAGTAATAAACTGATCCACCACTAATTACTATGTAATAATATAATATATCTTATCTAGCTCTAGCTATGAGTTAACTAGCAGGACACACTGGGTTCTATAGGTTTGGCTCAAAAAAGTAATTGCAACCTACTACGGGATAATCTTTTGCCCAGTCAGTCATGTCTTTTCGGGCGTGTATCGCATATAGCATTTAACTGATCTAAGTGTCACTATTTCACGTTTGGATTGGCTAGATATAACTAAGTTCTATGCTTACAGTTTCTGTCCTTCTGTATAGAAGTAAGTGCTGGACGATCTCATCAAAGATGAAGGAGAGGCTTGAGGCAGCAGAAATGTGGTTTTACAGAAGGATGCTGAGGATACCATGGACGAAGAACGTGTGCAACGATGAGGTGTTGGAAAGGATGCAAACGAGAAGAAAACTGATAATAAATATCAGGAAGAGACAAATGAGGTTCCTAAAACACGTAATAAGGAAGGAGAGCCTGGGGAACTTGATACTCACAGGGCGGATAAATGGAAGGAGAGACAGGGAAAAGCAGCGCAAGACGTATTTGTTAGGGCTGAGCAAATGGTTGACGGAGCGGGGCTTGGAAGAGATACCAAGAGACAATTTACTGAGAGCGACAAAAAAACAGAACTAAGTGGAAGACCATGGTCGCCTCTGTCCTAAAGGGACACGGCACATGAAGATGAAGAAGATTTGTTAAGAAAAAGAAGGAAATTAAAAAATGGTCTCCATCGTAAGAATGTACGAAGCAATAGCCTATTACAAATATTAGTTCCCCACTTAGATACTAGTTATTGCTCCGATTAGCTGACGGTATGCTCTCCCGTTGTTCACGACTCAGCGCGCCGTGTAAAGTGATCTGACTTGGACGCCGTATTTATTGGTATAATTTTCAATTGCTTTAAGCTTTGGGCCATCTTGTTCTGTCGGAGTAGTTCATTTCAGCGTGTGAAAGACGGCAGCATGTATTCGCCCTCTGGCTATGATATGTGTAAGGAAACGCATTTGAAGATCTATCTATCTATCTATCTATCTATCTATCTATCTATCTCAATCTTGTGGTATCTATCTATCTATCTCAATCTTTTCGTATCTATTTATCTATCTATCTATCTATCTATCTGGATGTGCGTTATCGTGCAGTGGAAATCGATTCGGAACGAAAAATCGGGGAGCCGAGTTCGAATTCAGTTGAATTCCTTGCATTCACTTACGCACAAATACCCTTGGGAAAGGTATTAATCCGTCTCTTTCCTCCAGTTATGTGTAAAATAATAGGAGAGATTGGGTTCTATAGCCTTGGCTGGCAACCAGTTGACCGCAGAAAGCAATGGCAACCTACTGCGGGATAATCTTCTGCCCAATCGGTTATGTCACTCTAGAGACATGATCGACCAAAGCGTGTATTACGCATGGTAATTAACTGACTGATCTATCTATCTATCTATCTATCTATCTATCTATCTATCTATGTCAATATTTTCGTATCTATCTATCTATCTATCTATCTATCTATCTATCTATCTATCTATCTATCTATCTATCTAGCCATCCGTCTGTCTGTCTTTGCAACAATATTTTATCTTATAACTGTTAGATGACATTTATCCATTTTTTTCATTTCAACTTTTTGCTTTCTTTTTTTTTTGTCCTTTCATTTTTTTATTTTCTTCCATTTTTCTTTTTTTTTTAAATTTTGTATAATTTTTTTATTATTTTTTTCTTTTTTTTTCTTTCTTTTTTTCCTTGCCCTTTTTTTCGTTTGTCACAATTTTTATTTGTTTCATATTATTGTCTTTCGTTCCAACTTTATTTTTCTTTCTTTTTTCTTGACTTTAGCTCCTGTCTTTCGTTATATTTCTGATGTGACAAGTCTTTAATTTTTCTGATGCTCTCCTTTTTCTGACCTTATTCAGCGTCCTATCAATTTTTATTGAATCCATCGTTATTTCGAAATATTATAAATATTTTTTCCTTCTCGCTTTATAATCCTGTCTTTCTTCAGAATTATTACCATTTCACCCGACTTCACATTTCTTTCTTTAATTATCTTTTCTGTCTTTCTTTCTTTCTTTCTTTCTTTAATTCTTTCTTTCTTTCATTATTTCTTTCTCTCTTTCTTTAATTCTTTCTTTCTTTAATTTTTTCTTTCTTTCTTTATTTCATTTTTTCTTTCTTGCTTTCTTTCTTTCTTTAGTTCTTTCTTTCTTTCTTTCTTTAATTCTTTCTTTCTTTAATTCTTTCTTTCTTTCTTTTTTTCCTTCTTTAATTATTTCTTTCTTTCTTTCTTTAATTCTTTCTTTCATTCTTTCTTTCTTTATTTCTTTAATTATTTGTTTCTTTCTTTCTTTCTTTAATTCTTTCATTCTTTCTTTCTTTATTTCTTTCTTTCTTTCTTTCTTTAATTCTTTCTTTCTTTCTTTAATTCTTTCTTTCTTTCTTTCTTTCTTTAATTATTTCTTTCTCTCTTTCTTTAATTCTTTCTTTCTTTAATTTTTCTTTCTTTCTTTATTTCATTCTTTCTTTCTTGCTTTCTTTCTTTCTTTAGTTCTTTCTTTCTTTATTTCTTTCTTTATGTCTTTCTTTCTTTCTTTAATTTTTTCTTTAATTTCTTTAATTCTTTCTTTCTTTCTGTAATTCTTTCTTTCTGTAATTCTTTCTTTCTTTCTTTCTTTCTTTAATTCTTTCTTTTTTTTCTTTCTTACATATTTATATATCTCTCTTTCACTTTTCTGTCTTTCATTCCTACTAACATCATTATATATTCTTTTATTATATTCATTTATATTTTCATTGAATTTATCGTTATTTCTAAATATTATAATTATTTTTCCTTCTCACTTTATAATCCTGTCTTTCTTCAAAATTATTACCATTTCACCCGACTTCACATTTCTTTATTTATTTCTTTCTTTCTTTAATTATTTCTTTCTCTCTTTCTTTAATTCCTTCTTTCTTTATTTCATTCTTTCTTTCTTGCTTTCTTTCTTTCTTTAGTTCTTTCTTTCTTTCTTTCTTTAATTCTTTCTTTCTTTAATTCTTTCTTTCTTTCTTTTTTCCTTCTTTAATTAATTTCTTTCTTTCTTTCTTTAATTCTTTCTTTAATTCTTTCTTTCTTTCTTTTTTTCCTTCTTTAATTAATTTCTTTCTTTCTTTCTTTAATTCTTTCTTTAATTCTTTCTTCTTTATTTAATTCTTTCTTTCTTTATTTCTTTAATTATTTGTTTGTTTGTTTCTTTCTTTAATTCTTTCTTCTTTCTTTAATTCTTTCTTTCTTTAATTCTTTCTTTCTTTAATTCCTTCTTTCTTTCTTTAATTCTTTCTTTTTTTCTTTCTTTAATTCTTTCTTTCTTTCTTTAATTCTTTCTTTCTTTCTTTCTATCCTTCTTTAATTCTTTCTTTCTTTATTTCTTTATTTCTTTCTTTCTTTAATTCTTTCTTTAATTCTTTCTTTCTTTCTTTAATTCTTTCTTTCTTTCTTTCTGTAATTCTTTCTTTCTTTCTTTCTTTAATTCTTTCTTTCTTTAATTCTTTCTTACATATTTATATATCTCTCTTTCACTTTTCTGTCTTTTATTCCTACCAACATCATTATATATTCTTTCTATAAGTATTTCTTTTACTTTGGTTTTACTTTTTTTTTTTTTTTTTTTTTTTTTTTTTTGTGCAGTGAAAAAGACACCCCCTCCGGTAACGCAAATGAATTACGCAAGAAAACGTAAATAAAGACCTCAAACAATCGTGTGTCTCGGGCACTTCGATATACTGCAACTGTTAACAATCTTGTCTCGCTAGAATCATTACACTTGAGTAGTGAGTTCGATCCTCACTGGGTATCTCTTGCTTTCAGCCTTGTGCCACATATAAGCTGGACTTAGAAAATCACCTTGAAACTATCAGTCAAGCTCTCTGTCTTTGGGCAGTGTACGACTCATCTTGGGTTCTGTGTACAGACTGAGACTCAGTTGAGAAGAAAAGATAGACATAGTGACCGATCCCGCGTATGCAGGCGCTGGTCAAATATTATTCCTTGGCCTGAGTGTCTGTGCAGAGGTTCCCTAACTAAAGCAAAACCTTGTGTCATATTTATCTCGGTGGGTGTACTCAGGAAAACACCAAGAGTTTCGTTCGAGCTCAAATCTGTCAGTAAAGATGTCTTCGGGAAAGGACCGACTCGGTTGAAGCTATGTCTCCGTGCAGAGACTCGACTGAGAAAAATAGGCACACCAAATTCCGCGTAATTTTTGCCTGGGTGTACGCGCAGAAATGTGTGTTGCGGTGCAGTAGATATCGGCTCGGAACCGAGTTCGAGTTCCAGTTGAATTCCCTGCATTCTTTATTTATACATCCTTTTATATCTTACTCTTTTTCTCTCTTTTATTCGTCCTACCTTCATAATACATTCATTCGTTTTTAATAATTATTCGTTTTTCATTCCTTCTTTTTTTGTGTGTGAAATTGGACTTCTGTTTTTAATAGAGGTTTCGGTTTTTGCTTGTATCTTCGTCATAAATATAAAATGCACAAAATCTACACACTGTACTTCCTTGTCCTTTCTTTCCTTTTTTACCTGCTGCGTTTGTCTTTTTTACTTTTGTCTCTACCTCTTTCTCAAACATACGCACATACACACACATACATGCATATCCATAAACACATGCAAAGAAAACTACAAATAAATTACAAAATTTAGAAAGCAACAACACATACACTCATTCACACACATTTCACGATAAAATTTTTCGCGCCAAGTCACAGATAGAATTCTTTGTTCACAATGAAGGAAGACAAGGGGGATTTTATCGTGAACTTGTATTAATTGAATACAGATGCAGATAGTTTCATTACTTTGCAAACATACCCCAGGATAAAAACATGACTTATATAGCATAATCAGCTTATCACCTCTCCATATATATATATATATATATATATATATATATATATATGCAAACGCACACATATATATGATGAAGGTACGTCGAGTTTGATTGCATAACTGTTTATTTTTATTGTAAAAACTTACAAAATTAATTTCTCCACCTTCCGGAATTCAAAGGTGTCCTTCTTTTTGATTGGCTACCAACCAAGTTTACAGAGCCGGTTATATACTGATATTAAAAGCATGCTTTAAATACCGTTCTTGTTCAGAAACTAGGCGATTCCTTTTCTTTATTATCTGTTATTTTTTTTAATCGTTTCACGCCAAGCAAGGCCGTACCGCCACTGATGTGAGGGGGGTACATAAGAGTAAAAGTTTAGACAAGAAGGAAGTGAAGAGAAAGACGAACCAGTTAAAGTGGGAATCTAAGAAAGGGCAAGAGAAGGATGGGAACACAGGTGTAAAGACAGTTGAGAAGGTAGAGAGAAAGGAAAAGAACAAGATATACAGAGTGATGGAGAGAGAAGAGAGTGAAGAGAAAGACAAACCAGTTACAGTGGGTGTCAGAGAAAGGGCAAGAGAAGGATGGGAACACAGAGAGAAAGGAAAAGAACAATATATACAGGGTGATGTAGAAAGGACTGGAGTCAACTGGATAAGAGATGGGTATTGACATTGCATTTAAATTTGTGGAGTTTGTAGCCGTCAGGAAAGCAAGTATATGGAAGGGAGTTCCACAGGCGGGAAATGCGGGAGAAGAAGCTGATGGAGTTGAATCTTCGGCTGCATTTTATTGATCGAACTGTAATTGAGTTCCTAGTCTGGTTGTACGACTAAATTCTTGTGGCGGGGGAACCAGAGACTTAAGTTCGTTGGAGCAGAAGCAACGGAAATATTTGTAAATTAGACAGAGGAAAGCCACGTTCCGCCGGCGAGAAAGTGGCTGGAGGCGAGCTGCCTAGTCGGGACTTATTAAATTACAGATTCTCATTTGGAGCCTGTCGAGAACACTGAGATAAACAACAGGGGCACCTGACCATATATGGCAACAGTATTCTATGCACGGACGGATGGTTGATTTGTATATGTTGGCTATAACTACTTGGGAAAAATATTCTCTCTTTGCTATGATGTCACAGACTGGTTGCCATCAAAATTTTGAGACTACAGTCTAGTTTGCTATTTAACCTATAGATTGGGGGAAAGAAAAATCAATTTATGTCTTTCTCAAGGGTATTAAAGAACATGTCACTATACAAGAGTACCGTCCGTGTTCTCTTCGTTAGATTATTTAATTTGATTGTCATCATATAATGACTTAATTTGCTGTTAATTTAATCATCTTCATTTAGTCGACTTACTACTAAACTATGTGCGTTGTGGTACAGTGGATATCGGCTCGGAACGAGAAACCGGGGAGCCGAGTTCGAATTCCAGTTGAATCCATTGTATTCACTTACGCGCAAATACCCTTGGGAAAGGTACTAATCCGTCTCTTCCTTCCAGTTATGGGTTAAACAGCGGGACAGATTGGGTTCTATAGCCTTGGTCGGCAACCAGTCTACCGCAGAAGGCAATGGCAACCTACTGCGAGATAATCTTCTGCCCAGTTAGTCATGTCTCTTTCGAGACATGATCGCCCAAGCGTGTATCACGTATGGCACTTAACTGACTGATAATAGATGGAAACATGATTAAGGCTACACACTGGGTATAAAAGGGGGATCAGTTTTATATTGTTATGAAGTAATAAACTGATCCCCCACTAATTATTACTTAATGATATAATACATCTCTTCCTCCTCTAAATACAAGTCAAATAATAGGACAGATTGGCTTCTATAGCCTTGGACGGCATACCAGTCTACCACAGAAGGCAATGACAACCAACTGCGGGATAATCTTCTGCCCAGGCAGTCATGTCTCATTCGAGACATGATCGCCCAAGCGTGTATCACGTATGGCACTTAACTGACTGACTACTAAACTTTCTTACGTACAAGACGAGTCTAACTATTTTTGTTGAGATATTGTAAACATGATTCTTCTTATTCTTGTGCTTATTTCAACTTCCTTTTCTGGCTATTTACATTTTCTTGTCGGTTTGATAAAGATTATACTTCCTGTGATTCGCACACGTCTGTTCGTCGTGTGCTTCTTTGCCGGAAACATATTAAGCCTTTTTTCACCTGCGAAAATATATATGGTTTTTCTCTGCCATATTCTTCAGCGTGACCCAATTATCTGCAATTTATAGCTTGTTGTGTAAGCAATCCCAGTTGGGAAAGATCGAAACAAAACATTAACATTCTGAGATGTAAACGCTTGAAAAGTTATTGGAACTCAGCAACGCTTTTTCTTTCTTTCTTTCTTCTTCTTCTTCTTCTATGTACCTTGTCTTTTCAGGACGTAGGCGATCATGGTTTTTCACGTCTCCCTATCCCTGGTGGCTCTTAGCACGCTTTCTCCTGTTACATCACCCAAACCCCGCTCTGCCATCCACTAGCTCAAGCCCATAAATCTAGAATATAAATGTGTAGAAAGTAGCATGGCTACAACATGAGGGATCAGTTTATATATTGATTATAATATAGAATTGATCCCCCATTTTATTCCCACATAAAATCTCTTAAACATTTCGTATATATATTCTTCTTCTATGTGCCATGTACTTTCAGGACGTAGGCGATCATAGCTTTCCACGTCTCCCTATTCCTGGTAGCTCTTAGCACGCTTTCTCCTGTAACATCTCGCAGCCCTCGTTCTGTCATCCACCTTCGCAGGCCGTTCAAATATGTTATCTGCTGATTTCCCCCGTCTCTCTTTCTCCCTATCTAGCCAGTTCGTATCAGGTTCTCTAAACCCTCCCACCTCATTGCATGTCCCAGGAACTTCAGCTGTCTCTTCTGATGCTCAGTATTAATTTCCTTTTCGTTTCCATCCGTTCCAAAACTTCATCATTGCTCACAAAACCGATCCATGATATCCATAGTATCCTTCTGTAGAACCGCATTTCATTTGTTTCAAGTTTTTCCTTCATCTTTGATGATATTGCCCGGCATTCACAGACATATTAAAGAAATGACATCGCATAGCAATCCAGTTTACAACAGTGTATTTCTGAGAATATTTCTGAGAGTATTTCTGAGAGCATTACTGAGAATATTTCTGAGAGTATTTCTGAGAATATTTCTGAGAGCATTTCTGAGAATATTTCTGAGAGTATTTCTGAGAGTATTTCTGAGAATATTTCTGAGAGTATTTCTGAGAGTATTTCTGAGAATATTTCTGAGAGTATTTCTGAGAATATTTCTGAGAATATTTCTGAGAGTATTTCTGAGAATATTTCTGAGAGTATTTCTGAGAGTATTTCTGAGAGTATTTCTGAGAATATTTCTGAGAATATTTCTTTTCTGTTTACAGAAATGTATTAATAGTATATTTTTCTTTAAAAATGTATTGTTGGAATTTTTTCCTTTAAAAATCTACTGCAGGTAATCTGTTTTCCCTCACAACAATTTATTTCTGGTATTAATGCTTTTTCCTTACAACAAAATATTATTGTTCATATTTCATTTTTAGTTACTTATATTGCTATTCTATTGGCATTGTAGGTAATATATATTTTTTCTTTACAACAACGTATTTCTGGAAATATATCTCTTTTGGTTAGAAACATATATTTCTAATAATATTGCTTTTTTATTGCAACATTGTATAGTAGGTAATATTTATTTTTTCTTTACAACAACGTATTTCTGGAAATATATCTCTTTTGGTTAGAAACATATATTTCTAATGATATTACTTTTTTATTGCAACATTGTATAGTAGGTAATATTTATTTTTTCTTTACAACAACGTATTTCTGGAAATATATCTCTTTTGGTTAGAAACATATATTTCTAATGATATTACTTTTTTATTGCAACATTGTATAGTAGGTAATATTTATTTTTTCTTTACAACAACATATTTCTGGAAATATATCTCTTTTGGTAAGAAACATATATTTCTAATAATATTACTTTTTTATTGCAACATTGTATAGTAAGTAATATTTATTTTTTCTTAAAAACAATGTATTTCTGGAAATATATCTCTTTTGGTTAGAAACATATTTCTAATAATATTGCTTTTTTATTGCAACATTGTATAGTAGGTAATATTTATTTTTTCTTTACAACAACGTATTTTTGGAAATTTTTTTTCTTACAACAATGTATTTTCAGTAATAATTATATTTCCTTTGCAACAATTTATTTCTGGTAATATTTATTTTTTTCCTTGCAAGAAATTATTGTTCGCAGTATTTTCCCTTACAATTATATTTTGCTTCTATCATTTCTCTTTTCCTGACAACAATATATTTCTGGTAATATTTCCTTTTTTCTTACAACAATGTAATGATAGTAATATGTCTTCTTACAACAATGTAATGATCGTAATATTTTTTACAACAATGTAATGATAGTCACATTTTTTCTTACAACAATGTATTGCTGCTAATAATTTTAACCCTACAAAAATGTATTGCTCGTCATGTTTTTCTTACAACAATGTAATGCTCGTAATATTTTGCTTACAACAATGTAATGATAGTAATATTTTTTCTTACAACAATGTATTGCTGCTAATAATTTTAACCCTACAAAAATGTATTGCTCGTCATGTTTTTCTTACAACAATGTAATGCTCGTAATATTTTTCTTACAACAATGTAATGCTCGTAATATTTTTCTTACAACAATGTAATGCTCGTAATATTTTTCTTACAACAATGTAATGCTCGTAATAATTTTCTTACAACAATATAATGCTCGTAATATTTTTCATACAACAATGTATTGCTGCTAATAATTTTAACCCTACAAAAATGTATTGCTCGTAATATTTTTCTTACAACAATGTAATGCTCGTAATAATTTTCTTACAACAATGTAATGCTCGTAATATTTTTCTTACAACAATATAATGCTCGTAATATTTTTCATACAACAATGTATTGCTGCTAATAATTTTAACCCTACAAAAATGTATTGCTCGTAATATTTTTCTTACAACAATGTAATGCTCGTAATATTTTTCATACAACAATGTAATGATAGTAATATTTTTTCTTACAACAATGTATTGCTGCTAATAATTTTAACCCCTACAAAAATGTATTGCTCGTCATGTTTTTCTTACAACAATGTAATGCTCGTAATATTTTTCTTAAAACAATGTAATGCTCGTAATATTTTTCTTACAACAATGTAATGTTCGTAATATTTTTCTTACAACAATGTAATGATAGTAATATTTTTTCTTACAACAATGTATTGCTGCTAATAATTTTAACCCTACAAAAATGTATTGCTCGTCATGTTCTTCTTACAACAATGTAATGCTCGTAATATTTTTAATACAACAATGTAATGATAGTAATATTTTTTCTTATAACAATGTAATGCTACTAATAATTTTATCTTTACATCATTTATTGCTCGTAATTTTTTTTTCCTTTGAAGAATGTACTTCGCGTAATATATTTCTCTTACAACAATGCATTGTTTGTAATGTTTCTTTTTTTCTTACAAACATTTATCGCTGGTATATTTTTTTCCTCCCAACAATTTATTTCTAGTAAAGTTGCTTTTTCCTTAGAACAATGCATTTATCGTCATACTTCTTTTTCAATTGCAACAATCTGTACTTGGTATAATTTTTTTTTCTTACAACAATGTATTTATTGTAATATTTCTGTTTTTTACAACAATGTAATGCTAGCAATATTTTTTCCTTGCAACAACGTATTGCTGCTAATAATTTTAACCTTACAACAATGTATTACTCGTCATATTGTATTTTTTATTGCAAAAAATGTATTGCCCGTAATATGGTTTTTTCCTTTAAGCAATGTATTACTCGTGACATATTGATCTTTACAACAATGCATTGCTCGTAATATTTCTTTTCTTCCTTACAGATATTTACTGCTGGTATACTTTTTCCTTGCAACAATTTATTTTTGGTAATGTTGCTTTTTCCTTAGAAAAATGTATTAATCGTAATACTTTTTTTCAATTGCAACAGTGCATACTTGGTGAAATTTATTTTTAGTTGCAACAATGTATTTATGGGAATACTAGCAGTATAGCCCGGCGTTACTCGGGTGTAATGAACGTTTTAAAACTAATCTATGGTCCTGGAGCTCAGACTCTTTGGACGTTGGCACGAAAGACTAAAAAACAATAGTTGTTTCCAGTTAAAGCGAAACCGTAGACTGAAAGAAAAATGAATGGATGTAAGTCAAATTTTGATTTCCTGGTATCGATATCAATTAAGTTTTTTTCGTAGTAAACTGAATTTTGAAGGCTAAATAAGTCCTCTGAGTAAATGGTATCATCGCTGAGACTAAGAACTACAATTATACCTACTTAGAGCCAAACCCGAAGCAAAAACTAAAATAAAAGTGCTGAAAAAAATACAGAGATACAGGCAGATAAACAGACACACACACAAACACCTTTCCTTATATATATATATATATATATATATATATATATATATATTATCGATTTTCTGCACTATTGTAAGAAATACAACCTTGAAACTTCTGAATATCGTTTCTTATGTCTTTGTATATGAGTGTACCAAATTTGATTAAAATCGACACACTCCTTCTATAGCCCGATTTTTTCGATTATCGATTTTCGATATTTATCGGGGGTGCCTCGACACAAAACCTAGCTCAGAACACTCGCAGACGTTTATAGTACAACTGTGTAAATTTTCAAGAAAATCGGTTTAACCGTTTCGGAGTCTATAGGTAACGGACACACACACACACACACACACACACACACACACACACAAAGTTCCGTTTATAAATAAGTTTACATTAGATTTCTTTTTCCTTACAAAATGTATTGCTGGAAATTTTTCATCTTATAATATTCCCTTTTCCCTGGTAATATTTTTTCTTTCAACAATGTATGGCTGTTTGTTTTCCTTACAATAGTATATTGGTATGGTTGGTAATATTCTTTTTTAAATACAGAAGTGTGAGGCTGGCAATTATTTCCCTTAAAAATGTGTAGCTGGTAATATATTTTCTTTTGTAATACTCTCTTTTCCCTTGAAAAAATGTATTGCTTCTAATATACGAAGTATTATCTTTTTGTTTGATAGAATCTCTTTGTCTGAAGCCGTTTCTAACGATAGACCTGAAGAACAGTTGTATACAGATAAAGTTTAAAGTCCTTCTGAATGAATTGGATGTCATTCTCACCAAAGTGTTAACACCGTTTGAAGCAAATGGTATTTTCGGAATCTATGCGCAAAAATGAAAATGAAGAATATTTTTCAAGTATTTACCGTAGTTTTCAAAGTTTATTTCGAAGTATTTTTTTTTATAATCGTTTCACCCCGAGCAAGGCATTTCACTGCCACTATTGCGCAGGGGGTTACATAGAGGGGAAAGTGGTGAGAAAGGATGGTTAGATATAGGAAATGTCAGAAGGAGGGTGATAGACGGGTAAGGATACCGAGAATGAGGGTTGCGTAGATGGTAAGAGTGTTAGGAGAATAGATGCAAGTTAGTGTGATAGGAAGTGTCTATTGACCTTACATTTAAGATTTGGAGATTGTAGCTGTCGGGAAAGCACACATGTGGAAGGGAATTCCACAGGTGGGAAGCGCGAAAAAAGAATCTGTTGGAGTAGAAATTACGGTTTCATCTTATCTGTTTCACTGTAAATGGGTGAGACCTAGTTACTAATCTAGTATCTCGTGTAAATTCGTACCTAGGCAGCAACAATGATCTAAGTTCAGAAACCGTGAAAGTATTTATAGAAGAGGCACAGGGAAGCCACGTCACGCCGGTGAGAGAGTGGTTGCAGCCGGTCCGCCAAATCAGTGTCGATCACGTTACAGATTCTCCGTTGTATTTTGGCAAGAAGCTCGAGGAGAGCAGCATTTTTCCTTAGGGTTATGCATAAAATATACAAGTTGCGTAACATGTTTGACGACATATGTTGTTTTTACTATAGCTGGGTATTATCTGCCTCCATATTGTTTACAGTTTAGAATTATCAATAGCAGACTCGATGCCTACACGAGAAACGAAGAGGCATGCAGTTATCGTGGCTATAAAAGTTGAACATAACAATTTAGAAATAACAGCTTTTAAAAGATGCTGGATTCATTGCTACAAAGTTTGCATGGAGTAAAAAGGACAAAGACGGAAATTTATCGCTAAAATGAAAACTTAAGAAACATTTCAGATGCACTGAAACAGCTAGAACACCTGAATTTATTCGGCAAGTATACCAGGTCATTGATCGCCATCCCAGAATATCAATGAGGTCGATCGCAAAAGTACAATACGAAATGATTTCCACGAGGAAAAGGATGGGAAAAGATCATTTTATGTCAGAAAAAGCAAAGGAAAATTGCTTAATCAGATTTAAGAGGCTCCTAAAAAAACTTTAAAATCTCACAGATAAAATGTGTCAATTGGTTCTTCTCAGACGAAAAAGACTTTGACCAAGATCAGAAAGTAAACAAAACAAAAAAAATATGTTATGTGCAGACTCCTCTGAATTTCCATGAGTAATGCATTCAAAATTAAAAAAAAAAACTTTAAAATCTCACAGATAAAATGTGTCAATTAGTTCTTCTCAGACGAAAAAAACTTTGACCAAGATCAGAAAGTAAACAAAACAAAAAAATATGTGCAGACTCCTCTGAATTTCCATGAGTAATGCATTCAAAATTAAAAAAAAAACTTTAAAATCTCACAGATAAAATGTGTCAATTGGTTCTTCTCAGACGAAAAAGACTTTGACCAAGATCAGAAAGTAAACAAAACAAAAAAAATATGTTATGTGCAGACTCCTCTGAATTTCCATGAGTAATGCATTCAAAATTAAAAAAAAAAACTTTAAAATCTCACAGATAAAATGTGTCAATTGGTTCTTCTCAGACGAAAAAAACTTTGACCAAGATCAGAAAGTAAACAAAACAAAAAAATATGTGCAGACTCCTCTGAATTTCCATGAGTAATGCATTCAAAATTAAAAAAAAAACTTTAAAATCTCACAGATAAAATGTGTCAATTGGTTCTTCTCAGACGAAAAAGACTTTGACCAAGATCAGAAAGTAAACAAAACAAAAAAAATATGTTATGTGCAGACTCCTCTGAATTTCCATGAGTAATGCATTCAAAATTAAAAAAAAAAACTTTAAAATCTCACAGATAAAATGTGTCAATTGGTTCTTCTCAGACGAAAAAGACTTTGACCAAGATCAGAAAGTAAACAAAACAAAAAAATATGTGCAGACTCCTCTGAATTTCCATGAGTAATGCATTCAAAATTTCTTGTCATAGTTTTGTGGATTGTCAGTAACAAAGGACATGCAATCTTTCTCCCTTTTTCCATAAAGTCTTAGAGTAAACTATGCTGTCTACATAGATATTATGGTTGGTTGTTTGGCTGTTTTGTATTTATGGCAAATCAACACCCGGCGGGTCATTTATTGCCAACTAAACTTTATTTATTTATTACTGGTAATACCTTTTTCTTTCAACAATTTATTGTTGTTTATATAAGTTTTTGTGTCTAGTAATACAGTTTTCTTTTCGAGTATCAAGATTCATCATCACACCTGTATTCCCATCCTTCTCTTGCTCCTTTCTAACTGGTTCATCTTCCTCTTCACCCTCTTCTACTTAATCTTTTTACTTTTATGTAGCCCCCTGCACATCAGTGGCATTACCGCCTTTCTCGGGGTGATAGGATTAAAAAAAACATAGCTGGGACCCTAAGAGGTACTACCACCCTGAGTCAGGGCAGACCTGGGAACAACAGCAATTGAGAGGTGGTTCCATGCTCCTCACAACCTCCGAATCAGAGACACAAAAAGAAGGTAGGTTGAGCCACTGTGGTAATAATAATAATAATAATCATAATAATAATAATAATAACAACAGAACATTTATACAAAATAAGACTGTTATTAGTCTATCTGCTATACAAGTGTCCGGCCGAACTGACCACTTACACAGCGTCTCATTGCGTACTTTAGGAATTCTCGCAGGTTAGGATTTTTAAATGGAGTTCATTCCAATATAGATAGGGCACCGTAACAATATCTATCTATCTATCTATCTATCTATCTATCTATCTATCTATCTATCTCATTTTGTTCTATCTATCTATCTATCTATCTATCTATCTCATTTTGTTCATATCTATCTATCTATCTATCTATCTCATTTTGTTCATATCTATCTATCTATCTATCTCATTCATTCATATCTATCTATCTATCTATCTATCTATCTCATTTTGTTCCATATCTATCTATCTATCTATCTATCTCATTTTGTTCCATATCTATCTATCTATCTATCTCATTTTGTTCATATCTATCTATCTATCTACTCATTTTGTTCATATCTATCTATCTATCTATCTATCTATCTATCTATCTCATTTTGTTCATATCTATCTATCTATCTATCTATCTCATTTTGTTCATATCTATCTATCTATCTCATTTTGTTCATATCTATCTATCTATCTCATTTTGTTCCTTATCTATCTATCTATCTATCTCATTTTGTTCATATCTATCTATCTATCTATCTCATTTTGTTCATATCTATCTATCTATCTATCTATCTATCTATCTATCTATCTATCTATCTCATTTTGTTCATATCTATCTATCTATCTATCTATCTATCTATCTATCTATCTATCTCATTTTGTTCATATCTATCTATCTATCTATCTCATTTTGTTTCATCTATATCTCATTTTGTTCATATCTATATATCTATCTATCTCATTTTGTTCATATCTATCTATCTATCTCATTTTGTTTATATCTATCTATCTATCTATCTCATTTTGTTCATATCTATCTATCTATCTCATTTTGTTCATATCTATCTATCTATCTATCTCATTTTGTTCATATCTATCTATCTATCTATCTCATTTTGTTCATATCTATCTATCTATCTATCTCATTTTGTTCATATCTATCTATCTATCTCATTTTGTTTCATAATCTATCTATCTATCTATCTATCTATCTTTCTCTCATTTTGTTCCTTATCTATCTATCTATCTATCTCATTTTTGTTCATATCTATCTATCTATCTCATTTTGTTCATATCTATCTATCTATCTCATTTTGTTCATATCTATCTATCTATCTATCTATCTCATTTTGTTCATATCTATCTATCTATCTATCTATCTCATTTTATTCATATCTATCTATCTATCTATCTATCTATCTATCTCATTTTGTTCATATCTATCTATCTATCTATCTCATTTTGTTCACATCTATATATCTCATTTTGTTCCTTTCTATCTTTCTATCTATCTATCTCATTTTGTTCATATCTATCTATCTATCTATCTATCTCATTTTGTTCATATCTATCTATCTATCTATCTATCTCATTTTGTTCATATCTATCTATCTATCTATCTATCTATCTGTTTGTTCATATCTATCTATCTATCTATCTATCTATTTTGTTCTTATCTATCTATCTATCTATCTATCTCATTTTGTTCATATCTATATATCTATCTATCTCATTTTTTGTTCATATCTATATATCTATCTATCTCATTTTGTTCACTTATCTATATATCTATCTATCTCATTTTGTTCATATCTATGTATCTATCTATCTCATTTTTGTTCATATCTATATATCTATCTATCTCATTTCATTCACTTATCTATCTATCTATCTATCTGTCTCATTTTAGATACATATCTATATATCTATTTCATTTTGTTCATATCGATCTATCTATTTCATTTTGTTCTATCGATCTATCTATTTCATTCATTCATATCTATCTATTTCATTTTTGTTCATATCGATCTATCTATTTCATTTTGTTCACTTATCGATCTATCTATTTCATTTTGTTCATATCTACCTATCTATTTCAGTTTGTTCATATCTATCTATTTCATTTTGTTCATATCTATCTATCTATTGTGGCCTGTTAGGGCCAAGAAGAAAGACACGAGAAGTAGAAATTAGGTTGAACCACTGTATTAGAATAACAGAACATTTATACAAAATAAGTGTTATTAGCAGATAGAAGTGTCCAGTCGAAGTTATAGTGCGTCTCGACTGCCTCCTTTAGAAAATCTCGCAGGTTAGTATTTCTGAAAGGAGAAAGAGTTCATTCCAATAGATAGGGCACCAAAACACTTTCTGATCTTGGTCAAAGTTTTTCTCATCTGGGAAGAACCAATTGACATCTTTTCTTTGTTGCGTACATTCGCTTAACCACTGATTCCAGAAGATCCATGTAGACAACAAAGTTTATTCCAAGACCTTGTGACAAAAAAGTGAGGTAACATTGCATGTACTTCATTACTGACGACTTACAAAACCATATCAGTGGCAGGAAATTTTGTTTGCATTCCTATTGGAATTGCCAAAAGGGCCTGCACATATCCATCCATCATTTTTTCAATTGGTTTTCTATTGTGGCCTGAAGTACATGCGATACCTCCTCACTGTTTTGCTACAAGGTCTTAGAATAAACTTTGTTGCCTACATAGATATTCAGGAAAAAGTGGTTAAGGCATACATTGACAATGTACGCAACGGATGACATTATGTGTTTTAACAAGATTTCGTATCATCACACAAGACTCAAAGAATGCAGGAATGGATAGTGGAAAATTTTTGTGATCAAATAAACCCTAATATTTGGCCTCCAAGCTCCCCAGATCTCAAGCTATTAGATTACTAGCAGTATAGCCCGGCGTTACTCGGGTGAAATGAAAACTTTAAAACTAATCCATGGTCCTGGATTTCAGATTCTTTGGACGTTGGCACGAAAGACTAAAAAGCAATAGTTGTTTCCAGTTAAAGCGAAACCGTAGACTGAAAGAAAAATGAATGGATGTAAGTCAAATTTTGATTTCCTGGTATCGATATCAAATAAAGTTTTTTCGTCGTAAACTGAATTTTGAAAGCTAAATAGGTCCTCTGAGTAAATGGTATCATGGCTGAGTTTAAGAACAACAATTATACCTACTTAGAGCCAAACCCGAAGCAAAAACTAAAATAAAAGGGCTGAAAAAAATACAGACATACAGGCAGATAGACAGACACACACACAAACATCTTGACTTTTATATATATATATATATTATCGATTTTCTGCACTATTGTAAGAACTGCAACCTTGAAACTTCTTAATATCGTTTCTTATGTCTTTTTCTATGAGTGTATGAATGTTGATTAAAATCGGACCCTCTATAACCCGATTTTTTCGATTATTGATTTTCGATATTTATCGGGAGTACCTCGACACAAAACCTAGCTAAGAACACTCGCAGACGCTTATAGTACAACTGGGTAAATTTTCAAGAAAATCGGTTCAGCCGTTTCGGAGTCCATAGGTAACGGACACACACACAGACACACACACACACACACATACACACAAAGTTCCATATAAGTTTATATGTAATATGTAATTTAGAAAGAGGTTAATGAGCACCATCTTAACACTAAAGAATCCCTAAAAGCCTTCATTGTCAGAGCAATGTTCATTATGAACAAGGACAATTTCATCTTAACATGTAAGGAATTCATACCTGCCATCGAAACTGAAGCAGACATTATCGAATAAAATTACTAAACAATAGGTTTATTCTTATTATCAAAACATTTTCAAGAAAAAGACATCATTGTCTATTTCTAATAGTTATTTTTTAAAGTATAAATCTGTCCTCAAATAACTTACTCATATTGTATAGATATTTCTGTTGGCTCCGGGAAAATCTGTGATGTATTTGGTGCAAATGCATTTTAAGAACTCTCGTAAATTGTGGATATTAAATATTAGTTTGCCCTTAAAGTTCTTTTTATGCAATTTTGCGTTTATATTGTTATAGAGATTTTCATCTTTGTATTCCAGATTGCAACTGATAAAACTGAGCTTCGAGTTTTGATTCGTTACTGCTGGAAACGAGGTCTTTCAACAAGAAAAGCTGCAGAAGAGATTTGTGCTGCCGAAGGTGAAGGAACAATTGCATATGCGGCGATCTCAAAGTGGTACAAGCGTTTCGATTCTGGCAACATGAGTCTTGAAGATAAGCCTCGTTAGGGACGGCCGTTAAAGTTGGATGATGGAGACTTGAAAACCGGGTTGGACATTGCGCCTTCATCGAGCACTCGAGAATTGGCTGATGAGCTTGAATTCGTCGACATTTGAAGCAACTTGATTTTGTTCACAAAAAGCCGCGCCAATATCCGCACGAACTCACCGAAGCACAAGCCAACAGACGAGTTGAAATTTGTATTTGTGCAATAACTTTTGTTGATTTTGCGAGTAAAATTTCAATTTTTGCAAATGTTTACGAAATTTTGGGATAAACTAATAGTATTTTGTTCTGTCTTTCATACTATCTCTCTGTCATTGTCTCTAATTATTTATGAAAAACCCACCCATCGAAAGTGCTTGGAAAGTCAAAAATTATGGAACATTTTTACATTTCTTATCTCCAGCGAAATAGAAACATGTAAAAATACTGGAAAAATTAAAAGTAAAAATGAATAGAATCTTCCTTGAGAGTCCTTTTTAACGAAATGTGTTAATAAAAATTGCTACCCAAATATATATATATATATATATATATATATATATATATATGTGTGTGTGTGTGTGTGTGTGTATATGTGTGTGTCTCTCTATATATATATGCATGTTTGCGTATATTTATATGTGTGTGTATATATATATATATATATATGTGTGTATATATAAATGTGTGTATATATATATGTGTGCCAGTATTTGTGTGTATATATATATATATATATATATATCCTACGACTCGATTTCGAATAACGATATCTTTCGAACCATGGTCAAATCCGAACAGTTGCTTTTCGGCCCTGCTGGGATCTTACACTCCCTTGAGCAATTGTAGCAACGCTGAAATTCTTTTGGCAGTCGCTGCTGCATTAATAATTTCGGAACATTTAAATATCTTTTTAGTTCAGCAACTGAAGGCCCTTTTTGTCTCTACACCCTGTGCAAGAAGAAATGCCGCATAACGTCTATTGAATGACTTCCTTCTGTGTATTGTGTCTTTGATTATTTTTAAGTCTACCCTATTTAAATTAGATGTGCATTGTGGTATATGGGATATCGGCTCGGAATGAGAAACCATAGAGCCGAGTTCAAATTCCAGTCGAATTCGTTGCAATTATTTACGCACAAATACGGATGGGAAAGATATTTCTTCTCCTTCCATCTAATCGTTAAATAGCAGGACAGCTTCTGTTCTATAGCCTTGGTTGGCAACCGGTCTTCTGCAGAAAGTAATGGTAACTTACTGCGGGAAATTCTTCTGCCTAGTCAATCATGTCTCTTTTAGAAAGGTCATTGCCTAAGCCTATATCCCGTATGGCAATTAACTGACTTATTGTTTAGATAGAAAAACCATATTCATTAAAGGTTTGATCAGATTCTTCGTCAATATTCGCAAGAGATTTGTCATCAATAGTCATATAAACAAGCATGCCTGTTTCTATTGCATGGACATGTGATTGGGGCGGTTAGAACGTTCAATTTCCAACGTTCAACCATCAGATTTGAGTTCGAATCTAAATATGACCCATTTATCAAGTACTTATAACAAAAGACGGAAAGTACGTGCGTATTGGCATGGCGAAGGAAGCATTCCAGAAGTTGAGTAAAGTATTAAGAAACACGACAATTTCGCCAGAAACAAAGAAGAGAGTACTGGATTGCTATGTGTTCTCAGTTCTTCAATATGGCGGTGAATGCTGGACAATATCATCAAAGATGAAGGAAAAATTGAAGCAACTGAAATGTGGTTCTACAGAAGTATGCTGCGAATATTATGGATCGAGCATGTGAGCAATTATGAGGGTTTGGAAAGGATGGAAACTAAAAGGAAATTAATACTGAGCATCAGGAAGAGACAGCTGAAGTTCCTAGGGCATGCAATGAGGAAGGAGGGCTTGGAGAACCAGATACTAACAGGACAGATAGAGGGAAAAAGAGACAGAGGAAAGCAGCGGATAACATATTGGAAGGCTCTGATCAGGTGGATGATGGAACGAGGGTTGCATGGTGAAAGAGAAGGCGTGCTATACGTCACCAGGGATAGGGAGACGTGGAAAGTCATGATCGCCTACGTCCTGAAAAGACAGAACACATGGAAGAAAAATATATATGGCAACTGTTTATAAACAATTCTATATTATAATCAATACATAAACTGATCCCTCATTTCGTAGCCATTCTAGTTTCTGTACATTTATATTTTAGATTTATGGGCTTGAGCTAGTGGATGGCAGAGCGGGGTTTGTGTGGTGTGACAAGATAAAACGTGCTAGGGATATGGAGAGGTGGAAAGCCATGATCGGCTACGTCCTTAAGGGACAAGGCACATAGAAGAAGAAGATGCGATCGATATGGGAATGCGATTTTGCAGATGTTCCAGTTGCAAAATACCTCAAAAAAGCATAACCCTAGTTTGTTTATGAAATTTGGTCTATGGAAGCGTTTTGAAGGACGAAGTCTCAAACCAACGTAATCGAGTTTTTGAACGTACTGGCATCTCAGATTATACTTTCTGGCGTTCATTTTTTATGAAGATTAAATAAAATTGAAATATGTTAATGTTATAAATGGTTTCTGTTATCATTCTGTCGGAGGCTTTCCTAGCCTTTTTGCCGGTAGAGAATATTATTTCTCAGTTGTGTCTCTGCTCTCGGGCAAAGTGGGGCGGTGTTGTCTCTTTGTCCGAGGACAGACATGAATATGAGGGGATTTATATTGATAGGTATGCGGTCCCGGAGAACAGGGACTAGACGAGGAGCCACTCCAATGCATCAAAGGAGTGGGTTGGTAGTCGCCACTGAGACCAGCGTGACCTGCGGTTGAGGGAACTCGGCAAATTTTTCGCCCTTGCTCGTTTGCACGCGTTTTGGATTCCCAACATGAAAACTTGACCTCGTGTCGGATTTTTCTCTAGTGAGGGAGCTGGCTCGGAACGAGAAACCGGGGAGCCGAGTTCGAATTCCAGTTGAATCCATTGTATTTACTTACGCGCAAATACCCTTGGAAAAGGTATTAATCCGTCTCTTCCTTCCAGTTATGGGTTAAATAGCAGGACAGATTGGGTTCTATAGCCTTGGTCGGCAACCAGTCTACCGCAGAAAGCAATGGCAACCTACTGCGGGATAATCTTCTGCCCAGTCAGTCGTGTCTATGTCGAGACATGATCGCCCAAACGTGTATCACGCATGGCACTCAGCTGACTGACTGAATCTAATGGTTGGAAACATTATCAAGGGTTCTATTGGGCATAAATTGGGGGATCAGTTTTATATTGTTATGAAGTAATAAACTGATCCCCCACTAATTACTACTTAATAATATAATACATCTCTTCTCCCTCTAGCTACGAATCAAATAACAGGACAGATTGGATTCTATAGCCTTGGTCGGCAACCAGTCTACCGCAGAAAGCAATGGCAACCTACTGCGGGATAATATTCTGCCCAGTCAGTCATGTCTGACGCCAATTTGCAAGCACACACGCACACACACACACATACACACACACACACACACACACACGAATTTAAACGCAGTACTAGCTGTGCTTTGAGTTGCAATGGATATAGGATTGGAACAGAGAAATCGGAGATCCAACGTCGAATCTAAGTTAAATTCTTTGCATTCAGTTTTGCACAAAATCCTTTTTTTTACCTCCAGTTATAGATCAGATAACAGGACAGATTCGGTTATATTGCCTTGGTTGGTAACCAGTCTATAGCAGAAAGTAAAGGCAACCTACTGCGGGAAAATTTTCTGCCCAGTCAGTCATGTGTCTTTCGAGACATGATCGCCTAAATGTGTATCACCTATGTCACTTAAATGACTAGAGAGTATTCAAACGAGAAGAAAACTTATACTTAGCATCAGGAAGTGATAGTTGAGGTTACTAGGATACATAATGCGGTAAAGGAAGTTTGGAGAATGTAATACCCACAGGACGAAAAGGAAGAAAACGAAACAGAGGAAAGCAGTGCGAGACATATATGGTGGGTCTGAACAAATGAATGGGGAAGTTGGGCTTGAGAGGGATACCCAGAGGAAAAATATTCAGAGCGACAAAGGACAGGGGCAAAAGTAAGTCCATAATCACCTATGTCCTGAAGGGACACGGCACATGAAGAAGAAATGAATTTAAAAGACATGCCTGCATAGCTAATTAGCGTTGAGAAGAAGTGGATTCATACCTAATCAGAATTTGAGTGAGTAAGTGAGTGAGTGAATTTTGTTTAACGGCGTATCAATCTCTGTTGGTTATTTAATACCAAAAAGATAGGGTTTTAAGGGGTTTTTTTTTTAGTAATTGGTTATATTAAGAAGATTGATTTAGTCAGATTTTTATAAAAGTTTTTATTTTAGAAACTGAAAATGTATTCTAGTCTTGTATTCAAATATTTGGTAGTAATTTTTTTCCTTCAAAAATGTGTTATGATAATATTTTTTTCTTCAAAACTATTTTTGGTAATATTTTTCATTCAAAAATGTATATTTTTCTATAAAAGTATATTTTTATAGTTTTATAGTGTTTTGACCCCAATTTGGGGGTTAACTATTTGCCCATAGCTGGGATCCTAACAGGTGCTACCACCCCGGGTCAGGGTGGACCTGAGAACAACAGCAATTCAGAATTTGAAAAACAATTAAGAAATTAAAATATGGATATAAAGTAGAGGATCAGTTCTCCGTTATAATCAATATATAAAAAAATCCCTCACTTTGTGGCCATGCTAGTTTCTATCCAATTATATTCTAGATTTATGGGCTTGAGCAAATGGATGGCAGAGCAGGGTTTAGAAGAGATACCAAGAAGAAAAAGATTAAGAGCGACAAGGGAGAGGGGCAAGGGGAAGTCCATGATCACCTATGTCCTGAAGGGACACGGCAGATGAAGAAGAAATGAATTTAAAAGACATGCCTGCATAGCTAATTAGCATTGAGAAGAGGTGGATTCATACCTAATCAGAATTTGAAAAACAATTAAGAAATTCAAATATGGATATAAAGTGGGGGATCAGTTCTCCATTATAATCAATATATGAACTGATCCGTCACTTTGTGTCCATGCTAGTTCCTATCAAATTATATCCAAGATTTATGAGCTTGAGCAAATGGATGGCAGAGCCGGGTTTAGATGAGATCAGTCAGTTAAGTGCCATACTTGATACACGCTTGGGCGATCATGTCTCTTTCGAGACATGACTGACAGAGCAGAAAATTATCCCGCAGTAGGTTGAGATTACTTTCTGCGGTACACTGGTTACCAATCAAGTCTATAGGACACAATCTGCCCAGTTATTGGACCCATAGCTAGAGGGAGAAGTGATGTATTATATGATTAAGTAGTAATTAATGCTGGGGTTCAGTTTATCACTTCATAACAACAGAAAACCGATCCCCCACTTTATGACCAGTAGAAGTCTTAATCATGATACCAACTATTATATTCAGTCAGTCAGTTAAGTGCCATACGTGATACACGCTTGGGTGATCATGTCTCGAAAGATTATCTCGCAGTAGATTGCTATTACTTTCTGCGGTAGACTGGTTGTCAGCCAAGGCTATAGAATCAAATCTGTCATGTTATTTAACCCATAACTGGAGAGAAGAGACGGACTAATGCCTTTCCCAAGGGTATTAATCTGTCACTGCCCTCCAGTTAGAAAAGATACCAAGAGGATGTCAAAGCAGGGATTGAGAGAGATACAAAGAGAAAAATTATTAAGAACGACAAGAGAGAGGGGCAAGTGGAAGTCCATGATCACCTACGTCCTGAAGGAACACGGCACCTGAAGGAGAAGACTAGTTTCTTTACAAGACCTCATCATTTTTCCAGTCACTAACCGTATGCTATGAGAATTTTAATCGCACTTCTCGCACGTCCAGAGATTTATAATGAAATATAATGCAGAATCAGCAATACTAAGCGCAATTACTTTTGGGAAAGGTATTAATCTCTCACTTCTCCTTCAAGGACAGATTAGTTTCTGCAGCCTTGGTTGGCAACCAGTCTACCGTAATTTCAAACTATTGCTGGAAAATTTTCCACCTTGATCGCCCAAGCGTGTTTCACTTATGGCACTTGACTAACTGAGATGACACTACAATATACTCCCGCTCCAGTAAGAAACCAGTTGTGGCGGACAGACATAATCTCGCTGCTGACCTTGAACGGGATCTACACTCTGTGGTGAACTGGGGCAAGAAGTGGCTTGTCAACTTCAATTCATCTAAGACCAAGCTGTTATCTGTCAACCATTACAGGCAATCTCTTCTGCCTCCCATAAGCATGGACCAAGTGATTCTCCCTGAGAGTAATACACTACGCCTCCTCGGATTTACCCTGTCCTCAGACCTCAAATGGAACCACTATATTGAATCCATAGCAAAATCTACTGCTAAGAAGATTGGGTCACTATGTCGATCCAGGATGTTTTTATCACCTGAATCCATCCTGCATATATACAAGTCAACCATCCGTCCGTGCATGGAGTACTGCTGCCATTTATGGTCAGGTGCCCCTGCCGTTCTCCTCAGTGTTCTTGACAAGCTCCAAAGGAGAGTCTGTAATGTGATAGGTACTGATCTGGCGACTCGACTGCAGCCACTTCACCATCGTCGAAATGTGGTCTCCCTTTGTCTCTTCTACAAATATTTCATGGCTTCTGCTCGGATGAGGTTAAGTCACTGATGCCTCCTCAACAGGTGTTTACTCGTGCAACCAGACTGGCAACTGGGCCCCACCCATTCACAGTCAAGTTAGCCAAATGCAGACGACAATTCTACTCCTGCAGCTTACTCTCTCGCACTTCCCGCCTGTGGAACTCACTCCCGTATTCTTGCTTTCCTGACGGCTACAACCTCCAGAAATTTAAATGCAAACTCAATACTCATTTATTAACCACTGGCCTCTAGCTCTCTCCCCTCCCCTGTATAACCTTCCCTTTCTCCACCCATGTATCTGTGATCGCACCTGCTTTCTCAGCTTTCTATTGTTCCTTTCTAACTAGTTTGTACTCCTCACTCTTTTCTAATTAATCTTGTTACATTTATGTAAGCCCCTGCACATCAGTGGCGTTTCCGCCTTGCTCGGGGTGAAATGATTAAAAAAAAAAAATAGTGCCAAGTTTCCCAACCCCGAGGTAAATTACCCAGTGGGTTAATGAGCCCATATTTTGTGGGTAATGGATGTTTTGTTTGGGAAGAGCCTATCAGCTTATAATTTCACACTGTGCCAAATTATTAACGAGACAGCATTTCAAGAAAGAATTCCCCCTACCCCAGTCTCTCTGAAAGTATCTTTCTTTCAGGCTTTGTGGAAAAAAAATCAAAATTTCTCCACTTTTTAGACACCAGATCATAGAACTGTCATCACAGTCAAATTTTGGCTAGGTTACGGCTACTATACCTCTGATTATTATAGAGTGGTACTATTGTATTGAATAATTTTCATTAACTTTTTCTGATTTTGATGTATGAAAATATAATTATTTCTTTTCCTATATTACGGGTGTTTGTTTATTGGGGTAATTGATAATAGTTAGATTGTATTTTGGGGTAATCGTAGTTGGTAACCTATGGAATAGAGTATCAACAAGGTCTCATCATTTTACAGTTGAAATGGCTAATTGTAACCGTAAGTTCTATGCTAAGAGTTTCATCTTCACGCACGTCTAAAGATTTTTTTTTATAAAATTCAGTGCAATCACCAATATTATAGCTCTTGCCTGACATCTTGGCTTCCGCTACTTTCCATCTGCTTTAATGCAGCTTCCATTTGCTTTTTCTATAAATACTTTCATCGTAATAATTCGGATGAACTCTCCGGTATGGCGCCGAAACATTGGATTTAATCGCAGTACTAGAATGTGCGTTGTGGTGCAGTGGATATCGGCTCGGAACGAGAAATCGGAGAGTCAAGTTCAAATTCCAATTGAATTCGTTGTGTTCACTTACGCGCAGTTACCCTTGAGAAAGTTATTAATCCGTCTCTTCTCTCTTAAGCAATGGATCAAGTAACACGACAGGTCGGGTTCTACAGCCTTGGTTGGTAACCAGTCTACCGCAGCAAGTAATGGCAACATACTCCGAGAAAATCTTCTGTCCGCTCAGTCATGTCTCGAAAGAGATATGATCGTCCAAGCGTGTATCACGTATGGCACTTAACTGACTGAGTGACTAGACTGTCAACAAAGTTTCATCATTTTACAGTCAAAAGGATAGACTGAACCGAAAGTTCTATGCTAACAGTTTCTTTTGTTGAACCACTCGATTGTGGGACTTTCTTCCGGCTTTTTGCTTTCTACTCAAATCTGATTTTGTTGTGGAGTAGTTTTCGCACTGAAAGTTTATAATCGTGCTATATCAGTTGCTTATCAACTTAACGCATCCAAATGCTAGGAACTTAGTAATCTTCCACTGAAAACTGACTCCGTAGTATTCGGCTAACTGCCGAGTAATATCAACTGCCTAGTAGTTCTACTGAACTCCAATAAAACTCTAAAGAACTCCTATGAACTTCCCAAGAACTCTTAAGAACTTCTCTTTATTTATTGTAATAAATACAATTGAGGCACAAGGCCGATTTGGGGTGGGGGGCAAAAAACTCAGGTTGGTCTTCAGTACCTATCTGACACCTAGCTAATCCGACTCACGACCCAAACAAAATTTACAATTTTCTCGTTCACGACAAGAACGTGTCCATCATCATTCAATCCTTCATACACCAAAATACTCCTAAAAACTTCTCAATAACTTGTTAACTCTTATGAATATCGTGGGGAGAGTCCATTATCTGAGGAATAGGTGTGTTACCCCATAACAGATTTTCAAAAATATACACTCGTTATAATCTGGGTTCTGTTCCTAATAGCGTTTTGTTGTCTTATGTTTGTTAACACCCAGTAAACTCCTTGCGTCTTAGTGGCTTTATTGCCTTGTTAAAAGTGAAACGATAAAAAAAAGAAACAGAAAAAAATTACATTTATCTTGTTGGAAGGACAGTTCTCATTGTTTTGTAGAGCATTAAATTTTAGAAACCTCGAGAACTTACAACCAGACACAAGTTTAATGTATAGGAAAGATAAAAAACTAAAAACTAAAAATTAAATAAAATAAAAAAAGGTCCCAAAATGAAAAAACGCGTCTAAATCCTTTAAAACAGTGCTACTCAAAATGTTGTACGCTTACGTCGCCGGTACGCGAGCCATCGTCTGTCGGTACGCGGAGATTTTTCAGAAAAGAAAGAAACAATAGTAAAATTCTATGGCATTATTAAATTCAAATTGCTTATAAAGTATTTATATTGTCTTTAAATGTTTTTTCTGGATTTTAAAAAATATATACCCTCGAAACCAGTGGCCATAACTAATATAGCACAAATATTGTACCGGTCAATGGCACACTGGGAAGACTTGTTAAAATGAACAAGATATCATGTCCTCATGTTTATTACAGATAGTCTCAAAATGTCCCTGAAATAGTACAAAAAAAAAAAAGAATCCGGGGCTCACAGTCAGCCCACCCCACTCTTACTCAGCTGGATTGGCTTGATTTGCTTGCCGGTCCCTGGCACATTTTTAAAAAAATACCGGTCCGTCACATCAAATAGTTTGAGAAGCACTGCTTTAAAACATATGGTAGTTCAGTTCAATTAATAGATTTCTGACCTGTATAACACACGCAAACTATATATATATATATATATATATATATATATATATATATATATATATATACTAGCAGTATAGACAGGCGTTGCTCGGGTGTAATGAAAGCTTTAAAACTAATCCATGGTCTTGGAGCTCAGACTCAGCCTAAAGAATATTTGAAATAATAAAATAATTGCGACAATTTACCATTCGCACCTAATATATATATACCAGCAGTATAGCCCGGCGTTGTTCGGGTGTAATGAAAGCTTTAAAACTAATCCATGGTCCTGGAGCTCAGACTCTTTGGACGTTGGCACGAAAGACTAAAATGCAATAGTTGTTTCCAATTAAATCGAAACCGTAGACTGAAAGAAAATGAATGGATGTAAGTCAAATTTTAATTTCCTGCTATCGATATCAAATATTATTTTCGTCATAAATTGAATTTTGAAGGCTAAAGAAGTCCTCTGCGTAAATGGTATCATGGCTAAGACTAAGAACTACAATTATACCTATTAGAGACAAAACCGAAGCAAAGACTATAATGAAAGGGCTGAAAAAATACAGATATACAGGCAGATAAACATATACACACACACAAACATCTTGCCTTATATATATATATATATATATATATATATATATATATATATATATATATATATATATTATTGATTTTCTGCACAATTGTAGGAACAGCAACCTTGAAACTTCTGAATATCATTTCTCATGTCTTTGTCTATGAGTGTATGAAATTTGATTAAAATCGGACCACTTCTTCAATAACCCGATGTTTTCGATTATCGATTTTAGATATTTATCGAGGGTACCTCGACATAAAACCTGGCTAAGAACACTCGCAGACGCTTATAGTACAACTGTGTAAATTTTCAAGAAAATCAGTTCAGTCGTTTCGGAATCCGTAGGTAACGGACGGACGGACACACACACACACACACACACACACACACACACACACACACACACAGACAAAGTTCCATTTATAAATAAGTTTAGATTATATATATATATATATATATATATATAGGGGTGATGAGTTGGTAATTCAGCATAAGTATCCATTTCACTTGTTTATGGCGTGCACTGCAGTTGACATCGATAGCCCGAGTACAGAGTAGCATCATCTATTAGCGGTAATTAATTTGTACGCACGTGTACACGCGCTTTGTGTACGGCTCGCTGAACAGCCTGGGGGTCTACAGCATCTAAGCCTGAAGGGGTCCGAAGACATGGGAAACGAAAAGCCGAATACGAGCAGACAGGAAGCAAGAGGTGGCCATACAAATATTTGTTGGACAGAAAGTACCGTATGTTGTGGAGTAGAAAGAGGGGGATCGTCAATATTTTCTGTTTTTCTTTGTTTTTTACTGTTATTCTGCATATCTATCTATCTTTCTCCCCTTACCCCACCTCTCTCTCTCACTCTCTCTCTCTCTCTCTCTCTCTCTCTCTGTGTTGGTCTATCTATCTATCTATCTATCTATCTATCTATCTATCTCGGCGTAGTGTAATGGTTAGTAAGCTTGTCTTGCTAGAACCAGTTACAATTGAGTTGAATTCGTTCCTCACTGGGTGTCGCGTACTTTCGACTTTGTGCCACATCTAAGCGGCGCTTAGTAAATCGACTATGTCCATTCATATCTATCTTTCTATCTATCTATAGAGAGATAAATATATAGATGTATATCTCTGTCTCTCTCGATATATATAGATATATATGTCTATTCATATCTATCTCTTTTATACTCATTCTGTTCCTTATCTATCTGGCTCTCTCTCTCTATATATATATCTGTCCACTCATCTCTGTCCTCACTCTCTCTCTGTTCTCATTCTGTTCATTATCTATCTCTCACTCTCTCTCTCTCTCTCTCTGTTCTCATTCTGTTCATTATCTATCTCTCTCTCTCTGTTCTCATTCTGTTCATTATCTATCTCTCTCTCTGTTCTCATTCTGTTCTTATCTATCTCTCTTCTCTATTCTCATTCTGTTCATTATCTATCTCTCTCTCTCTGTTCTCATTCTGTTCATTATCTATCTCTCTCTCTCTCTCTCTCTATATATATATATATATATATATATGTATATATATATATCTGACCATTCATATCTATCTGTAAGTATTTATCTATAGTAAACAGTTTCTATCTATTATTTGATTGCTAGTATCTATTTATCTATCTATATACATATATAAATAATTATATATACATATATAAATAATTACATATATATATATATATATATATATATATATATATATATATATATATATATAGCGCCATCTTCATCCCTCATATATTTGCTTGTCTATTCTTATTAGTCTCCACCTTCCGATGTTTTTAATTTTCACTATTCATCATTTCGTCCGCCCCTTTCTCCTCTCTCAGCTCGTCTCACGGATGAGATTCCTTTACATGATGTGCAACCATTTAGTTTGTTTCTCCCAACCATTCCGCTTTAGCTTTGGGTCTATATGCTTGTTTAATCACGCAGTCTAATCAAAATGGCGCGTACACTCAGCTTATACGGTTGGTTGCAAATATTAAAACTAAAATAAAAAGCAAAACGAATAAAAGCCATTCTCGCTCGAGAAAATTGGCAGAAATTTGTCAGATATTAATTAGGACTCTCACGAAGCCTATTAGCCATAACACCAGACAGAAGAATATCATTTTAGGGCCTGATTTCTTTCGCTAGATTTTATCAACATTTTCTTTATGCTTTTTTTTTTTTTTTTTTTGGTTTTTATTATTTTTAGACGAGTGATTACGACCGTTTTCTCTTCATGATATTTTAAAACAGGCGGAGAACTTGCTTACAGCAAATGTGTCACTCCACAAACGTCACAACCTTTTCTGAATTCATTGGAATGATGCGACAAGTGTAACCATCCGGACAGAACAGAACTGAGTCCAAAATGGTTTATGTCAGTCAGTTAAGTGCCATACGTGATACACGCTTGGGCGATCATGTCTTGAAAGAGACATGACTGACTGGGCAGAAGATTATCCCGCAGTAGGTTGCTATTGCTTTCTGCGGTAGACTGGTTGCCGACCAAGGCTATAGAACCCAATCACTCCTGTTACTTGATTCGTAGCTAGAGGGAGACGAGATGTATTATATTATTAAGTAATAATTAATGGGGGATCAGTTTATTACTTCATATCAATATAGAACTGATCCCCCACTTTATATCCAGTAGAAGTCTTAATTATGTTTCCAACTATTATATTCAGTCAGTCAGTTAATTGCTATACGTGATACACGCTTGGGCGATCATGTCTTGAAAGAGACATGACTGACTGGGCAGAAGATTATCCCACAGTAGGTTGCCATTGCTTTCTGCGGTAGACTGGTTGCCGACCAAGGCTATAGAACCCAATCTGTCCTGTTATTTGACTCTTTGCTTAAGGGGAAAGAGATGTATTATATTATTAAGTAATAATTAATGGGGAATCAGTTTATTACTTCATATCAATATAGAATTGATCCCCCACTTAATACCCAGTAGATATCTTAATTATGTTTCCAACTATTATATTCAGTCAGTCAGTTAAGTGCCATACGTGTACACGCTTGGGCGATCATGTCTTGAAAGAGACATGACTGACTGGGCAGAAGATTATCCCGCAGTAGTTTGCCATTGCTTTCTGCTGTAGACTGGTTGACGATCAAGGCTACAGAACCCAATCTGTCCTATTATTTAACCCATAACTGGAGGGAAGAGACGGATTAATACCTTTCCCAAGGGTATTTGCGCGTAAGTGAATGCAATGAATTCAACTGGAATTCGAACTCGGTTCCCCGATTTCTCGTTCCTAGCCGATATCTACTGCGCCACAACGCACATCCTTATGGTTGTGGTTTATGTATTTTACAGGGTTTATGTATTTTATTTTAAAAAAAAAAAACTTTCTCTTTTTCTAAATTTAAAATAAAACAAAACAAAATAAGTACAATGTCAGTTAAGTGCCATATCTGATACACGCTTTGGGCGATCATGTCTCGAAAGAGACATGATTGACAGGGCAGAGGATTATCCTGCAGTAGGTTGCCATTGCTTTCTGCGGTAGATTGGTTTCCAGCCAAGGCTATAGAAGCCAATCTGTTCTATTATTTAACCCATAACTGGATGGAAGAAACGGATTAATACCTTTCCCAAGGATATTTGTGTGTAAGAGAATGCCATGAATTCAACTGGAATTTAAATTCTGCTCCCCGATTTGTCGTTCCGAGTCGATATTCACTGCACCATCTTCAACATTCAGTGAATTAAGTGCCATATGTGATACCTGCTTTGGGCGATCATGTCTCGAAAGAGACATGACTAACTGGGCAGAAGATTATCCCGCAGTAGGTTGCCATTACTTTCTGCGGTAGACTGGTTGCGAGCCAAGGATACAGAATCCAACATATCCTGCTATTCAACACATAGGTGGTGTGAAAAGAGACAGATTATATTATATCATTATATGAATGAGTAGTAATTATTGAGGGATCAGTTTATAACTCCATATCAATATAGAATCGATCCCCCACTTTATGCCCACTAGAAGCTTTGTTTCCGACTATTATATTCAGTCACTCAGTTAATTGCCATATATGATACACGCTTTGGTAGATTATGTCTCGAAAGAGACTAACTGTGCCATTGCTTTCTGCGGTAGACTGACTGTTACCATTGCTTTCTGCGGTAGACTGGTTGCCAGCCAAGGCTATAGAACCCAATCTGGTCTATTATTTAACCGATTATTGGAGGGAAGAGACGGATTAATTGCTTTCCCAATGGTATTTGTAGGAATACACTGCAGGGTACGTTAAACATAAATATTTACCTTCATTGGCAGAGTTCATGTCCATAATCAAAATCTGGAATTCTAAATGCTGATTTTCAAGGTAAGAATGTAAAATCACCTTATTTCAAAGATTGACATAACCTCTTGTTTCTATTTTTACCCATTGGATTGCATCATATGTTGGTATTTTTAGAGGGCATGACAAATCTGATACTCATAAGGAGGATAGGGAAAAACAGCGTATGGCGTATTTTATTAGGTTAAATAATGGACGACAGAGCTGGAGACATAACAGTAGAAAATACAGTACAGTATTAGAACAAGAACTATTTTATCTTTTATGAGGCAGATTGACAGAAAATAAACACTTCAATTAAAGTAAGTTTACTTTATTTAGTCAACAAATGCTTTAACAAGAGAAAATACTTGCTACAAAATAAATTTAATATTTAGTATAATAGCCTTTTGCTTTGAAATAATAAAATAATTGCGACAATTTACCAATCGCACCTAGTATATATATATATATATATATATATATATATATATATTTTTTTTTTTTTTTTCTAAACATATTCTATTAAATATAAGAGACAATGAAAACCAATAAATAATTATCCAAATGTTGGAGAATTTTTGTCTTTATTTTCAACTGAAATTAAAGCAAAAATACGACGTTTAGAACGGCTCATGATTAAACATAATAGACATTCATTGTCTCTTATATTTAATAGAATATGTTTAGAAAATTACTTGCTGCCTCGATATACTAAATATATATATATATATATATATATATTTATTTTTTATTTTTTTTATAAGCGTTTCACCCTGAGCAAGGCTTGTCACTGCCACTACTGCGCAGGGGGCTACGTAGAGTGGAGAAAGGATGATTAAATATAGGAAATGTCAGAGGGTGGGTGATAGGCGGGTAAGGATATGAGGGTTGGGTAGATGAGAGTGTTCTGAGAATAGTTGGGAGTTAGTGTGATAGGAGGTGTCTATTGACCCTACATTTAAACACCTGGAGATTGTAACTGTCGGGAAAGCAGACTTGTGGATGGGAGTTCCACAGGCGGGAAGCGCGAGAAAAGAAGCTGTTGGAGTAGAATTTACGGTTACATCTTATCTGTTTAACTGTAAAAGGGTTTAACACTGACGCACAAACATTATTGGCAAATGTATTAATCTGTCTTTTCCTCCCAGTTATGGGTTAAATAATAGGACAGATTGGGTTCTATAGCCTTGGCTGTAAACCAGTCTACCGCAGAAAGTAATGGCAAACTAATGCTGGATAATCTTCTGTCTAGTCAGTCATGTCTCTTTCGAGAGAGACATGATTGCCCAAAGCGTGTATCATGTATGGCACTTAACTGACTGAATGATGAAGATGCGTTGTGGTGCAGTGGCTATCGACTCGGAACGAGAAATCAGGGAGCCGACTTCGAATTCCAGTTGACTTCTTTGCAGACATTTACGCAAAAATACCCTTCCCTTGGGAAAGGTATTAATTCGTCTATTCCTTCCAGTTATGGGTTAAATAACAGGGCAGACTGGGTTCGATAGCCTTGGTCGGCAACCAGTCTACCGCAGAAAGCAATGGCAAGCTACTGCGGTATAATCTTCTGCCCAGTCATTCATGTCTCTTTCGAGACATGATCGCCCAAGCGTGTATCACGTATGGCACTTAACTGACTGACTGAATATAATAGTTGGAAACATAATTAATACTTCTACTGGATATTAAGTGGGGGATCAGTTCTATATTGATATGAAGTAATAAACTGATCCCCCACTAATTATTACTTAATAATATAATACATCTCTTCCCCCTTAACCAATGCGTCAAATAACAGGACAGACTGGGTTCGATAGCCTTGGTCGGCATCCAGTCTACCGCAGAAAGCAATGGCAACCTACTGCGGGATAATCTTCTGCCCAGTCAGTTATGTCTCGAAAGAGACATGATCGCCCAAGCGTGTATCACGTATGGCACTTAACTGACTGACTGCGGGATAATCTTCTGCCTAGTCAGTCATGTCTTTTTCGAGCCATGATCGTCCAAGCGTGTATCCCTAATGGCACTTAACTCTCTGACTGAATGAGGATGGCGGCCTCGGAGAACCTGATGCGCACGGGACGGACGGAAGGGATGAGAGACAATTAAAAGCAGAGCAGATGGATAATGGTGCACGATTTCTTGAAATGACAGGAGAAGGAGTATTAAGAGCGTTAAGGGATAGGAAAGGTGGAGAACCATGATCGCCTACATCCTGAAGGGACACGGTACATAGAAGAAGAAGTTATCGAAGTATGCTTTATGGTGTAATGAATATCGGCTCAGAATGAGAACTCGGCGAGCAGAGTTCGAATTTCAGTCCAGTTCGTTTAAATTTTACGCACAAATACACTTAATCCTTTTCATCACCCACCATCTTTGGGTTGATTGGCAGGACAGATTAGGTTATATAGCTTTGGTTGGGAGCCACAAAAAAAAAATAATGGCAATATATTGCAAGAAAATCTTCTACTTATCAGTCATGTCTCTTTCGAGACATGATCGCTCAATGCTTGTATCATGTACGTCAATTAACTGACTGACTGATAATCGGATTACACTCATCCCCTGTCGTTTTAAATAATAGCTTTTAATTTAATCATCTTTTAATTTTTTTAAAATTATGGCCACAAACGTTGGCTTGGGAAAGGAAAGTTTCTTTTTTTTTTTTTTTTAATTATCTCACCCCAAGCAGGGCATTCCACTGCCACTATTGCGCATGGGGCTACATAGAAAATACAAATGGCCCAAACGGGCACGATATATTTACAAAGACTTTCCCATTTTTGTGCTGGGAGGGTCCCCGTCATCCTTGCGCATGGGGTTACATAGGGGAAGGTAAAGAGAAGGAGTGGTTAGACATAGGGAATGTCAGGAAGAAGGTGACAGATGAGTAAGGATAGCGAGGATGAGGGTTGGGCAGATGGGAAGAGTGTTTGGTAGAATGGGAGCAGGTTAGTGTGTTAGGAGGTGTCTATTGACCTTACATTTAAACTCCTGGAGATTGTAGCCGTCGGGGAAGCAATCGTTTGGAAGAGAATTCCACAGTCGGGAAGTGCGAGGAAAGAAACTGTTGGAGTAGAAGTTACGGCTGCATTTTATCGGTTTCACTGTAAAAGGGTGGGATCTAGTTGCTAATCTAGTATCTCGTTCAAATTCGTATTTAGGGGGCACTAGTGATCTAAGTTCATCGGAGCAGAAGCCGTGAAAGTATTTATAGAAGAGACACAGGGAAGCCACGTCGCGCCGGTGGGAGAGAGACTGCAGGCGGTCTGCCAAGTCGGTATCTATCACATTACAGACCCTCCTCTGAACCTTATCGAGAATCTCTTAGAAGGAGATTTTTTAAAAACCTTGGTTAAGTTTATATTTTGGCGAGCTTCGATAGCAGCAATCTTAAGAACTTGGAGTCTAAGCTAATTTCTCTTTTAATAACTGCGGTACTCTTTGATTTTATCTCGTGGTTCTTGACAACATCTAAAGAAGGATCTGCAATATAATCGGTCCTGACTTGGCATCTCGACTTCAGTCACTTTCTCACCGACGTGACGTGGCTTCCCGCTGTCTTTTCTACACATATTTTCATGGCAACTGCACTGAGAGTTTTTTTGTACTTGTTGTCCAGACAAAATAAATTTAAGCGTGCTACTAGATTGGCATTTAGGTCTCACCATTTTACAGTTGAAATAGTTAAATGTAACCGCCATTTCTATTTCATCGGTTTCCTTTTTTCTTACTTCTCGTCTGTGGAATTCTCTTCCGTTTATAATTCCATTTCCGTTTAGATACAATCTCCAAAAATTAAAATACCGTATCAAGTGCCATCTTCTATCTTTCTGAACCCCGTTCATCTTTTATCTTTTTCTCAATATTCCCTGTACACAGTAATTTATTTCACTGTCCCCGCTGCACACTAGTGGGGGTTCCTCCTTTTGAGTTTCTGGTTCCTTCTAAAGTCTGCTTCAGCTTTATTCACCTAACGCTTGTTCTTTCATACACTAATATTACAACCTAATATTACAATTATATCCACACATTAACAACCTACTTTAAATGGCTCTTGGGCCTTGTATTCGTCAATATTAGCTATTTTAACCATATTAAAACAAGTACCTGATATGTCCCGGAAAGCAGTATATATATATACTAAGTGGTTTTGGCAAAGTAACCTATCGGCTCGGAATGAGAAATCGGGGAGCCGAGTTCGAATTCCAGTTGAATTCATTGCATTTACTTACGCACAAATACCCTTTGGAAAGGTATTAATCCGTCTCTTCCTTCCAGTTATGGGTTAAATAACAGGACCGATTTGGTTCTATAGTCTTGGCTGGCAACCAATCTACCGCAGAAAGCAATAGCAACCTACTGCGGGATAATCTTCTGCCCAGTCAGTCATGTCTCTTTCGAGACATGATCACCCAAGCGTGTTTCACGTATGGCACTTAACTGACTGAACCGTGTAGGACGATCTAGCAAGTAGCCGTAATGGACTAGTACTCGTCGTAGTCGTGTGCAGTATTCTTAGTCGTAGGCTTATGCAATAGGCGTAGTCAATAGGTTTTCCAATGGGCGTAGTCCTAGGCGTCCCATCTTAGTCTGTGTTTATGACTGACACCAGCCAATCATATCACTGTGATGAGGAACCAAAGTGTATGCATATTCATTACATCAGTATCCTTTCGTGCGATATTAATACGAAGTTCGTTATGGATATCGGCTCGCAACGAGAAAACGTAGATTCTACTTTAATTCGTTGCATTAAGAAATAGCCTTGGGATAGGTATTAATCCGTCTCTTTTAGGTTGCGGGTTAAATAGCAGGATAAATTGGGTTATATATCCTTGATTGGCAACTAGTCTACCCCAGAAAGTAACGACAACTTACTGCGGAAAAAACCTTCTGCCCTGTCAGTCATGTCTCTTTCGAGACATGATCGCGTAAGCGTGTATCACGTATGGCATTTAACTGACTGACTGACCCGTTCGTGAATGTCTAACAAATTTCCGAAATCTAAATATTTCTTCTTTCTAATAAGTTAAAAAAAAATTTAAGTACCTAGGAAGTGTTCTAACAGAAGATGGAAAGTGCGACACGGAGATCCGAAGGCGAATTGGCATGGCAAAGGACGCGTTCCAGAAGATGGGCAAAATACTAACACACAGGAAAATCTCAATAGAAACGAAGAAAAGAGTGCTTGACTGCTACGTGATGTCAGTTCTTCAATACGGCTGTGAATGCTGGACAATATCATCGAAAATGAGGACTAAACTGGAAGCAGCCGAAATGTGGTTCGACAGAAGAATGCTACGGATATCGTGGACTGAGCATACAAGCAACGAGGAGGTGTTGGAAAGAATGGCAACAAAAAGGAAATTGATGCTAAGCATCAGGAAGAGACAACTGAAGTTCCTGCAATGAGGAAAGAGAGCCTGGAGAACATGATACTGACTGGTCAGATAGAAGGAAGGAGAGACAGAGGAAGGCAGCGGATAACATATTTGCAGGGTCTGATCAGGTGGATGACGGAACGGGGGTTGCCAGGAGCAACAGGAGCAAAGATACTAAGAGCCACAAGGGATAGGGAGACGTGGAGAACCATGACCGCCTACGTCCTGAAGGGACAAGGCACATACAAGAAGAAGAAGAATCAGTTAGCCTTTTTTCTTTTTTTTTTTTTTTTTTGGAAGAGATTTTTTTTTCTTTTATACGCATTGATAAAATCAGCCTATTCATAACATTAACCTGATTTAAAAAAAAATCATTTCGCCTCAAGCAAAGCCTGCTAAATTCTGTCACTGGTTTAGTATATGGCCTCCTCTAAAAAAAACGCATTATAGGGAAGTATTAAAACTATCTCGTAAGGGTTAGGGTTAGGTTTAGGCGTTAATATTAAGGGTTAGGATTAGATAAAATAATTAGTTTCAATAAATAGCCGAATACTTTGCGACATCTGGTCTGTTGCCTTTGCTATTCTCCTGGGGGTTCTTGACAAAATACAACGGAGAATCTGTAATGTGATCGATAGCGACTTGACAGCCCGGCTGCAGTCAATCTCTCACCGGCGTGACGTGGCTTTCCTGTGCCTCTTCTATAAATACTTTCACAGTTTCTGCTCCGATGAACTTAGATCACTGGTGCCCCCTATGTATGAATTTGCACGAGATACTAGATTAGCAACTAGCTCCCACGCTTTTACAGTGAAACAGATAAAATGTAATCGCAATTTCTACTCTAACAGCTTCTTTTCTCGCACTTCTCGCCTGTGGAATTCCCTTCCACATTCTTGCTACCCCGACAGTTACCCCGACAGCTACAATCTCAAGGAATTTAAATGCAAGGTCAATAGACAGCTCTTATCACACTAACTCGCATCCATTCTCTCAAACTCTCTTCTCATCTACCCAACCCCCATCCTCGCTATCCCCATCCGTCTATCGCCCTTCTTCTGACATTTCCTATAACTAACCACTTTTTCTCATCACTTTCCCCTATGTAACCCCCTGCGCAATGGTGGCAGTCGAATGCTTTGTTTGGGGTGAAATGATTAAAGAAAAAACAAAAAAAAAAAAAAAGAATACTTATATCTATAAGTATTCTTACTAAGGCAGTACCCTTTAAAATCGCGTAAGCAACTTACTATACCAGAATCAAAGAGATAAGCGTCATATTATACCGGCTCAAAAACTACTTAAACCAGTATTAATTCGTATGGCAGGAAACAACTTTCTTATTTTATGTAGCGTATTCTTTTAGGGTTTAAATGATCAACGCTCCCCAAAACTTTCTGTATTTTGTCGCTGTTAATAAAATTTGCCTTTTTCTATTTCTCCTAGCCCCTATACTGAAATTAGTAAATTTAATCCGTTGGTTTTCAATTAAAGCTAATTTTAAAGCTTGAAGATAAATTATTCATTTTTAAAATTTCTATTTAAATTTAGGTATAGAAAAACTTAATAGAGGTACATAATATATGGTTACTTGCATCCTTAGTATACGGTTAATACAGATCATTGCCCAGGTCGAAGGTAACAAAAACCAATTAATGACCAATAAATTTACGACTTTAGCGTTAGTTACAGTGGTAATGTTCAAATGGTAAAAATTTTGAAATATTTTATCAGCTCCTTTCTAAGTTTATCCTTTTTTTTGTGGATAAGTTTTTCGGAGGATTATCAATCAGTCGTCTTGGTAAAGCCCGGTGTTGCATAAATCAAATTTGTGTCTAAAATTCCAGAGCAAAAAGAGCCCTACCAAGTTGCACACCTCCATGGAGATTCAGAAATCAGAGTTGTTTTTATTTTATGATAAACAAGCAGTATAGCCCGGCGTTGCTCGGGTGTAATGAAAGCTTTAAAACTAATCCATGGTCCTGGAGCTCAGACTCTTTGGACGTTGGCACGAAAGACTAAAAATGAATTGTTGTTTCCAGTTAAAGCGAAACCTTAGACTGAAAGAAAAATGAATGGATGTAAGTCAAATTTTGATTTCCCGGTATCGATATTAAATAATTTTTTTTCGTCGTAGACTGAATTTTGATGGCTAAATAAGTCCTCTGAGTAAATGGTATTATGGCTGAGACTAAGAACTACAATTATACCTACTTAGAGCCAAACGCGAAGTCAAAACTAAAATAAAATGGCTGAAAAAAATACAGACATACAGATAGATAAACAGACACACACACAAACATCTTGTCTTATATATATATATATATATATATATATATATATATATATATATATATATATTATCTATTTTCTGCACTATTGTAAGAACTGCAACCTTGAAACTTCTGAATATCGTTTCTTATGTCTTTGTCTATAAGTGTATCAAATTTGATTAAAATCGGACCACTCCTTCTATTACTCGACTTTTTTGATTATCGATTTTCGATATTTATCGGGGGTACATCGACACAAAACCAAGCTAAGAACACTCGCAGACGCTGATAGTACAACTGTGTAAATTTTCAAGAAAATCGGTTCAGCCGTTTCGAAGTCTATAGGTAACGAACACACACATACAGACACACACACGCATACACAGACAAAGCTCCATTTATAAATAAGTTTATATATATATATATATATATATATATATATATATATATATATGTTTCACCCCAAGCAAGGCAGAAATGCCACTGGTGTGCAGGGGCGCTTAATGTGAGAGAAAAAACAAGGTACAGGGGATGTGGAATAAAAGATAATATATGGATGGTAATCAAGTAGATAAAAGAAGACCGCTGATGTTACATTTAAACTTTTGGAGGTCGTAGCTATCAGGGAAGCAAGCAAATAGAAGTCTGTTCCACAAAATGGAAGTGCGACAAACTGCGACAAAGTAACTGTTTATATTTAACTATTTCGACGGTAAGTAGGTAAGAACTAGACTTAGTAGCACGAGTAAATATATGTGGTTGGTCAGGGAACGAGGAAAAAAAAACAGGTCAGAAAAGTTTCCATGATTTTAGTTGTAGAGAAAATCGGTGAGAAAGTGATTGAAGGAGGGTTGCTGAGTCAGGATCGATTAAATTGCAAATCTTTTGGAGTTTGTTGAGAACCTCAAGATGAACAGCAAGAGCACCCTATCAGACATGGCAAGATATATTCAATACATGAACGAATGGTAGATTGATAAATGTGCATAATGAATTATAAGTAAAATGTCCTGGCCTGACACAATGAACCAACCAGCAGTTGATGCAGCCAGGGATTCATTCAATTTGAGGTCATTTGTGAGAGTGGGGCAAGTGAGGTGCAGTCCGTTGTCTCTACAAGGTTAGCGTCATCTATTCTAATGGTAGACAGGAATGTTTTTCTATAAGGGTTAAAGAGCAGCTTCATTTGGGAAGCATAAAAATTTACGAAATATCTTTTTTAAAAAAATGATGTATTTCATGATATTTTTTAGTATTTATTGCCAAGTGAATAATTGTAAATGAAAATAAAAGGGTTCTTTTGTTAATATTTCACAATAAAATGTGCATCAAATGAATTTATAAATATTTAATAATTACCTATATTGCAGTTTCATCAATGAAAGAATGAAGAAAATTTAGGGTGATTCTGACGAGTCCATTTTTTCTTTCTTGCCTTGTAAAATTTTGCAAAGTAATAATAACAAAAAAAAAACATTTTATTTTTTATTTAGAATTATCCACTTGGCAATAAATACTAAAAATAGTATGAAATACATAATTTCTTTTAAAACACTGGGGTGGCCCAAATAATTATGGCCGGTAATATATATATATATATATATAATCTAAAGGGTGCGATGGGAAAATTGTCGCTATTTGCCTTGTAAAATTTTGCAAAATAATAATAACAAAAAAAAAAACATTTTATTTTTTATTTAGAATTATCCACTTGGCAATAATTACTAGCGAAAGATTTTTTAAAATATTTGTAAACGTAAACCGATCTTTAAAAATACTTATAAATTTTGTTTTAAAGAAAACTTTTTTAAGTATATCTAAAACATGTTTAGCTATTGAAATATTTATAAAGATTCAAAACACCTATTTAACCCTAGCCTGTGTGTATTTAATTTTAAAGGGTGCGTGGGTAAATTGTCGCTATTTGCCTTGTAAAATTTTGCAAAATAATAACAAAAAAAAAAAAAAAACTTTTTTTTTTCCATTTAGAATTATCCACTTGGCAATAAATACTAAAAATAGTATGAAATACATAATTTCTTTTAAAAGACGTGGGTTACCTAATAATCATGGCCGGTAGTGTGTGTCAGTCAGATCTTTCACTTAGAAGGGAGGTTCTACATAAAGGTATCTGAATCCCCTCGTATTTGGTGTCTGCTATCATTTTCTTTTTATATCTGTTTTTTGTATATTTTTCTTTCTCATTATCTTCTAAAATATTCACATTTTCTTTTTGATGTAAAATTTTGCATTTCTAATTTTCATTTAAAATTTTTCCCATTTTATGTTTTTCTTTTTTTCTTCTTCAAAGTAATTTTTTAAATCATATCACCCCGAGCAAGGCGGTAACGCCACTGATGTGCAGGGGGCTACATAAGAGTAAAAAGATTAAAGGAGAGTGTAGAGAAGGATGAACCAGTTAGAAATGATCAAGAGAAGTATGAGAATACAGGTGTGATGACAGTTGGAAAGGTGGAGAGAAAGGAAAGGATATACGGGGTGGTGTGGAAAGAACTAGAGTCAAGTAGTTAAGAGATGAGTATTGATCTTGCCTTTCTGGAGGTTGTAGTCGTCAGGAAAGCAAGAATAAGGAAGCGAGTTCCACAGGCGAGAAGTGCAGAAAAAGAAGCTGCAGGAGTAGAATTGTCGTTTGCATTTGGTTGATTTAACTGTGAATGGGTGAGACCCAGTTGTCAGTCTGGTTACACGAGTAAACACCTGTTGCGGAGGCAACAGTGACTTAAGTTTGTTGGAGCAGAAGCCATGAAAGTATTTATAGAACAGACAAAGGGAAGCCACATCTCGTCGGTAGAAAAGTGACTGTAGTCGAGCCGCCAATCGGTCAGTCAGTTAAGTGCCATACGTGATACACGCTTGGGCGATCATGTCTCGAAAGAGACATGACTGACTGGGCAGAAGGTTATCCCGCAGTAGGTTGCCATTGCTTTCTGCGGTAGACTGGTTACCGACCAAGGCTATAGAACCCAATCTGTCCTGTTATTTGACTCATTGCTTAAGGGGGAAGAAATGTATTATATTATCAAGTTATAATTAGTGGGGGATCAGTTTATTACTTAATAACAATATAGAACTGATCCCCCACTTAATATCCAGTAGAAGTCTTAATTATGTTTCTAACTATTATATTCAGTCAGTCAGTTAAGTGCCATACGTGATACACGCTTGGGCGATCATGTCTCGAAAGAGACATGACTGATTGGGCAGAAGATTATCCCGCAGTAGGTTGCCACTGCTTTCTGCGGTAGACTGGTTGCCGACCAAGGCTATAGAACCCAGTCTGTCCTGCTATTTAACCCATAACTTGAAGGAAGAGACGGATTAATACCTTTCCCAAGGGTATTTGCGCGCGGTACCTATCATATTTAAAATAATATATATTTCCTACCGCATTCCATTGCTTTTTGTTGTTTTAACTTTCTTCCTATTTTCATTCTTTCCTACTTTTTCATTTAAAAATTTTGTAATTCGTTCTTTTTGACATTTTTTCTTTATAGATTTCATTTTTCATTTTTTCTCGTTTTCGTTCTCGTTTTTTTTCTTTTCCATCGATCTATTCTTTTTTTTTCTTTTTCATTCATAAATAGGCCTTTGCCAGTTTGATTCCTTGTCTGAAATTCTCTTTCAAGTTAATTTTTCTCTTTCCTTCTTTGTCACCTCGCAGAAATATCTAAATCATCTTTTCTTCCTTCCAATTTTTCTTCTTTTATTTTTTTGCCTCAGCTTTGTGTAAATAGTTAACCCCCAAACCAAGGTCGAAATGCTATGAAAATATTTCCCACCAAAACATTTTTGAATGAAAAATTACCAAAATCATTTTTAAAGGAAACATATTACCAACAAAACATTTTTGAAGGAAAAATGTTACCAAATAAAAATACGTGTTTGAAGAAAAAATGTTACCAACAAAAGTATGTCTTTGAAAATCTGGTCGGGTGCCCCTGCTGCTCTCCTTAGGCTACTTGACAAAATACAAAGGAGGATCTGTAACGTGGTTGATACTGACTTGTCAGACCGGCTGCAACCACTCTCTCACCGGCGTGATGTGGCTTCCCTGTGCCTTTTCTACAAGTACTTTCATGGCTTCTGCTCCGATGAACTTAGAGCACTGGTGCCGCCTAAGCAGGAATTTACACGAGATACTAGATTAGCAACTAGGTCCCACCCTTTTACAGTTAAACAGATAAGATGTAACCGTAATTTCTACTCCAACAGCTTCTTTTCTCGCGCTTCCCGCCTGTGGAACTCCCTTCCACAAGTCTGCTTTCCCGACAGCTACAATCTCCAGGTGTTTAAATGTAGGGTCAATAGACACCTCCTATTACACTAACTCCCAACTATTCTCACAACACTCTCATCTACCCAACCCTCATTCTCGGTATCCTTACCCGCCTATCACCCACCCTCTGTCATTTCCTATATTTAATCAGCCTTTCTCCACTCTACGTAGCCCTCTGCACAGTAGTGGCAGTGACATGCCTTGCTCGGGGTGAAACGCTTATAAAAAAAAAATAAGCCATCGAGGTTGATAGGCCATAAAGCAAACCAAACCAAACGAAACCAAATCTTCTAAGACCTCATACAGAAAGTAACAGTGGAGAGTGACAAGAAGGGACTACAATTAAACTTTAAGAAAACTGAGTGCATGGTCATCAGCAAAGATACAACCCAACATGCCAAATACAAATGAAGGATAACAGAATCAAACAAGTACAAGAATTTAAGTACCTAGGAAGTGTTCTAACAGAAGATGGAAAGTGCGACACGGAGATCCGAAGGCGAATTGGTATGGCAAAGGACGCGTTCCAGATGATGAGCAAAATACTAACACACAGGAAAATCTCAATAGAAACGAAGAAAAGAGTGCTAGACTGCTACGTGATGTCAGTTCTTCATTACGGCAGTGAATGCTGGACAATATCATCGAAAATGAGGACAAAACTGGAAGCGACCGAAATGTGGTTCTAGAGAAGGATGCTACGGATATCGTGGACTGAGCATACAAGCAATGACGAGGTGTTAGAAAGAACGGCAACAAAAAGGAAATTGATGCTAAGCATCAGGAAGAGACAACTGAAGTTCCTGGGACATGAAATGAGGAAGGAGAGCCTGGAGAACCTGATACTAACAGGCCAGATAGAGGGAAAAAGAGAGAGGAAAACATCGCATAACATATTTGAAGTGCCTGAGCAGGTGGATGACGGAACGGGGGTTGCCAGGAGCAACAGGAGCAAACATACTAAGATCCACAAGGAGACGTGGAGAGCCATGATCGCCTACGTCCTGAAGGGACAGGGCACATAGAAGAAGAAGAATAGTATTCGTTCATTTATTTATTTATTTATTTATTCTAATTGATGTTCTCCGTGATATTTGAGTGTTTAAATTTTGTTGACACTGTCTTGTTTGGAATCGCATATTTTTTATTTCTTTCTTTTTCCTGTATTATTTATACTGCTGCTGGCATTTCATATTTGCTTTCTAAGATTAAACTGTGTCTCCCTATCCCAGCCGTCCACTTACTATATGAGAATGTGGGAAAACTTATATAAATCTACCATCCGCCCGTGTATTGAATACTGCTGCCACATCTGGTCGGGTGCCCCTGCTATTCTCCTTCGCGGTTCTTGACAAAATATAACGGTGTATCTGTGACTGATCGATACCTACTTGGCAGCCCGGCTGCAGTTACTCTCTCATCGGCGTGACGTGTATTCCCTGTGCCTTTTTTATAAATATTTTCACGGCTTCTGGTACCTCCTAGGTATGAATTTGCACGAGATACTAGATTAGCAACTAGGTCCCATCCTTTTATAGTGAAACCGATAAAATGTAATCGCAATTTCTACTCCAACAGCTTCTTTTCTCGCACTCTTTCCCATCACTTTCCCTTATGTAATCCCCTGCTTAATATTGGCAATGGAATGCCTTGCTTGGGGTGAAATGATTAAAAAAAGCTCTATTGGCAGGGGAGACAACTGCTTAACTAAATTATTCTGATCAAGAATTTGAAGAAGTTAACTGGTGGTGAAAACGATTGAGTTTTGGAATTATTTTTTTTTTTATAAGCGTTTCACCCCGAGCAAGGCATGTCACTGCCACTACTGCGCAGGGGGCTACATAGAGTGGAGAAAGGATGATTAAATATAGGAAATGTCAGAGGGTGGGTGATAGGCGGGTAAGGATACTGAGAATGAGGGTTGGGTCGATGAGAGTGTTCTGAGAATAATTGGGAGTTAGTGTGATAAGAGGTGTCTATTGACCCTACATTTAAACACCTGGAGGTTGTAGCTGTCGGGAAAGCATACTTGTGGAAGGGAGTTCCACAGGCGGATTTGTTACAACGATATCGTTCTACAAGTTGTAATTCTTGGTTGTATCTGTAAAAGAAACCCGTAACTCTAAGTCAGTTTTTTTAATAGGGGTAGATCGGGTGTTCTATCAACTAGTTAATAATACTCCACCTTTTTTAATTTTTTTTATAACCATATCGCCCCAAGCAAGGCATTTTACTGCCACTGCAGGGGGTTACATAAGTGGAAAGCTATTAGAAAGAGTGACAGGTATTAGGGGATGTCAGGAAGTGTTTAAGAAAAGGATAAGAATCATGATGAAAGTGGAATGGACGGAGAAAAAAGCAAGAGAGAGAGAGAGAGAGAGAGGATGCAGGTTAGTGAGATAGGAGATGACTATTGACTTTACATTTACATTCTTGGAGATTCTATCTATCTATCTATCTATCTATCTATCTATCTATCTATCTATTTTTTTAATAATTTTATTGCCCTAAGCAAGGCATTTTACTGCCACTGTTTTGCAAGGGGGTACATAAAAGGAAAGTTATGAGAAAGAGTGTCAAATTACAGATGGTGTCAAGAAATGGGTAAGAGAAGGATGAGAACACTGATGAGAGTGGCGTGGACGGAGAAAAGAACATGAAATAGAGGATGCAGGTTAGTGAGATAGGAGATGACTATTGACTTTACATTTAAATGCTTGTAGATTGTAGCTGTCGGTCTATCTATCTATCTATCTATCTATCTATCTATCTATTTTTTTAATAATTTTATTGCCCTAAGCAAGGCATTTTATTGCCACTGTTTGCAAGGGGTTACATAAAAGGAAAGTTATGAGAAAGAGTGTCAAATTACAGTGGGTGTCAAGAAATGGGTAAGAGAAGGATGAGAACACTGATGAGAGTGGCGTGGACGGAGAAAAGGACATGAAATAGAGGATGCAGATTAGTGAGATAGGAGATGACTACTGACTTTACATTTGAATTCTTGGAGATTGTAGCTGTCGGAGAAGCAAGTAAATGGAAGGGAATTTCACTGGTGGGAAGTGCGAGAAAAGAAAAGAAGCTGATGGAGTAGAATTTGCGTTTACAATTTCTTGGTTTCACCGTAAAAGGGTGAGACCTAGTTGCTTATCTTGTCGCTCGAGTAAATTCATATATAGGGGCACCAAGAAGCTAAGTTCATCGGAGCGGAAGCCGTGTCACTCTCAATATTTTCCCTCTTTGTATCAGTCCGAAACCCCGATCCGCCATCCACTTGCTGAAGCCTATCAAATATGTCTCGAACTGTTTTTCTCTGTCTCTTTTCCCTTCTATCGTTCCTGTGAGTATTAAATTCTCCAAACCATCCTTCCTCATTACGTGACCCAGGAACCTCATCTGTCTCTTCCTGATGTTAAGTATGAGCTTTCTTCTCGCTTGGATTCTCTCTAACACCTCATCATTGCTCACGTGCTCAGTCCATGGTATCCTCAGCATCCTTACATGTAACTATTTCAACGGTAAAATGGTAAGACGTGAATGTCAATTTAATGGTAATTTTAAGTTCATGTGTTCGAGGCACTAGGAACGAAAGCTCATCAGAGCCGCTGCCATAAAAATATTTGTAGAAAACACCGAAGGAACGACGTCACGTCGGTGACGAATTGACTGAAGTCGAGATGCCAAGCTAGCGTCAATTTCATTCGATTAGCAAAGTTGGACAAGTTTACATTCATTATAAGCAGAGACAAAGAGTTGTCTGTTTTAATCAGACGTGTAACTCTATTACATTCGGAAAAAGTCCATAATCGCTTATGTTCTGAGGGGACATGACAAATGAAGATGAATAAACTCCACTTCTACTCAAACAGTTTCTTTTCTCGCCCTTCCCGAGTGTGGAACTTTCTTCCGTTTAATTTCTTTCCTGATAGATACAATCCAACCAAAAAAAAATTAATGTAATATTATTTGACATCTTCTGTCTGTGTGTATTCCGTTTATTTTTATCCATTCTGTAAACCCCTCTGTAATAAGTGTCTTCTATCATTGTAATAAGTAAGTGTCTTCTATCATTGTAATAAGTCTCTTCTATCATTGTAATAAGTCTCTTCTATCATTGTAATAAGTCTCTTCTATCATTGTTATAAGTCTCTTCTATCATTGTAATAAGTCTCTTCTATCATTGTAATAAGTCTCTTCTATCATTGTAATAAGTCTCTTCTATCATTGTAATAAGTCTCTTCTATCATTGTAATAAGTCTCTTCTATCATTGTAATAAGTCTCTTCTATCATTGTAATAAGTCTCGTCTATCATTGTAATAAGTCTCTTCTATCATTGTAAGAAGTCTCTTCTATCATTGTAATAAGTCTCTTTTATCATTGTAATAAGTCTCTTCTATCATTGTAATCTCCTGCATACTAGTGACGGTGCTGCTTTGCTTGGGGTGAAAAGATTAAAAGATTTTCTCATGCTCTCAAGATATTGCCATTTTAGTCTGACTTATCTATTTAAATGTCAGTAAAGCTCACCGATGCTTTTAATCATTGTTTTTTTTTAAATCCGCCCCACCACTAGAATTGAAAGAAATTGATAAGAGAAAGACGTTTAAATTGTTTTTTTTCTTTTTCTAATTGGCAACAAAAGAGACAGGAGACAACCACAGGATGAAGAACAACCAGAACGAGAAAACAACTTGAAGAAGAAAGATGCAGGCGTGTGGAATGGAAGTTTCAGAAAATAAAAAGGCAAAGTCTAATCCAAAAAGAGGAGGCAACTATAGGATGATGACCCAGATCAGAAAGAGAAAAGAGCTTGAAGAAGAAAGGTGCAGACGTTTTGACGCTTTTAATAATGTTTTTTTCAATGAAATTGAAAGAAATTGATAATAGAAAGACGTCTAAATTGTTTGTTATTTTCTGATTGTGTTGTGGATTAGTTTTCGCACTGAAAATTATAATCGTGCTATGTCGGTCGCTAATCGACTTAACGCACCCAAAATGCTAGGAACTTGGTAATCTTCCACTGTAAGCTGACTCCTTAGTATTTGGCTAACTGCCGACTAATATCAACTGCCTTAGTCCAACTATGTCCAAACTGGAATTAACTAATAGTTCTATTGAACTCTAATAAAACTCTAAAGGACTCCCAAGAACTTCCCAAGAACTTCTCGAGTTAACTTCTCGTTAACTTTTATTAATATAGGAAGAAGAGTCCATTATCTGAGGAATAGGTGTGTTTCACCATAACAGATTGGCAACAACATGGATCAAGACAGAAAATGAAGGAAGAGCAAAGGGCTGAAAAGAAGGCTTTTGAAAGGCACGGATAAAATGTTAACAAACGGAAATAGTGAGGGCAAGGGTGATGAATACAAGATAACAACAAAAAAAAAAGAAAACATCTAGGACGAGACAGAATCCATCAGATGTGAAACAGCAGAGAATGAGAAAGAATAAAAATAAAAAATAAAAATAGCAAGCAAGGAAATAAAAGCGGCCATATTGATAAGGAGCAAAATGAAACAGAAGGAAAAAGAAAATCTAGAATAGGTAATAAAAGAAACCGAGATCATTAAACAAAGAAGATAGAAAGAAGAAAACAAAGAGGGAAAAAATTAAAATGGCGGAATGAGGGCAGCCGGAGGAGAGAATATAATATAAAACAAAAATAAATTAGAAAGAGTAGTCAAAGACCGGAAATTTCGGGATATAAAGATTAGAGAAGAAAAGCAACTATGTTAATTCGGTGAAAGGATGCGACCATAAGCTAACGAATGAGTGGTGAGAGAGAAAACAATTTGAAATAGGAAGACGCAGACAAGTCGAATGAAAGTTTTGGAGAAGAAAAAAGCTAAAATTTAATCCAGAGAGAGAGAAGGCAACCATAGGATGAAGAACCAGATTAGAACAAATAAACAGCTTGAAAAAGAAAGATGTAGGCGTGTTGAACAGAAGTTTTAGAGAAGAAAAAGGCAAAATCTAATCTAGAGACAGGAGGAAACCATAGGATAAAGAACCAGGTCAAAAAAAGAAAACAACTTGAAAAAGTAAGAAGTAAACGTTTTGAATGCAAGTTTCCAAGAAAAAAAAAGTCTATTCCAGAGAGCATGAAGCAACTATAGGATAACGATCTCGGTCAGAACGAGAAAAGAGTTTGAAAAAAAATATGCAGGCGTGTTGAATAAAAGTTTCAGTAAAAATAGGCAAAATCAAATCTAGAGACAGTAGGCAACCATAGAATGAAAAGCCAAATCAGAACAAAAAAACATCTTGAAGAAAATGATGCTGATGTGTTGAATGAAATTTTAGTGAAGAATAAAGTCAAAGTTTAATCCAGAGATAGACGCCATCTTAGTATGTAGAACCAGATCAGAACGAGAAAACAGCTTGAAATAGAAATATGCAATCGTGTGGAATGGAAGTTTCAGAGAAGAAAACAGGCAGAGTCTAATCTAGAGATATGAGTTAACTTTGAGATAAAGAACCAGATCAGAACGAAAAAAAAGTTCAAAGAAGAAAGATGTAGAAGAGTTGAATAGAAGTTTTAGAAAAGGAAAAAGGCAAAGTCTAATCTCGTTACAGAAGGCAGACATAGGATGAAGAACTAGGCCAGAAACGAGAAAGTAGCCTGAAGAAGAAAAATGCAGACGTGTTGAATGCAAATTTAAAAAAAAATAAATAAAGGTCTATTCCAGAGAGCAAGAAGCAACCGTAGGATGAAGAAACAGACCAGAACTTGTAGAAGAATGATGCAGACGTGTTGAATGGAAGTTTCAGAGAAGAATAAATTCAAAGTTTAATCCAGAAACTGAAAGCCACTATAGGATGAAGAATCGTACCAGAAACATTTAACAGCTTCAAAAACAAAGATGCAGGCTTGTTGAATGGAAGTTTCAGAGAATAAATTAGGCAATGTCTAATCCAGAGATAGGAGGAAGTCATAGGATAAAAAAACAGATCAAAACGGGAAAACAGCTCGAAGAAGATAGATGCAGACGTGTTGAATGGAAGCTTTCGAAAAGAAAAAGAAAAAGCAAAGTATATTCCAAAGACAGGAAGCAACCAAAGGCTGAAGAACCAGATCAGAACAAGAACCGTCTTGAAATAGAAAGATTCAAACGTATTGAATAGAAGATTCAGAGAAAAAAAATTGCAAAGACTAATCCAAAGACAGAAGGCCACCATAGAAGGATGACCCAGATCAGAAAGAGAAAATAGCTTTAAGAGGAAAAATGCAGGCGTGTGGAATGGAAGTTTCAAGGAATAAAATATGCAAAGCCTAATCCAGAGACAGGATCCACCTTAGTATATAGAACTGGATCAGAAGGAGAAAACAGCTTAAAATGAAAAGATGAAGACGTGCTGAGTGGAAGTTTCAGGGAATAAAATATGCAAAGCCTAATCCAGAGACAGGATCTACCTTAGTATACAGAACCAGGTCAGAACGAGAAAACAGTTAGAAATGAAAATGTGCAGACATGTTGAGTGGAAGTTTAAAAGAAAGAAAAGCAAAATCTAATCCAGAGACATGAGGCAACCATAGGATGAAGGACCCAATCAGAAAAAGAAAACAGGCTAATGATGATAGATGCAAACGTGTTGAATGCAAGAATTATAATAGATAATAATATAAAAGATAATGAATAATGAAGATACAGAATGCCCCCAAAAAAATGAAGGAGAAAAGGAAAATAAGAAAACAGTTTGAAGAAAAACTGGCAGAAATGTTGAATGGAAAATTAAAAGATAAAGAACAGAATGTTCATTCAAAGGAATGTGCTACAACATACTGAATAATGATAGGAGAAAGACAAAACAGTATCACGGAGAATGATGCAGACATGTTGAATGGAAAATTTAGAGATGAAAACAAAGACCATGGATCATCCATGGTAAGGATGCCTCCGGATATTGAAGGATGAGACATGAAAGATAAAACAGTTTGATCGAGAAATGCACAGACATAGTAAATGTAAGGTGTAGAGGAGAAATAAAAAGGAAAATATCTAATCTAGAGAATGAATGCGGCCATGGTTCGAAGGATGAGAAAAAAAGAAAATGTCTAATCCAGAGAATGAATGCGTCCATGGTTCGAAGAATGAGAAAAACAAAGAAAATATCTTATCTAAAGAATGAATGCCTCCGTTCGAAGAATGAGAAAAAAAAAAGAAAATGTCTAATCCAGAGAATGAATGCGTCCATGGTTCGAAGGAATGAGAAGAAAATAGAAAATGTCTAATCCAGAGAATGAATGCGTCCATGGTTCGAAGGAATGAGAAAAAAAAAATCAAAAATGTCTAATCCAGAAAATGAATGCGTCCATGGTTCGAAGAATGAGAAGAAAAAAGAAAATGTCTAATCCAAAGAATGAATGCTTCCATAGTTCGAAGAATGAGAAGAAAAAAGAAAATGTCTAATCCAAAGAATGAATGCGTCCATGGTTCAACGAATGAGAAAAAAAAATTGAAAGTAAAAGAGGCAGACATATTGAATGAAATGTTTAGAGATAGAAAAAAAAGAAGAAAAATACATATCTAGAGAAAGGAGGTGACCATAGTTTGAAGAATGAGAGAAGAAAAAGAAAACAATATGAAGAAGAGCCAGTCGTGTTAAATGGAATGTTTAGCGAAGAAGAAGAAGATGGGTAGCTCAGAGAAAGGAGGCGACTATACGTTAAAAAATGAGTGTAGGAGATAATGTTTTGAAGAAGAAATAGGCCGACGTGTTAAAAGGAAAAAAAAAATGCAAATCAATAGGAATGAGGCGGCCATAAGTTGAAGAATTAGAAAAAAAAAAGAATTAAAATAAAGAGGCACCCATTTTCTTTTTCTTCGCTAAACATTCCATTTAACACGACTGGCTCTTCTTCATATTGTTTTCTTTTTCTTAATGGAAGAATTAGAGAGAGAAAAAAAGGAGAAAAATGCATATCCAGAGAAAGGAGTTTATCATAGCTTGATAAATGAAAGAAAGAAAAAAATTTGAAGGAGACAGCGGTAGACATGTTGAATGTAATGTTTAGAAAGGAAAAAGAAATTGGCGAATCCAGAGAATGGATGTGACCGTAAATTGAAGAATAACAGAAGAAATATAAAACAATGAAAGTGAAGAGGGTCTTCTTTTTCTATGTGCCCTGTCCTTTCGAGTCGTAGGCGATCATAGATTTCCACGTCTCTCTATCTTTGGTGACTCTTAGCACGCTTTCTCCTGTTACACCATGCAACCCAGTTCTGTCATCCACCTACTCAGGCCCCTCAAATACGTTATCCGCTACCTTCTTCTGTCTCTTTTTCCCCTCTATCTGGCCTGTCAGTATCAGGTTCTCCAAGCCCTCCTTTCTCATTGCATGTCCCAGGAACTGCAGTTGTCTCTTCCTGATGCTCACTATTAATTTTTCTTTTTAAATTCGGAATCACTTTGAACTCGGAACTAAATTCAACTCGGTATCAATTTTCCTCGAAATTAACTTCAACTCGGAATTAATTTCAACTTTCCCGAGTTGAAGTTAATTCCGTGTTTAAGCCAATTCCGTGTTGAGACTAATTCCGAGGCAAAACCACGTCTGAGCCAAAATCAGTTCCAAGTTGAAATTAGTTTCGAGTTTGAATTAATTCCGTAGCCCAAAAATATAAGAGGAGAATTAAATAAAACCATTTTGGTATGTGGAAGAATTGTGAAGAAGCAGAAAAAAAGAATAGGAGTATATGTACCCAAAAACATAGAAGAAAAAAAAGGTAACATGTTGAATGGAAGACTCATATAGAAAAGAATGAGAAAAATATGCTTAAGACATGTATAACATCATCGATTAAATGATTGCAAGCGAGAAATGCATGAAGTCCAAAAAACAAGAGATGAATGAAGATCCAGACTCACGAGAATGTCTGAGAGTTCAAAGACGGTGTAGTCAGAGGCGGTGTATTCAGAGACGGTGTAGTTCAAAGACGGTGTAGTCATAAGCGGTGTTGTTGAAAGACGGTGTTGTCATATGTGGTGTAGTTCAACGACGGTGTAGTCATAGACGGTTTAATCATAGAAGGCGTAGCCATAGGCAGTGTATTTCAAAGACCTTGTAGTCATAGGTGGTGTAGTTCAAAGACGGTGTAGTAATAGACAGTGTAGTTTAAAGACGGTGTAATCATAGACGGTGTGGTCATAGGCGTTATAGTTGAAAGACGGTGTCGTCATAGCCTTTGTAGTCATAGACGGTGTAGTTTAAACACGGTGTAGTCATAGACGGTATAGTTCAAAGACGGTGTAATCATAGGCGCTGTACTTCAAAGACGGTGTAGTAATTGGCTGTGTAGTCATAGTTGCCGGCAATGTCAGTTGGCATTTGCCTCTGCAACTGCGACACTGTCAGCACTCTGCCTTCGGGTAGAGGGCGCTCTCTGCTTCCGAGCAAAGAGCAATAACCCAGTCGTGGTTCCGCCAAAAAGTAGAATCACGACTGGGCAAAAATAGACAGATATTTTTGGCCGTGCCATATAGCCCGGAAACCCCACTTTTAACTGACCATGTGTCACATGTTGGCCTTAGTGGGAGGGACAACTAAATATAGTTGGCTGTGTAGTCATAGACGATGTAGTCAGAGACGGTGTAGTTCAAAAACGGTGTAGTCATAAGCGGTGTAGTTCAAAGATGACTTAGTCATAGGCGGTGTCTTCAAAGATGGCGTAGTTCTAATCGGTGTAGTTCAAAGACAGTGTAGTCATAGATTGAAAACTGAAAGAAAAGATGTTAAATTTTAGAATAGGCAGGAAAGAGAAGGCTACATGCAGATTATGATGGAGAGTTGTAAAAGAATAAAATAAAAAGTCAAGGAAAGCCAAGGGGGTCGAGGCAGCGAATGAAAAACACAGGGAAGAAAATCTTCAGCCGAGATGATGAATGGAAACAGATTAACAAAAACAAAATGATAACAGCAAAAAAAAAAAAAATACAATATTAATTTCAACAAAGAAATCTAACGAACCATAAATAAAACAAACAATAAATATCAGGTGTAAATGGCAGTAAAATTTCAAAGAACGACGAGTTTGTTTTTTTCCAGATGCAGGAAATCGTTAAGTGGTCTTTGCATTTCGACACAAGAAACAGGAGGTCATAGCACCACCTGCCGAGCATTTTTACCAATCCGTCAAACAGTAAAGAAAAAAGCACTCTATCTATCTATCTATCTATCTATCTATCTATCTATCTATCTATCACAGCCTACTCTTTCTTTCTTTCTTTCTTTCTTTCTTTCTTTCTTTTTTTCTATCTATCTATCTATCTATCTAAGTCTGTTCATATCTATCTATCTATCTATCTATCTATCTATCTATCTATCTATCTAAGAAAAAAGACAAAATTTGATCTATGGACAAGAGACAACCATCGGATGAAGAACCAGATCAAAATGAAAAACAGCTTGAACAAGAAAGATGCTATCTATCTATCTATCTATCTATCTATCTATCTATCTATCTATCTATCTATCTATGAGTTTGTTCATAAACCTCTATGTATATATCTATCTATCAATCCCTGCATAAACATCTGTGTATGTATGTATGTATGTATGTATGTGCTCGTGGTCGAGTGGTTAGAACGTTTGCTGGTTCAAATCTCACCATGGTCGATTTGTCAAGAAAGTGACTTCCTGATGTTATCGATCTGGAGGATGCGATCCCAGCGGGCAACACCTCTAGAAAGTGCCTGAAAACTATGTCAGGGTTTGACCCATTCCTTGTGTGCAAAATTGGGTAGACGGCTCTTTTGGAGACCGTCGATGGTTGTGATAGTTCGAAGTCACACATCAGCGTGACCAAGCGTAATCTGCAAAACTCTAAAAGTTTTTTTTCAATCTGCAAAAAAAATTAATCACTTTGAAAAACAAGTAAAGGAAAAAAAAATTAAAAAAGTAAGCTTCTTTCTGTATTAGAGAACCTTATACCGAAAAATTCACCTTATTTATTGAATGACCCTCGTATATATAAATATAATAGGCCTGGAAGGTCTGCAGAAGTGAGGTCTCCTGAGGTGATCGAATCAGTCAATGACCACATTCAGTCTGACAGAAGCGTGACAGTGAATGACATTGCAAGGACTTTGAGCCTATCTCTTGGGACAGCACACAAAATTGTCCATGATGACCTTGCCTACTCGAAGGTCAGCTCACACAGCAGCCCAAACGGTGCAAATCATCAACGAGCTGGGCTGGTAACTGCTCCCTCACCCCCCTTTACAGCTCAGACCTTGCCCCTTCAGACTTTCACCTGCTTGGTCCCTTGAAAGCGTTCACAAGAAGCACGAAGTTTGAAAGTAACGATGAAGTAAAAACTGATGTGAGCGATTGGCTGAAACATCAGTCCAAATATTTTTACACTGTGGGAATACGAAAGCTTGTGCACAGGTGTGAAAAGTGTGTGACATTGCTGGGAGACTACGTTGAAAAATAATAAAAAGTAAGCATCTGTCTGTATTAGAAATCCTTATATCGAAAAATTCACTTTATTTATTGAATGACTCTCGTATATATAATTAAGTTCAAATACAAAAAATGTATCTGTAAAGACAACAGTAATGAGAATATTAATAACTGCATTCGGATGTACAATTGTTCCTACTCCTTAGATTAGAGAATGACTCAAAACTAACGATAAAAAAAGTTATTACCCATAATACACCACTGACCAGTACATATAAATGGTCCGGTAAAATCACAACAGACATGGAATGAAGTTTGCTTTCAAGCATTAAACTGTATGTTTTCTCTTCAGTCTTCATTTTTATTTTTCTATATTTACCTACGCTTTATCTTTGAAAACAGGAAAAGAACAACAACACACGCTTGGGCGATCATGTCTCGAAAGAGACATGACTGACTAGGCAGAAGATTATAACACAGTATGTTGCCATTGCTTTCTGCGGTAGACGGGTTGCCAGCCAAGGCTATAGAACCCAACATATCCTGTTATTTGACTCATAGCTAGAGGGAGAAGAGATGTATTATATTATTACGTACTAATTAGTAGGGGATCAGTTTATTACTTCATAACAATAGAAAACCGATCGCCCACTTTATGACGAGTAGAAGCCTTCATTATGATTCCAACTATTATATTCAGTCAGTCAGTTAAGTGCCATACGTGATACATGCTTCGGCGATCATGTCTTGAAAGAGACATGACTGACTGGGAAGAAGATTTTTCCCGTAGTAGGTTGCCATTATTTTCTGTGGTAGACTGGTTGCCAGCCAAGTCTATAGAACCCAATCTGTCCTGTTATTTGATTCATAGCTAGAGGGAGAAGAGATGTATTATATTATTACTTAGTAATTTGTGGGAGATCAGCTTCTTACTTCATAACTATAGAAAACTGACCTCCCACTTTATGACCAGTAGAAGCCTTAATTATGATTCCATCTATTATATTCAGTCACTCAGTTAAGTGCCATACGTGATACATGCTTCGGCGATCATGTCTTGAAAGAGACATGACTGACTGGGCAGAAGATCATCTCACAGTAGGTTGCCATTGCTTTCTGCGGTAGACTGGTTGCCAGCCAATGTTGAATCACAACATGTCCTTTGACTTGACTCATAGCTAGAGGGAGAAGAGATGTATTATATTATTACGTAGTAATTAGTAGGGGATCAGTTTATTACTTCATAACAATAGAAAACCGATCGCCCTCTTTATGACGAGTAGAAGCCTTCATTATGATTCCAACTATTATATTCAGTCAGTCAGTTAAGTGCCATACGTGATACATGCTTCGGCGATCATGTCTTGAAAGAGACATGACTGACTGGGACGAAGATTTTTCCCGTAGTAGGTTGCCATTATTTTCTGTGGTAGACTGGTTGCCAGCCAAGTCTATAGAACCCAATCTGTCCTGTTATTTGATTCATAGCTAGAGGGAGAAGAGATGTATTATATTATTACTTAGTAATTTGTGGGAGATCAGCTTCTTACTTCATAACTATAGAAAACTGACCTCCCACTTTATGACCAGTAGAAGCCTTAATTATGATTCCATCTATTATATTCAGTCACTCAGTTAAGTGCCATACGTGATACATGCTTCGGCGATCATGTCTTGAAAGAGACATGACTGACTGGGCAGAAGATCATCTCACAGTAGGTTGCCATTGCTTTCTGCGGTAGACTGGTTGCCAGCCAATGTTGAATCACAACATGTCCTTTGACTTGACTCATAGCTAGAGGGAGAAGAGATGTATTATATTATTACGTAGTAATTAGTAGGGGATCAGTTTATTACTTCATAACAATAGAAAACCGATCGCCCTCTTTATGACGAGTAGAAGCCTTCATTATGATTCCAACTATTATATTCAGTCAGTAAATGCCATATGTGATACACGCTTTTGGTGATCATGTCTCGAAAGAGACATGACTGACTAGGTAAAAGATTATCCCGCAGTAGGTTGCCATTGCTTTCTGCAGTAGACGGGTTGCCAGCCAAGGCTATAGAACATCATCTGTCCTGTTATTTATCCCAGAATTGGAGGAAAGAGGCGGGTTAATACTTTTCCCAAGGGTATTTGCGCGTAAGTGAATGTAATGAATTTAACTGGAATTTGAACTCGGCTCCCCGATTTCTCCTTATCCAGTCGATATCCACTGCACCACAACGCACATCCACAAAATACAATAAAAACGAAAAACAAAAGTAGGAAAATATTCATTAAACTCAAATACAAACACTTCCCCACATCACGCACAAGATATTCAACAAAAAAAAACACAGTAAAGATCAGCTACAGTTTTAACAAGAACATGACACCAATCTGTGAAAAGTACAACAGAAAAATAACCAACAAACCTTCCCGACCAAATCAAATCCACGTGTAACTGTAGAACAACAACAAAAAAAAAAATGAATGGTAATTGCTTACAGAACGATATAATACAAGATTACAGTAGTATATCATTCCATATGCGATGTCACTTCCGGTAGCCATGCAGTTATCTGTCTTTAACGGAACTCTTCTAAGTTATCTGCTGTAGCCTGGTATTGAACTCACAACTCTTTGGGTCAAGTCACTGGAACTAATCAAGGTCTAGATCCATTGGGCCCATTATCCTTGATGACAACAGCTTTTTAATTTCTGGGGCTTATAAATGTAATGTCTCAATAAACATTTTTTTTTTTACCAGATTCCATCTTTGAAGCTAATGTTTTTTTTTCAAACACTCCGTTTTACTGGTTTTTATATTGTGTTCATTTCTTTATTTGGTCGGCTTAGGAGATTTTTGTGGCTTATAATATGCCCTGATTCATTAAGTTTGAGTTTAAATTACACGGCCAGGCATGCATTTGCATTCTAGATGTTGAGTACAGTATCAAGAGACAAGGATATTTCGCTGGAAACAAAGAAGAGATTACTGGATTATTTTACGTTTTCTGTCCTTTAATATGGCGGCGAATGTTGGGCAATCTCATCAATGAAGAAGGAAAGACTTGAAGCAACCGAACTGTAGTTCTACAGAAGTATGCTGAAGATGTTATTGACCGAATATGTGAGCAACGATGAGGTTTGGGAGAGGTTGGAAACGAAAAGGAAACAGATAATTTACATCAGTAAGAGACAGCTAAAATTTATGGGGCATGTAATGAGGAAGGACGATTTGGAGAATCTGATATTCGCAGGGCGGATAGAGGGAAGGAGAGTCAAGGGAACGCAACAAGAAGAAGCTTTCCTAGACGTAAAAAAACAAAGTTATTCATTAATTTTCCAATAAGATATAAAATGGGTGATCATTTCTATATTATAATCAATATATAAACTCATCCCTCACTTTACAGCCACGTTAATTTCTATACATTTATATTATAGATTTTTGGGTAAAATCGAGTGCTGGATTGTCGTGTTTTTTGTCCTTCAATATGGCAGCGAATGCTGGAAAATCTCATCAGTAACGAAAGGAAGACTTAAAGATACCGAAATTTGGTTCTACAGAAGCATACTGAGGATGCCACGAACGAATCACGCGAGCAACGACGGGGTTTTGAAGAGAATGGACACAAGAAGAAAAATTGATACTTAACATCAGGAAAAGACAGCTAAAGTTTTTGGGGCATGTAATGAGGAGGAAGGAGGGCTTAGAGAATCTGATGCTCACGGGACTGATGAAGGGGAAGAGTGAAAAGGGAAAGCAAAGCATGGCATACTTGATGGAGTTGAGTTGAGTTGAGTTGAGTATATGGATGATGGAGTGGAGATTGCGTGGGATAACAGAAGAAGGGGCATTAAGAGCGAGACAAAATAGGGAGATGTGGAAAGCTATGATCACCTACGTCTTGAAGGGACAAAAAACATAGAAGAGGAAGAAGAAGATATTATGTAATAATTCAGCAGTCTCTTCTTTCTTTCAAACGAGAATTTTTTCTTTGCTTAGCTTTGGGAAGGCATCTTTCATTATTCAAGTGCTCGTTCGAATTTCAGTGTAGCGCTTTCCGTCCTCCGTTAAGCATATTATTTAGCATGAAAACAGGTGTTATTAAAAGTACTGAAGCGCACGTCCATAAAAGAAAAAGAAGACTGACAAGGTTGTTAATAGCAGTTTCTCCGTGCTTCAATTGGAAAACCTGTTGCGGACAAATTGTTGTAATTTATTAGCCATTGTAAAGATCGCAGAGCCATTTCAGTAGTGCATTAGAAAAAAAAAACTGCCTTTTTTGCGAACAAAATTAAATAACTAGATATCCTGGAAAAAATTTTAACGCTTCATCTTATATCTGCAATAAAATCTTTTGTACAATCAAGACGGAAGTTGATGATGGTTCTCCTGAAATAGACCAAACTTCCGGTTTACCATGAAATGTATAGATCACACTGGCTATTTAATTGACTCTCCCATGTCCACATTGCTTTCTGGCCAAAAAGTTAAAAAATGAATTTTTTCAACTAACTGGCGGAAACAATATAATTTTGGAATGGAATCAACTGTCTTGAATATTGTTAAAAGTAAGCCATTTTTTTTGTTCTTGTTTAATTTTTGCTTAATTTTAAATATTTCATGACTAATTGAAGGATTGTTTTTGTTTTTAGCAGAAATTTCTTTGACTGGTGGATCCGTTGTTCCCTGTTTAGGATGTGGTTTCCGGCTTTCTTTTTCTCTTTTCTAATCTTTCCATTCTTTTCACTCCTTTCTTTTTTTTTTTTCAATTGAAGTAGATAGACTAAACTATCACCCGGTTCACACTTCACCCACGTCTATTGAAAAGGTGAAGAAGCTCATCCCTTGTTCCCTGTTTAGGATGTGGTTTCCGGCTTTCTCTTTTCCAGTCTTTTCACTCTTACGTAGCCCCCAGCGCTTCAGTGGTGCTCGGGGTGATATGATTATAAAAATAAAAAAAAATAAAAAAAAATAACTTGACTGCCTTAATTTTTCTTATATTTTTACAGTGAAACCTATAAAATGTAACCGCAATTTCTACTCTAACAGCTTCTTTTAAAGCACCTCCCGCTCGTGGAATTCCCTTCTATATACTTGCTTCCCCGACAGCTACAATCTCCAGGAGTTTAAATATAAGGTCAATAGACATCACCTATCTCACTAACTCGCATCCATTATCTCAAGCTCTTTTTTCATCTACTCTACCCCTATCCTCGGTATCCTCATCCGTCTATTACCCTCCTCTTGACATTTCCTATAACTAACCACTCTTTCTCATCACTTTCCCCTATTTAACCCCTTGCGCAACAGTGGCAGTAGAATGCCTTGCTTGAAGTGAGGAGATTTTTAAAAGAAATTTCTGGCTCTTTTTAACTCTGTCTGTCTTTCTGAGATCAGGTATTGTAAATATTTACACTATTTATCTGTTGCCCTTATCTCTATCATTATATTGACGACGCTTCAGCTGTCGTACTCCCCGGTTTTCTTCAGTTGATATATGGTGATATTTATTTCACTGGGCGGTAATCTCCCTTTTTTTCTATGTATACGGTCAGCTATGTCGGAATTTTCTATTTTCCCTCGTGTTACGTCTTAACGGTTTTAGTGCTGACTTATCTTAAGAGGGCAGACGGTTTCGTTTTTATATTTCTTGCCACAACAAGCTTGTATATTTTTATTCAATGCTAGCAGTATAGCCCGCGGTTGCTCGGGTGTAATGAAAACTTTAAAACTAATCCATGGTCCTTGAGCTCAGACTCAGCCTAAAGAACATTTGAAATAATAATTAATTGCGACAATTTACCAATCTCACCTAATATATATATATATATATATATATATATATATATATATATATACACACTAGCAGTATAGCCCGGCGTTGTTCGGGTATAATGAACGCTTTAAAACTAATCCATGGTCCTGGAGCTCAGACACTTTGGGCGTTTGCACGAAAGATTAAAATGCAATAGTTGTTTCCAGTTAAAGCGAAACCGTAGACTGAAAGAAAAATGAATGGATGTAAGTCAAATTTTGAATTCCTGGTATCGATATCAAATAAGTTTTTTTCGTCGTAAACTGAATTTTGAAGGCTAAATAAGTCCTCTGAGTAAATGGTATCATGGCTGAGACTAAGAACTACAATTATACCTAGAGCCAAACCCGAAACAAAAACTAAACTAAAAGGGCTGAAAAAATACAGACATATAGGCAGATAAACAGACACACACACAGACATCTTACCTTTTATATATATATATATATATATATATATATATATATATATATTATCGATTTTCTGCACTATTGTAAGAACTGCAACCTTGAAACGTATAAATATCGTTTCTTATGTCTTTGTCTATGAGTGTATCAAATTTGATTTAAATGGGACCATTCCTTCTATAACACGATTTTGTCGATTATCGATATTCGATATTTATCGTGGGTACCGCGACACAAAATCTAGCTAAGAACACTCGCAGACGCGTATAGTACAACTCTATAAAGAAGATCGGTTCAGCCGTTTCGGAGTCTGTAGGTAACGGGCACACACACAGACACACATACACATACACACACAAAGTTCCATTTATAAATAAGTTTAGATGACATTTTTTTATCTCTATATCTGCTTTTTCTTATTTATTATTTTGGGTGGCTTCTCCACTAGAATCCACATCACCTCTGTTGGAGGTCTCACTCGGAAGTCTTTTTTAGCTGTCTGTTTCATTATGTTTTATCTTTTTATTTTTTTTAATCGTTTCACCCCGAGCAAGGCATTACACTGCCACTATTGCACAGGGGGTTACATAGGGCCGGGGAAGTGATGAGAAAGGATGGTTATATATAGGAAATATCAGAAGGAGGGTGATAGACGTGTAAGGATACCGATAATGAGGGTTGGGTAGATGGTGAGAGTGTTTGAGAGAATAGATGCAAGTTAGTGTGTTAGGAGGTGTCTATTGACCTTACGTTTAAACTACTGGAGATTGTCGCTGTCGGGGAGGCAGACATGTGGATGGGAATTCCACAGGCGGGAAGCGTGAGAAAAAAAGCTGTTGGAGTAGAAATTACGGTTACATCTTATCTGTTTCACTGTAAATGGGTGGGACCTAGTTGCTAATTTAGTATCTCGTGTGAATTCGTACCTAGGCGGCACCAATGACCTAAGTTCATCGGAGCAGAAGCCGTGAAAGTATTTATAGAAGAGGCATAGGGATGCCACGTCACGCCGGTGTGAGAATGGTTGCAGCCGGTCCGCCAAGTCAGGACCGTTACAGATTCTCCGTTGTATTTTGTCAAGAAGCCCGAGGAGAGTAGCAGGGGAACCCGACCAGTGTATGACCAAAATGGGGCACTGATGCGCTATTTGGGGTGGATTTTCCCAACCTTATCTTCCCATGACCGGCCCCGTTGAGTTTCTAATTGTTTACGCATTTTTTTTTCATACTTTCTATTCAGCTGCCCATTTCATTGAAATATCATGACACAAAGATATCGCTAGTCTATCACTATTTCCATAACAATTATTCGGATAAGCCCTATGCCACCAATTCAGACATATACAGGCAAGACCATCTTTACTTCGGCTATAGTTATAAATCAGCGTCATTCCCTACTTATTCCACTGATAATAAGGGTGTTTCTCTTAGACATCTTATTACTAAGAACAGCTGCTTTATAGAATACTAGCATCATAGCCCGGCGTTTCCCGTGCAACTCAGAACATTTTAGTAGTAGAAGAAGATGCCCACACAAACATCAAATCTCGTGATGCAATAATGTTTAGAGTATTAAATTGATAAATTCCTTTAAAACTAGGTTATATAAAAAAAATAATTATATTAAAAATTTTTGTTTCAAAATTGCTGTTTTAAAATTGTTCGAAAATTCCATTAAAAAAAATCTATGTTCTTTTGTTTTGCTAAACGTGATTTATTGTTTTGTGTGACATTGTAAACATCATTGCGTTTGTTTTTGTTTCAAAATTAAGGGGAAAAATATTTGCATTTTTTATTGACTAAATGAATTTAACATAAAAATAAAAATCATTTATATTTTACTGAAATTAGAAATATAAAAACAATTACGCTCTCAGTTCTTAAATTTTCAAAGAATATTTAAAAATGCAGACATTTAATTTTAGAGTAAAATGTTACATTAATGCCACACGAATTACAGACAGTTGATTTCCTGCATAAAATATTTAGCAAAAAAAATGCTTTATTTTTTTAAAAATTTTATTTTCTGAAGTATGAAGTATTAAATCTGAAAAAAAATTGACTTAAATAATTAAATTAACCATTGGCACTTTTTTTACATATTTTGTTTTTATTTGAAAAAACACTTTTTTTAATAAAATATATTTTAGTCGCGTTTGACACGCGTGATTTGGTTTCTGTGATGTAATTTAGCTTGGTTCTTAGATGTTTTACGGAGCAAATGTAAACAATCGCCTCCATTGGCCAAAAGGTGCTAAAGGGAAAATTGCTGAACTTAAAACTTAAAATGTCTGTGTCGACCGGGCTTCCTTGTAGATATGCGTCCCTAGAAAGTTTGAATGGCGTAGGTTAAAATATGTAGGCGTGCATGGGGAACAATCACACACAGACTCACATATTGCCTTTTATATATATATATATATATATATATATATATATATATATATACTCCTGAGTGAAAGTTTCTCCGAGTATTACTATCTAAAATTAGAGATTCAAACGCTTTCTAACTTACATATCCTCATAACCATTACTCCTTCCTTTATTTTACATTAATAACACGTATTTCATTCAGGGATCTTATGCCTCCAGTGTTTCTTGTAGCTTATATTGTCGGAATTTAAACTTATTTATAAATGGAACTTTGTCTGCGTGTGTGTGTCTGTGTGTGTGTGCCAGTTACCTATAAATTCCGAAACGACTGAACCGATTTTCTTTAAAATTTAAACAGTTGTACTATAAGCGTCTTCGAGTGTTCTTAGCTACGTTTTGTGTCGAGGTACCCCCGATAAATATCGAAAATCGATAATCGAAAAAATCGGGTTATAGAAGGAGTGGTCCGATTTTAATCAAATTTGATACACTCATAGACAAAAACATAAGAAACGATATTCAGAAGTTTCAATGTTGCAGTTCTTACAATAGTGCAGAAAATCGATAATATATATATATAAAAGGCAAGATGTTTGTGTGTGTGTCTGTTTATCTGTATGTATGTCCTTCATACAAATTCACAATTTTTATCCGATTCTCACCAAACTTCACACAAATATTCATGGATTAGTTTTAAAGCTTTCATTACACCCGAGCAACGCCGGGCTATACTGCTAGTATCACTATAAAACAAGAAAATAGTAATTTGTAAAATCCAAAGTAATAGTGAAGAGAGTCACGATGAAGTGATAAATATTTGTTGTTTCGTCATACAGAACATAATTATAAAGATCTTTGCAAAGGTTAGTCTAATGTAACGCGGACTTTAATTTCTGGGAGCAGCCATTGAAGAACCAACTATCAGCAAATATTGCGATGAGGAACGTTTGAATCGTTGCATCTACGACCACAGGAAATTGTAGGTGTATTGCATCGAGATAAAAAGCAACTCACATCGCGTCAGCGATCATTGCATGCACATATTAGCAAAAACAAGCACATGCCAAAGAAAAGTAGACATTTATGAGTTTATAAGTATTACACTTCTTTTTATTCTGAAAAATATTCTTTCTTTCACTTTCGCTTTCACTTTCATTTTCACTTTGCGTGTATCAGTAAAACAGGAAAAGAATTAAAAAAAAAAAATGAAAACACACACAACAAAAAAAGATTCCGGCTCGAACATTAAGGAGAATTCATATCAAAAGCCGATGAAAAAGAATAATGAGGGGGGGATTTTTTCTGTCCACAGGAAGACATCCATTCTCATTTGCAGGTGTTTAGTCCAAAGAGATGACGAATGATTCGTTTTTCCGTTTTGGAAAAATGGAAGATATTCCTCAGATATTCTTTAACAGCCGCTATTAGGGTCACCCCCGTGCCTACCGAAGGTTCACACCGATCCCATACGCCTATGGTTTCGAACGCTATAATATGGACAGACTACGTAAGACAAGAAGGTAAGAACTCTCTCTCTCTCTCTCTCTCTCTCTATATATATATATATATATATATATGTGTGTGTATTACCTCGATTAATGTGCATTCGATTTACGCGTTTTCGAATAGTGCGCTAAAATTTTTATATACAAAAATTCAATTAGTGCAAACATAATATTCGTTTAGTGAGGTAAAACATCCTTCAGTCTAACCATAGTAATTAGTTTTTTTTATATTTGCCGATTAAATGTAAATTATCTAAATTTCAAAAGTATATATATGTGTGTGTGTGTGTGTGTGTGTGTGTGTGTAAGTGTGTGTGTGTGTGTGTTTATGAGTGAACTTAAATTCAAATCTAATAAACGGTGAATTTGTAATATGTACCTGAATATTGCATAATGCATAAAACTCCGAGTCGTGCCATCGACGCAGAACAATATATATATATATATATATATATTGAGAGGAAAGCACGACACATAATTAAACGGTTATACATCCATAATTTATTTCAACAATGTAAGAACGCTTTTATTCCGAGTGAATAAGCTCACTTATAAATATATATATATAGTTTGCCATGCTCACTTATATATATATATATATATATATATATATATATATATATATACAGTTTGCCATGCTCACTTATATATATAAATACAGTTTGCCATGCTCACTTATATATATATATATATATATATATACAATTTTCCATGCTCACTTATATATATATATATATATATATATATATATATATATATATATCACACCCTGAGTGAGCACTCTGGAAGAATGGAAAACTTTAAAAATCAGTAGCTACCATGGCATCTACGCCTCGTTCATTCAGCAATGAATTAGAACACTGTCAGCTATTGGGTGTGTATAATCATAATATACACGCTAAAAGTCTGCCTTCTTCTAATGAGAGACCGTAGCTAAGAGGTAGAATCACCGACTGTTTGCCAATTTGGTCGGGTTTCAATCCTGGGTAACAAGTAATGGGCTCTCTATCCGTACTGATGAGCTGCGAAACAGATATGTCTGCGGATGACTATATATATATATATATATATATATATTAAGGAAATTCACGAATTTTAACGAAACTTGGTTATAAGCAACCGATAATTTGAATATTATTTTTTATCGATTCTCATATTTAAGTAGATATTCTGTTTTTAATGAAACAGTATTATATATTTTTATCTACCGGCCTGATTATTTACCATAAATCTTTATTACGAAAATGTGTTATTACGAAAATCCTGCCGAATGGCACACATTTTCGTAATAAAAATTTATCGTAAATAATCAGGCCGGTAGATAAAAATATATAATACTGTTTCATTAAAAACAGAATATCTACTTAAATATCGATAAAAAATAATGTTCAACCAATTCATTTTATATATATATATATATATATATATATATATATATATATATATATATATATTGATTGATTGATTGTTTAATTGCTTACTTAGTTTCTGGTCATAATAAGCTTAGACCAGTGCACATTTGTATTACAAAGTCTTCAATGCAATTATATTGTGGAACTTTTGCGTATTTTCCATCTGTAAACGAGTTATTACGCGACCTAGGTTTCAACCATAAGTGGTGTATTCAGGCGATTTTCAATAACTGATTTTACCGCTTATCGTTTTTTTTTTATTATAAGAACATACGTAACGGTGTTTTTATTTTTATTTTTTTTTTAACGCTCAAGTGGCGGGGAATTTTTGAAAGTGCAATTTGTAAAATTACAAGGAATTATGACGTTTTCATCCATGGTTGTATAAACCTAAGAGATATTTGTTAGTATGGTTACACTTAGTCATAATTTCCGTTCTTTCATTCAACAGTTCGCTTTTGTTTGGGAATAGCATAATCTCTAACTTTTCTTCTTGGCACAGTCTATACATTTTGCCACCGTTGTAAGGCTTGGCTGTTTTTACTATACTCCACGTTATGTCTAGGTCTTTTCCATATTTTGATTTTAATTCATATATAATACATTGACTCTGAAAAAAAGCATTTAACTCATAACTACTTTCTTATGAATCAATTGAAGTGATTCTCTAAAAATGCAGCAACCACATGGTTCTAAGATTTTATTCATATATAAATATTAAAAGCGTGTAAAATATACATTATGGTTTGTTTTTCATGTAAACACTTCACTATATATTTACGTATATCTCTTTGAAAGTCGTGGAATGTCCACTTAGGAGGATATATTTTCTTTACTAAATCAAACGAATCTCTTTAAATATTTACTAAAACTTATAAAGTCACCTGCTGCTTAATTATAGATTGAAGTATCGACAGAATGAATATTTACATATCGTATAATATTAAGGAAATGTTTCGCTAAAGGCTCAAGGATAATCACCATCGATATTTACTTGTTAAATCAAGAATAAACCAACCCACTATTTTTAACTGCAGACTAAATTATAAACGCAATTATTGTTTACTTGTATACTAATGTAATATATTACCTTGAACGGTGAAAGTAATTGACAGGTACATCCGGCCGAAGATGAAAGTCAACAAAGAACAAGGGTTGTTTACAGATATATCCGGCCGTAGATGATGTCAACAAATTGCAAAAAAAAAATCTAGTGAAAGACGGCTTCAAATGTAATGGACCACTGAGTAGGATTGATGGATACATCCGGTCGTAGATAAAGTCAACAAACTGACGAAACTAAAAGGCAAAGATTAGAAGGAGTCTAAGACTATATAAATTCAAGAATTTGGGGCTGAAGAGACAGACACTCGCGGCGGCTCCTTTATATGGACAATCTCTCTCCGACTGTCCTCCTCACACTAGTGTCACTAACGATAAATAAAAATATAAGATTACATATATATATATATTGTCATCCGCAGACAGATCTCTTTTGCTGTATCACGGCTCATCAGTACGGATAGACTCCGATTGCTTTTAACTCAGGATTGAAAACCGACCAAATTGGCATCAGTCGGCGATTCTACCTCTGGGCTATGGGCGCTCGGTAGAAGTAGGCAAACTTTTTAGCGTGTATATTATCATTATACACGCCCAATAGCCATTACTAAATGAGCGATGCGTACAAGCCACAGTAGGTACTGTTTTTCAAAGTTTAGCATCCTTCCAGAGTGCTCAATCAGAGTGTGAGAGCGTAGAATCTCCCTCCGCAGACAGATTTGTTTCGCAGCTCATCAGTACGTGTGAGAGACCGTGAACGTTTTGTTTAAAGTGTATATTTATTGTTGTTGTTATTATACGTCATGATACATTAAGTGTCCATAATGGTATTTGGGACGCCTTTATTTTTATATCATTATTTTCACGTATATATATATATATATTATGCTCCCATTATGATTGAGCTCTCTGGAGAAGAAAATTTTAAAAACAGTTTTCACTTCGGCTGTAATGCGTGACTCTTCAGCAATGAATTGAGTTCTCTCGGTGACTGGCGTCTGTATACACTGCTTACATACAAGACGTTAAAATTTCCCTTTTCTGACCCCATGCGCCGATGGCTTAGGGAGTAGAGACACCAAATCGGTCGAGTTTCGATCCCGGCCAAAAGCAAGTGGATATGTCTAGCCACACTGATGAGCTGTGATACAGCGAAATGGGCTTGTATGTGGATGACTAATATATGTACAGTAATAATAAAGGCGTCCCAAATTAGGATAAAAACTTTTTTTCGTAAATTCAATATAATCCCACCAAAATTTAACTACAGACTCAAGTAGGAATTCAACAGATATATACTCGTTAACTCAAGTTAAACCAAACAACCACTTACTCAAATATAAACCCAAACATTGCTTACTTACAGACTCAACTATCAATTAAATAAAAATTGTTAAAAAAAAGGACACCTAGTCAAACACGTGCGTTGTGGTACAGTGGATATCGGCTCGGAACGAGAAGCCGGGGAGCCGAGTTCGAATTCCAGCGGTAATCCATGGTAATCACTTACGCGCAAATACCCTTGAGAAAGGTATTAATCCGTCACTTCCGTCCAGTTATGAGTTAAATAGTAGGACAGATTGGGTTCTATAGTCTTGGTCGGCAACCAGTCTACCGCAGAAAGCAATGGCAACCTACTGCGGGATAATCTTCTGCCCAGTCAGTCATATCTCTTTCGAGACATGATCACCCAAGCGTGTATCACGGGTGGCACTGAACGTGACTGACTGAATATAATAGTTGGAAACATAATTAAGACTTCTGCTTGTCGTAAAGTGGGGGATCATTTTTCTATTGTTTTGAAGTAATAAACTGATCACCCACTAATTATTACTTAATAATATAATACATCTCTTCCCACTTAAGCAATGAGACAAATAACAGGACAGATTTGGTTCTATAGCCTTGGTCGGTAACCAGTCTACCGCAGAAAGCAATGGCAACCTACTGCGGGATAATCTTCTGCCCAGTCAGTCATATCTCTTTCGAGACATGATCACCCAAGCGTGTATCGCGCATGACATTCAAATGACTGATTGAATCAAACACGGGTATCCGCTAAAAATAACGTTAATAATCAGATTAAAGAAATAATCCCTTAAACATATATACAGGAATCATTCGATTAATGTGCTTTCGAATAGTGTGCTAATTTCTTTGACGTACAAAAATTCGATTAGTACATACATCGAGCTAGATAAGGTAAAACAATCTTAAGTTTTACCATAATAAACAAAAACTAATTTTTTATAGTTGCTGATTAATTAAAAATGATCTAAAATTCAAAAATAGAAAATGGATTCCTATTTATTTGTCAAGTATTAAGTTAATTAAGTAATTATAAGACGTGCGTTTTAGTGCAATGTATATCGGCTCGAATCGATAAATCGGAGTGCGGAGTTCGAATTCCAGTGGAATTCGTTGCATTCTCTTATGCCTTGAGAAAGGTATTAATCCGACTTTTTTCTCCCTCCGTAATGCGTGACTCTTCAGAAATGAATTGAGTTCTCTCGGTGACTTGCCTTATATATATATATATATATATATATATATATATATATTATCGATTTTCTGCACTATTGTAATAACTACAACCTTGAAAATTCTGAATATCGTTTCTTATGTCTTTGTCTATGAGTGTATCAAATTTGATTAAAATCGGACCACTCCTTCTATAACCCGATTTTTTCGATTATCGATTTTCGATATTTATCGGGGGTATCTCGACACAAAACATAGCTAAGAACACTCGCAGACGCTTATAGTACAAGTGTGTAAATAAAAAAAACGGTTCAGCCGTTTCAGAGGCTATAGGTAACGGACATACATACAGACACACACACACATACACACACAGACAAAGTTCCATTTATAAATAAGTTTAGATTTACTAATTCGTTTTTAATCTTCTCATTCAAGTAATAATAAATCAAAATGGTTGATAACGGCCTGGCTTGGTTAATTTTACGTCATATCGTATGTGTGGCGCCAAAGTTTTTAACGGCAATTATTTAAATAATTTTTACAAGAAGTCCAAAGGAAATAAGCGCGATAGCCTGTTAATTTAGATTAGTTTCCTGTCTTTGAAACCCTCTTTAAATTGATGATATTAGCATGTCATTGTTATCTATATATATAAAAGGCAATCTGTGAGTCTTTGTGAGACTGTTCTCTCTGCACGCCTACACTTTTTAAGCTACGCTATTCAAACCTTCTAGGGACACATGTCTACAGGGAAACCAGGTCGAGAAATACTTTTTGAGTTTTAAGTTCAGTAATTTTCCCTTTCGCACCTTTTGGCCAATGGGGCTGATTGTTTACTTTTGCTACGTAAAACCTCAAAGATCTGAGATGGTTGCTGAATTACATCACAGAAATCAAATCACACGTGTCAAAAGGAACTGAAATATTTAAAAAAATATCAGCCTATATAATTATTTTTTATTCCTCCGTTTTAGGTCACAGAAATCAAATCACACATGTCAAACGCCACTAAAATATTTTTTTTATAAAAAAAAGAAAAAAATGAACCTTTATATTTAAATTTTTATTCCGACATTTTAAAAATTCATTTCGTCAACCAAAAAATCTGAATATTTTCCCCCAGCAATTTTGTAAATAAAAGAAATACATTTTTTACAAAAATTGTTTTTTCAAACAAAAGCAAAATATGCAAAATAAAAAGTGGCATCTTCTCCTGCTATTAAAATGTTCTGAGTTGCACAGGCAACGCTGGGTTATGATGCTAGTAACATATCAACTTATGCAGAATATAGTATATACGTTTTTGCTGTAGTCGATATAGGTTCGGAACGAGAAATCGGAGAGCTGAATACGAATTCCAGTTCAATTCGTTGAATTCACTTAGGCGCAAGTACCCTTGGGAAATGTCCTTCGCTCTTCAACCTCTCTGACATTTGGCTGATTCCGCCATCGTTGTGTTATTGATCTCGCATTAGCCAAATCAGGACCGCTTATAACCACTTGATGAAGACAGACCAGTCTTACCAGGGATTTGTATATGATAAAAAATCAGATTCAAGACAGCAACGACAAGGTATATATATATATATATATATATATATAGTATATCGATGCAGCAAGTAATTTTCAAAACATATGCTGTTAAATATAAGAGACAATGAATGTCTATTATGTTTAATCATGAACCGTTCTAAACGTCGTATTTTTGCTTTAATTTCAGTTGAAAAAACGGACATATATATATATATATATATATATATATATATATATATATATATATATATATATATATATATATATATATATATATATATATAAACCACGTCTGATCAAGAGGCTATTCATGGTCGAGTGGTTAAGACAGTACCAGATCAAATGGTAGCTTTCCCTATGTAAATAGGGGTCGCAGGTTCGAATCCTGCTGGATAGCACACATTTTCGTCATAAAAATTTATCGTGAAATAATCAGGCCGGTAGATATAAATATAAAATACTGTTTAATTAAAAACAGAATATCTACTTAAATACGAGTATCGGTAAAAATAATGTCCAAAATAATTCATTACAAATTGTCAGTTGCTTATTACCAAGTTTCGTTAAATTTCGTTAATTTCTGTAACATGTTTACATATATATATATATATATATATATATATCGAATAACTACAAGATTGCAAGCAAGTCAAAACCAGTGACGAAAAAAATCAGTGGCTGATATTCAGTAGAATATCCATGTTGTATTATTTCTACCGGACGATCAGTTGGTTTAATTTGGAATCATTTGGAATATTTCTTTCTTCCGTCTTCTTCGTCTTATTTCTAGAAGCAGGCGAGTTTTTCAGGTTTCTGTATTATTCAAACATCTTCCCAAATTGTCTCTCGAAGATCAGGGTGCCCCACTGATTAAATTCGTCTTGCACTCTGATTTTGTTAAACAACTCTCAGACCTGGGTCGGAAAGAATGTTCTCATCCACATCACTGTATAACCCTCGAAATGAAAACAATTACATTTATCCATTTCGGCTTCACACCCCCTCTTACTGTCTGACTGCTCTTATCAACTTTTCTGGTAATCCAGTACACAGGAAATTCCACAGAGAGGAAGTGCGAGAAAAGCAGCTGTTGAAGTAGAATTTGCATTTAAATTTTTATTCGTTTCAGGGTAAAATGGTGGGACCTAGTGTGCGTTGATAGCCATGCACACTTCTCAGAAAAAACGCTTGTTGAAAATACATGTATACTTAGACAAGAAAATAATAAACGAAAACTCAAAATCCTAGAAGCTATCTACATCAAACAGCTTAAACTTAGCCTAAATAAAATACATTTCGATATCTCTACTAACATACTCCAATATCTGTAATCGACGGGAGAGGTCATACTTACTACGCTTGCCCCCTCTACCCATAGTAGTAGTAGCTTGCAGACCAATCTTCTCATGCCACTATACCCTCATGTGACCAAGAACCACACCACCACCATTTTGTTACAGTCTGCGGCCTTCCGGCGCGTTAAAAATGGACTTATCTCTTTGGTTTAATTTTCTTTGTTTAATTCCACTTTGTTAATAAATGAAATGTTCTATGGTTCACTATATGTGAAACGTTCATTCTTTGATAATGGCTTATGTAAGCCGAAAGCTCAGACCTGATAAAAAAAATCAACAATTACTGCGATTTCTTGTCGTCTTTTAACGATAGCACAATCAAGCTTATCAGATTATACGAAAGGATCCTACACAAAATGAATAGACAAAACTTGTCTGTATTATTCAACGAAACCTGTATTAATGAAAAATGCTGCCAAAATACAAACACACACACACACACACACACACTATATATATATATATATATATATATATATAGATATATATATATAGTGATGATCATCCACGTATACTGTCTTAATATGTATAGGAAAGAATATTAATAAAAAGTTTTGAATTTAAAAATATACTTTTTTTTAACAGTATTTGTTTATTTTTATTATATTTTATATTTCAGACCGCCCTCGGTCCTTCATCAGAAACAAGTGATTTTTAAATTTGAATTAGAAACGTATTTCACGATAGCGTCCGAATATTTTTTGTTTACATCACGTGGTGTGTTTGTTCACAACATGCGGCATGTCCGTAGAGAAAGTCTGTTTGTTTTAGATAAAAATTTCTTGGACTATCTGAAAAAAAATGTTTAGCTATTGAAATATTTGTAAAGATTCAACACACCTAAGTCCCTATTTAACCCTAGCTTGTGTGATTTAATTTTAAAATCCAGTATGTTTCTTTCTTTCTGCGTGTGTATGTAGAACTAAAATTGGAGTCTATTAGTAAACATTTGCAATTTTCTAAAGTATGATCAGGTTGATTAAAATGGGCTGCAATTGGGGAGTATACATTTTTTGTCGTATATTTAGTTTGTGATTATTGAAGCGAAATCTAAAGCTATTACCGGATTCGCCGATATATCCACTGTTGGGCAAATTGAATATCTGAAATATAAAATATAATAAAAATAAACAAATACTGTTCAAAAAAGTACATTTTTAAATTCAAAACTTTTTATTAATATTCTTTCCTATATATATATACATTTCGATCTGACGAGGCTATTTAAAATCAAGAATCTAGTTTTTAGGTTAATATTTTATTTTGTAGTAATTGACGGTACCAGCGTAACTACTTCTGGAACAGCCTTTCCTGTGTTCAATTTTCTTGCCTTCTATACTGAATTTGTTATAACTGATCTATAAATTGGAGCATTTAAAGTGAAGAGACATTTTTAAGAATATCTCTTAAGTACGTAGATTAATGTTTTGGCTCTGTAGCAAAAACTGAATCCATGGTCATCAGCAAAAAGAGCAGCCTAAAATGCCAAAATACACGCGAAGGATACTAAAATCAAGCAGATACAAAAATTTAAATACCAGGGAAGTGTTCGAACAGAAGGGCAACACAGAAATCCGAAGGCAAATTGGCATGGCAAAGGACGCATTTCAGAAGCTGAGTAGAGTATTAAGAGACAGGAAAATTTGTCTAGCAACAAAGAAGAGAGTACTAGAGAACCTGATACTCACATGCCAGATAGAGGGGGAAAGAGACTGGGCAAAGCAGCTGATAACATATATGAATGGTCTGAGCTGGTGGATGGCAGAATGAGGGTTGTGTGGTGTAACAGAAGAAAGCGTGCTAAGAGCTTACCAATGCTAGGGAGACGTGGAAAGCCATGATCGACTACGTCCTGAAAAGACAGGGCACACAGAAAAAGAATACATATGCCAACTGTTTATAAAAAATTATAATGTGGGATAAAATGGGGGATCAATTCTATATTATGATCAATATCCAAACTGATCCCTCATTTTCTGGCCATGGTAGTTTCTATACATTTATATTCTAGATTTATGGAATTGAGCTAGTGGATGGCAGAGCGGGGTTTGGGTGGTGTAACAGGAGAAAGCGTGCTAAGAGCCACCAGGGATAGGGAGACGTGGAAAGCCATGATCGCCTACGTCCTGAGAGTATAAGGCCCATAGAAGAGAAAGAAACAATTAGCAGTGCTGAATCTAACAAACCCTAGCACAGCCTATCCTATGTTCAATTTCCTTACCTCGGAATTGATTATAACTGATATATAAACCGAGTTATTTGTAGTGAAGAGGGCATTTACGAACATGAGTAGAGTTTTAGGTTAAAGTTTGGTGTTGTTGAGTGAAACTAACCCTAACGACTAATATTACATGTTCAATTTCTTTATTTTCTTTTTAATTTTTAAATTTTTAATTTTAATAATTTTATTCCAAGCAAGGCGAGGTTGTAAAAAATACTAGGTTGGGAAACTGGCGCAAGATATCCTTCTCTCAATGAGGGTGAATGGGCCTTCTTAAGCCGTGGTAGGCAAACCATCTAGTGATGGTGTCACGATAAGAATGCCCTTGGTTGCTCTAGCGAAGCATCAACTATTCAGCTACTGACAAGATTTTGAATCTCGGCTGAGGCTGCAGAATGATGATGACTTAAGAAAGTTAAAGTTTTAGACATGCGGAAAGTGACGACAAAGATGAACCAGCTACAGCGGGTGAAAGAGAAAGGGTAAGAAAAGGATATGAACACAGGAGTGAAGACAGTTGCGAAAGCAAAAAAAAAAAAAAAGGTAAAGAACTAAATACACGGGGTGATGTAGAAAGGGCTGTAGCTAAGTGGACAAGAGATGGGAATTGACTTTGCATTTAAATTCCTGGAGGCTGTAGCCGTCAGGAAAGCAAGTATATGAAAGAGAGTTCCACAGGCGGTAAGCGCTAGAAAAGAACTCCCTACGCCAATTTATTTGAAGTATACAGTCTTTATTATTTCGGGTAGATATCATCACTTCTTTCAGTTTAATTCCAGATTATATCCTCTGATTTAAAAAGCTTTATCTTGGTTCCTCTTTACTGAATCACTGAAATCATTATAATGGCTGCTCTCAAAGTCAGCATTGCGTAGAGATGGAACGACCAAATAAACGTTTATATCTACTTCATCGTCGGAGGGTTATTGATGTTCGCTTTCTTTTACTGGGCCTAGAAAGTAGTTAAATATCCCGACTTGGCAGCACAGATACAGTCACATTCTCACCGGCGCAATGTGGCTTCTCTCTGTCTCTTCTATGAATACTTTAACGGCTTCAGCTCCGATGAACATAGCCCTCTGGTTCCCTCTATGTATGAATTTACGTGAGGCACAAGATTAGCAACTAGGTCCCACCATTTTACTGTGAAACCAATAAAATATAAACGCAAATTCTACTTCATCAGCTTCTTTTCTCGCACTTCCTCTCTGTGGAATTCTATTCCGTTTACTTGCTTCCGCGGCAGCTACAATCTTCATGAGTTTAAGTATAAAGTCAATAGTCATCTGCTATCTTGCTAACTTACATTCTCTCTCTCTCTCTCTCTCTCTCTCTCTCTTTCTCTCTATCTCAGGCTCCTTTTTCTGCTAATTCTACTCTCATCAGTATTCTCATCCTTCTCTTACCCACTTCCTGACCCCCTTATAACCTGTTACTTATTTTTATAACTTTCGTCCTATGTAACCCCCTGCAAAACAGTGGCAGTAAAATGCCTTGCTTGGGGCGATATGATTATTTTTAAAAAATTCTATACATTTATATTGCAGAGAATGTAAATAAATTTAAAAGACATGCATGTGTAGCTAATCAGTATTTCATTTACTGATTAATTCGTTTTCTACGGCTTATCAACAGACAATAAATTATTATGTAAATATAAGATGGGGGAATCAATTTTATATTGCAATCAATATATGAATTGATCCCTCACTTTATGACCACAGTCATCCTTCTCTTACCCACTTCTTGACACCCCCTATAACCTATAAACTGTCACTTTTTCTCATAGCGATATGATTATAAAAAAAGAAGTAATGATAACCATCATTTTAAGAATCGTACATAAGTCAGCCTTGCGCTGAGATGAAACAACCAAGGAAATGTGCGTACTTACCCCATTGTTCGAGGTTTTCTGCATGGTTATAGTATATCCGTTTTCTTTTACTGGGTCTAGAAGTTAGGATAAGGAAGAATAAAGATCGTTATAACGGGTGTGTTTCTTGTCAACCTTGCGCACAGTTGGAACAACCAAAAAATATCTTGACTTACTTTATAGGTAGGGGTTTTGGAAGCCACGCACGAACGCCATCCGTCCAAAAGTAAAAAAAAAGAGAGTCAGTCATCAGTGACCGAGGAAACAAATTGGGACCGCCTATTTTTTATATATTGCTACATCTGGAAGCAAGGCAGGAAAAGAGAGTTCTTCTGGAAAATGTTTGTCTTTTTATAGTTTAAACCAGTGTCACCTAACGGCGCTTTGACCAATGGAAATAATACATGCAAAATAATTCTATTTCTGGTTCCTTTACTCATTGCATCATGAGAAAAAATATTTTTTACTATTTTTTACGAAACTGTACTTATTTTCTTTTCCTTTTATTTTGCATTGTTTTTACTATATTATTTTTTATTATAACATTTATCGGTTTTATATCATTTTCCCACAAACCATTTATTTAATTTACCGAGATAGATTATTCTCGTTCTACTACTCATATATATATATATATATATATATATATATATATATATATATATATAAAGAGATGACTAATGTAGTGTATGAATTACAATGCACTCTACAAGATTGTGTTTCTTGCCATAAATCAATTACCTATATTGGCCATACTACTGCTTAGTAAGCGTCCTACATACCACCTATCAAATAATAATAGGGAAAGAAAAAAATTTGATAACTCATAACTTAAATGAGCCCTTTATTTAAAAATCCAAAAATACTATTTAAATCCCAATATCAAATGCATCTTGCTATAAAAGAAGCACTCTATACTACTGGCCATAATTATTAGGCCACTCCAGGGTTTGAAACAAATGATGTATTTCATTCTATTTTTACTGTTTATTGCCAAATTAATAATTGTAAATAAAAATAGAATGGTTCTTTTGTTAATATTGCATAATAACATGTGCAACAAATGAATTTCTAAAAAACCGGGGTGACCTAATAATTATGGCCGGTAGTGTATATATATATATATATATATATATATATATATATATATATATATATATATTTAATCATATCACCCGAAGCAAGGCAGTCCACTGCCACTATAGCGCAGGGGGTTACATAGAGCGATTGGGTATAGGAAATGTCAGAGGGAGGGTGACAGACGAGTTAGGAGGTACGTAGGGAGAGCGTTGGAGGGAATGGCTGCGAGTTAGTGTGTTAGGAGGTGTCTATTGACCTTACATTTAAACTCCTGGTGGTTGTAGCCGTCTGGGAAGCAATTCCACAGGCGGGAAGTGCGAGAAAAGAAGCTGTTGGAGTAGAAATTGCGGTTACATTTCATCACACTTTATATATTTTTAATGAAACTTACATATAAGTAGAGGTATAAGTATGTAGGCCATCCAAGTGTTTATAAAAAAGTGATGTATTTCATACTATTTTTTAGTATTTATTGCCAACTGAATAAAAATAGAATGGTTATTGTGTTAATATTGCGCAATAATATGTGCATCAAATGAATTTATAAATATTTAATAATTACTTATATTGCATTTTCATCAATGAAAGAATGAAAAAATTTAAGGTGATTTGGACGAGTTTATCTTTGCTTCCTTGCCTTTTAAATTTTGTAAAGTAATAATAATAAAAGAAAAAAGAATCATTCTATTTTCATTTGGCAATAAATACTATAAATAAATAGTATGATTTACATCATTTCTTTTAAAAACAACTGGGTAGGCCTAATAATTATGAACGGTAGTGTATGTCAAACAATTTCCTTACACTATTAACCTTACATTAACTGTGGAAATAGAGTTTTGAAAGTTAAAAATTAAAAAATAAACAGACAGACGCTCACGCGGTGCCTAGTTGCGCGCACCTCGTGATATAGCTTTAAAGAAATCTCCTTTTCAAAAAACATTAAAACACAAAAAATTACATTAAAGTCAAACATGGGGACATAATAACAACACCGGGAAATAACATCCTTGAAAATGGCCAGTGAAGAGGCTGAAAGCGCTTGGAAAGTCTACAATTATGGAACATTTTCACACACCTTAACACCAGCCAAAAGGAAACGAGTAAGAATCCATATATAGTGGAACCTGTCGTATGCGACAACCCCTACTGCCATCAAAAACCGGTCGCATACGGTAGGTGATGGCTTACTCAAGGCTCATAGTTATGACCTATTTACGCCAGGAACGTATATTCCACTCATCAGTATACACATATTAGAATTTTTCCATGTAATTTCGTAATAAATAAATGAGAACATAAGAAAATGGTCTAACTTTAAAGAAATTTATTTAGCATAATTAATTTTGAAATTTTTAAAAACCTATTTACAACGGTCAAAAAGAGACTAAAATATTTATTCACAAAAATATTTATTAAGTGGATTTAAAAAAAATACACGGTTTCAATTTCTTTCTTTAAAGTGAGTGATAGCAACAGAGAATCTGCGATAATACATGGAAACAAAACAAAATATACAAAAAACTGACGTGGGTGGGGGTAGAGAAACAGGTATATACATATATATATATATATATATATATATATATATATATATATATAGTGTAGCAAAGTTATAGAATTCGTAGGTTTTTTTGCATGCATTTACTTTTATAATGAGTGCTCAATACAACGTAGAGCATTATATTGTAATGGTTGTTACAACGGTTTATAAATTCATAGTATCACTACACAAAAATTGTCGCGCTTCGAAGCTGCGATGTGCGCTTCTCATCGGGTGATAAGTTTCAACAATTTTTTTTCGACAATTTTTGTGTAGTGATACTATGAATTTATAAACCATTGTAACAACCATTACAATACTATATATATATATATATATATATATATATATATATATAGTGAAATGAATTAGAGCGCTCTAGCTATTGGGCGCGTATAATGATATGTGCTAAAAAGTCTGCCTACCGAACGCCCATAGCCCAGGGTTTCGGTCGGGTTTCAATCCTGGGTAAAAAAGCAATCGGAGTCTAACGGTACTGATGAGCTGTGATACGGCGAAACAGATCTGTCTGCGGATGACAATATATATATATATATATATATATATATATATATAACTCATTGTCGTGGGTATCACATGTAAACAGCAACAAGTGGTGTGGCTCTAAATTTAAAATTTGGAGCCTTGGGCTATGTAGAGTTACTCCATGAATTCCATTACTCCCAGGCTAATCTAGCTCGGTGTGGTAGTACACTTTAAGGTCCCATTTATGGAACTAATTGTTTGCGTGTGTGCCTGAGCGTGCGTGTTTTTTATGTGAATACACTGCATGTGTATGTGTGAGTGTGTGTGTGTGTGCGCGCGCACATGTGGAACGTCTATGTAAATATGTACTATGAGTGTAGAGTACTTGCATCCTCTATATGTGTGTGTGTTCGCGCGCATGTGTATATATACAGGTATGGGGACGTTTTGAAGCCTGAACAAAGCCATAATGGACGTTTCCAAGCTAATAGCCCTCATCCCAGAGACGGCAAACACTGTTTATGTTATATATACTGTGTGGTCCACCATGCATTACCGAATGCATTTAAGACTCCGGGGAGGTCAGGCTCCGTAATATTATAACATGCAATCATCACAAACACTTGACGCGTGGGACACAGTGCACCTCTATGGGCTATGTTGGAGAGAGTGTGCCGCACAAGCAGATGACCACTTTAAACAAATCTTAGCGAAGGTTGATCGGTTGCTGGATGGCAAATAGTTCAACACAAGTGCATGCAGGACAGAAATCCCATGCATTTTGGAGTAGTTTTTGCACTGAAGCTTATAATCGTGCTATGTCGGTTGCTAATCGACTTAACTCAGAATGTTAGGAACTTGGTAATCTTCCACTGAAAACTGACTCCTTAGTATTCGGCTAACTGCCGGCTAATATCAACTGCCCAGTAGTTCTACTGAACTCCCATAGAAGTTTAAAGAACTCCTATGAACTTCCCAAGAACTTTTATTAATATAGGAGGGAGAGTCCATGATCTGAGGAATAGTTGTGTTTCCCCATAACAATAAGGGGAAATCGAAATGCACTATTCACTGCAAACACTCATTTATCGTTCTCGATAAGAAAGTCTACGATATATATACGTATATATAAATATAAAAGGCGAGATGCATCATGTATGTGTGTGCGTACATGTGTGGGGGATTTTCGAAGCCTAAGCAAAGTCATTCTGGGCGCTCCCATGCCACCAGCTCTCGTACCAGAGGCGGTAAAGTCTGATATCAAAACCCCATATGTATATTGTGTAGTCCACCAATGTGTTTAAGGCCCCGGGAAGGTCAGACTCCGTGATAATATAACGTGCGATTATCACAAACATTTGACGAGTAGCACACACTGCACTTATATCGGCTTATGTTGTTTTGATGGAGAGAGTGTGCTTTGTGCCGCACAAGCAGATGACATATTTAAACAAATGCAAGTTGATTGGTCGCTGGATAGTTAGCAGTTCAACGCAAGTGCATATAGGACAGAAATCCTAGCTACTATCTGTCAATCATCACAGACAACCTCTCCTGCCTCTCATAAGCATAGACCAAGCGAGTCTCCCCGAAAGCAATACTCTGCGCCTCCTCGGCCTTATCCTCTTCTCTGATCACAAGTGGAACCACTACATTGGGTCAAAAACTAAATCCACTGCTAAAAAGGTTGGGTCACTGTGTCGGGCCAGGAAGTTTTTCCCTCCTTAAATTATCCTGCATATATACAAATCAACCATTCGTCTGTGCATGGAGTACTGCTGCCACATATGGTCAGGTGCACCCGCTGTTCATCTCCGTGTTCTGTACAGGCTCCAGTAATGTGATAGGTACCGTCTTGGCGGCTCGACTACAGCCACTTTCCCAGCGACGAGATGTGGCTTTCCTTTGTCTGTTCTATAAATACTTCCATCGCTTCTGTTCCAACGAGCTTAAGACAATGGTGTCTCCGCAACAGGTGTTTACTCGTGCAATCAGACTGGCAACTGTGTCTCACCCATTCACAGTTAGATCAAGCAAATGCAGACGACAATTCTACTCCTGCAGCTTCTTTTCCCGCACTTCCCGCCTATGGAACTCGCTTCCTTATTCTTGATTTCCTAACGGCTACAACCTCCAGGAATTTAAATGCAAGGTTAATTCTCATCTCTTAACTACTTGACCCTACTTCTTTCCACACTGTCCTGTAGATCCCTTTCCTTTCTCTCACCTTCGCAATTGTCATCACACCTGTATTACCATCCTTCTCTTGCTCCTTTCTAACTGGTTCGTTCTTCTCCTTATTCTCCTCTAATCCTTTTACTCTTATGTAGTCCCCTGCACATCAGTGGCGTTCCCGCCTTGCTCGGGGTGATATGATTAATATATATATATATATATATATATATATAACAAAGAGCTATCCACTGCCACCCAATGCTATAGAACCTATTCTGTCCTGTTATTTAACTCATAGCTGAAAAAAAAGAAATTGATATCTTTCCTAAGGAGAATGGGTTCTATAGCATTGGGTGACTGACTGTCAGTTAAGTGCCATACGTGAAACACGCTTGGGCGATCATATCTCGAAAGTGACATGACTGACTGGGTAGAAGATTATCCCGCAGTACGTTGCCATTGCTTTCTGCGGTAGATTGGTTGCCAGCCAAGGCTATAGAACTCAATCTATCCTGTTATTTAACCCATAACTGGAAGAAAGAGACGGATTAATACCTTTCCCGAGGGTATTTGCGCGTAAGTGAATGCAATGAATTCAGCTGGAATTTGGACTCGGCTTCCCGATTTCTCGTTCCGAGCCGATATCCAATGCACCAATTTTTCATTTCAAGACGATATCTACTCTCTGAAACAAAAAGCATATAGTAACAATTATTATGCCATCAAATTCACGAGAAAATTATTGAATCCATCCACTGGGATATCGTGCTGTGGGAGAATGCTATTTTTCTTCTTCGTTTTTTTTTTTTTATTTTTTACGTCGTCTTATCCACTCCATATTCTATACCTATCTCAGGCGTTTTTTATTGTCTCATTCTTATTCATTTATTCTAAACTTCTCTCGCTTTTTACTTAATGAATTTTCTTCCTCAATCAATTAAATTTTTCACCTGATCTTTATTGACTTCCCTCTTCATACTCTCTTGCCATTTTGTCCCCTATCCAAAATTTCACCTTCCCCCCTCTCTATACTCTTTTCCTCATTTTCTTCTATTCATACCTCTTTCTCTTCTGCCCGTCTTCATACACACTTCCTGTTCTCCCCCCATACACTCTTTCTCTTCTCACCACGTCTTCATACTCTCTTCCTCTTCTCTTCGCTTTTTAATACGCTCTGCTCTTCTCTCCCCTCTTCATACTCTTTTCATGTTCCCTTCTCTTTCATACACTCCTCCAATTTTCTCCCCTCTTCATGATCTCTCCCTCTTCTCTCCCTGTCTTCATAGTCACTTCCTTTTCTTCCGACGTCTTCATACACACTTCCTCATTTCTCGCCGTCTTCATATTCTCCTCCTGTTCTCTTCGCTTTTTAATACTCTCTTCCTCTTCTCCCCTCTCTTCATACTCTTCATATTCTTTTCTCCTTCATACTCTCCTCCACTTTTCTCCCCTATTCATACTCTTTTCATATTCTCTTCTACTTCATACTCCTCCTCCTTCTCTCCCCTCTTCATACTCTTTTCATATTCTCTTCTCCTTCATACTCTCCTACTCTTCTCTCCCCCTTCATATTCTTTTCATATTCTCTAATCCTCCATACTCTCCTCCTCTTCTCTCCCCCTTCATACACTTTTCATATTCTCTTCTCCTTCATACTCTCATCCCCTTTTCTCTCCTCTTCATATTCTTTTCATATTCTCTTCTCCTTCATACTCTCCCTCTCTTCTCTCCCCTCTTCATACTCTTTTCATATTCTCTTCTCCTTCATACTCTCCTCCTCTTTTCTTCCCTCTTCATATTCTTTTCATATTCTCTTCTCTTTCATACTCTCCTCCTCTTTTCTCCCATCTTCATACTCTTTTCATATTCTCTTCGCCTTCATACTCTCCTCCTCTTCTCTCCCCTCTTCATACTCCTTTCATATTCTCTTCTCCTTCATACTCTCCTCCTCTTTTCTCCCTCTACATATTATTTTCATATTCTCTTCTCCTTTATATTTCCTCCTCTTCTCTCCCCTCTTCATACTCTTTTCATATTCTCTTCTCCTTCATACTTTCCTCCTCTTCTCTCCCCTCTTCATACTCTTTTCATATTCTCTTCTCCTTCATACTCTCCTCCTCTTCTCTCCCCTCTTCATACTCTTTTCATATTCTCTTCTCCTTCATACTCTCCTCCTCTTTTCTCCCATCTTCATACTCTTTTCATATTCTCTTCTCCTTCATACTCTCCTCCTCTTCTCTCCCCTCTTCATACTCTTTTTCTATTCTTTAGCCGTTTTCATACTCTCTTTTTCTTTTCTTTTTCTCACCATCTTCATACACTCCTCCTCTCTCTCGACGTCTTGATACTCTCCTACACTTTTCTCCCCTCTTTATACTATTTTTTGTATTCCCTTCCCGTTTTTATACTCTCTTCTACTTCTCTTGCCATCTTCATAATATTCTCCTCTACTCTTCGCATCTTTATACTCTCCTCCTCTCCTTTTCCTTCTTCATACTCTTTTCCTATTCCCTCCCCGACTTCTTACTCCCTTCTTGTTCTCATGCCATCTTCATACTCTCCTCCTTTTATTTCTGAGTCCTCATATTATCTTCCTGTTCTCACCACTCTTAATACTCTTTTCCTATTCCCTTCTTGTCTTTATACTCTATTCCTATTTTTTAATCGTTTTCATAGACTCTTCTTCTTCTGTCGCCATCTTCATCCACTTCTCCTCTACTCTCCGCATCTTCATACTCTCCTCTTCTCTCTTTTCTTCATACTCTTTTTTATTTCCTCCCCGTCTTCATACGCTTTTCTTGTTCTCTAGCCATTTTCATACATTCCTCGACTTCACTCCACATCTTCATACTCTCCCAGCTTCTCTCCCCTCTTCATACTCTTTTCCTATTATTTCCCCTTCATAATCTCTGCTACTTCTCTCCCCGTCTTCATAATCTTTTCCTCTTCTCTTCTCTCCTCTCTTTCTACTCTTTTCCTCCTCTCTTGCCATCTTCATATTCTTCTTCTCTTCCCTCCTGTGTTCATACTCTTTCCTTCTTCTCACCGCGTATTCATATCTTTTTCCTCTTCTCTCCCCTCTTCATACTCCCTTCCTCTTCTCTCCCCGTCTTCATACTCTCTTCCTCTTCTGTCACCTTTTTTATATTCTTGTCCCCTTCTCTCCCCTATTCATACTCTCTTCCTCTTCTGTTATCTTTTTTATATTCTTGTCCCCTTTTCTCCCCGTTTTCATACTCTCTGCCTTTTCTCTCCTCTTTTTCTACTCTCTTCCTCTTCTCTTGCCATCTTTATATTCTTCTTCTCTTCCCTCCTGTGTTCATACTCTTTCCTTCTTCTCTCCGCGTATTCATATATTTTCCTCTTATCTCCCGTCTTCATACTCCCTTCCTCTTCACTCCTCGTCTTCATACTCTCTTCCTCTTTTCTCCCCTATCATACTTCGCTCTCTTATTCCCGACTTCATAAACTTTTCCTCTTCTTTCCTCGTCTGCATACTCTCTTTTCTTCTCTCCTCTCTTCATACTCTCTTCCCCTTCTCTCCCCGTTTTTATACTCTTTTCCTCTTCTCTCCCTGGCTTCATACACCCTTTTTTTTGCCCTTCCTGTCTACTCTCTTCCTATTATATCTTCATACTCTCTTCCTCTTCTTCACTCGTCATACTCCTTACCGCTTCGCTCTCCGTCACTTTCAATTTTTTCTCTCTTGTTGTTTTTATTCTCTTTTATCATTTCTCTTTCTTTTTCTTCTTTACCCTCGTCATACCTCTTCTTCACTCTCCTTCATATTTTCTTCCTCTTTTCCTCTAGTCTTTATACTCTCTTCCTCTTCTCTCCTTGTTTTCATACTCCTTTTCTCTTATTTCATCGTCTTCATGAGCTTTTCTCTTTTCTTTTCCCATATTATCTTTCTCTTCTCCTCCTGTGAAAGTCTCTTCCTCTGCTCCCCTCTTTTCTTCCATTTTTTTAATTTTTCCTCCCCACTTTATTCTCTCTTTATTTTCTCCCCTCTTCTTTTTGTCCTCCTTTTCTTCCCCTCTTTTTCTATCTCCCTAGTTTATTCTTTCTTCATCTCTCACTCTTCATTTTTTCTCCCTTTTCCTTCTCCCTTTTTCTTCTTCCACCTTTTTTATTCTTTCTTCATCTCTTCACTTTCTCTCTCTTTCCCCCTCTCTCTCTTTCCCTCTCTCTCTCTTCTTTCCCTCTTTCTCTTCTTTCCCCTCCTTATCCTCTTCTATATTTCCCTTTCATTTTTTCATTCTCTTCTATTTTTTCTTCTGTCTCCTCTCTTTGACTTCTTCCTAGCTTTATTCTCTCTCTCTCTCTCTCTCTTTCCCTCTCTCTCTCTTCTTCCCTCTCTCTCTTTCCTTCTCTCTCTTCTTTCCCTCTCTCTCTTCTTTCCCCTCTATTAGAATTCTGACCCTTGATATTCTTTTACTTTTCATGCCTTTCTTTACTTCTTTCTTTACTCTCTTTCTTTTCTCCCTCTCTTTTCTTTCTTTTACTCTTCTCTCTCTTTTTTTTTTTGTAATTCTGATCTCTCTTTATTCACTATCTATCATTTTACAGTATTCCTCTGCTCACCGACATTAGCCAGGTCTTAATTACCCTATCAGTTGGTGTCAGGAAGATACTGGCTGCATCCCTACTCAAACGGATTAAAGGCTCCTAAAAGGTGATATCTGTTTCTGTATTTATGCCTACCTTTTCTGACACCAGTCCAAAATGCTTCTCATTAGTTTTGTGATTCGCGCACAAACCAGGTCTATGTCTAACCGTTAAGAGTGGCACCTAGAGCTGAAAGATGTAGGGAGAAGGATGGTCATTGTCTTATAATTAAACTTAGCTATCTACAGCCACTAAATCAAAAATATTACAATTAGTCCTTACACCAAAACAACACATTCTTATTTAACATTCTTACAACATACCTATGAATACCTTAGGATCGCCATGAAGTACTAACTAGTCGGCATATGTACAATTATTTTTTGTGGAGAATAAAACAACAATTTAAAAATGTAAATCCCAATTTTTTATTACAATATTGATAAACTATTTGCAAGAAACAGGTTGAAACAATGTTAGAAATAAAACCACTAATAATAATGGTAGTAACATTAGTTAGCTGAACGAAATAAATGCGAGATTTTACTAATATAAAACGTTCATTCGTCATAAAACTAGGGAAACTCGGCGTTGTGCAAAAGTGATCAAGCTTGTCTCGCTAGAATCGTTTACATGTTTTTTAAATCATATCACCCCGAGCAAGCCGGTAAAGCCACTGATGCGCAGGGGGCTACCTAAGAGTGAAAAGATTGGAAAAGAGAAAGCCGGAAACCATATCCTGAACAGGGGAAAAGGGATGAGCCTCTTCACCTGTTCAATAGACGTGGGTGGAGTGTGAACCGTGCGATAGTTTAGTCTATCTACGACAATTGAAAAAAAAAAAAAAGAAAAAGAAAAAAGTAAAAAGATTGAAGAAGAGAAAGCCGGAAACCATATCATAAACAGGGAACAAGGGATGAGCCTCTTCACCTGTTCAATAGACGTGGATGGAGTGTGAACCGGGCGATAGCTTAGTCTATCTACTCCAATTGAAAAAAAGAAAAAAGAAAAAGAAAAAAGTAAAACGATTGAAGAAGAGAAAGCCGGAAACCACATCATAAACAGGGAACAAGGGATGAGCCTCTTATCCTGTTCAATAGACGTGGGTGGAGTGTGAACCGGGCGATAGTTTAGTCTATTTACTCCAATTGAAAAAAAGAAAAAAGAAAAAGAAAAAAGTAAAACGATTGAAGAAGAGAAAGCCGGAAACCACATCATAAACAGGGAACAAGGGATGAGCCTCTTAACCTGTTCAATAGACGTGGGTGGAGTGTGAACCGGGCGATAGTTTAGTCGATCTACGACAATTGAAAAAAAAAAGAAAAAGAAAAGAGTAAAAAGATTGGAGAAGAGAAAGCCAGAAACCACATCATAAACAGGGAACAAGGGATGAGCCTCTTCACCTGTTCAATAGACGTGGGTGGAGTGTGAACTGGTGATAGTTTAGTCTATCTACGACTATTGAAAAAAAAGAAAAAGAAAAAAGTAAAAAGATTGAAGAAGAGAAAGCCGGAAACCACATCATAAACAGGGAACAAGTGATGAGCCTCTTCACCTGTTCAATAGACGTGGGTGGAGTGTGAACCGGGCGATAGTTTAATCTATCTACGACAATTGAAAAAAAAAAGAAAAAGAAAAGTGTAAAAAGATTGAAGAAAAGAAAGCCGAATCCTAGTAGTATATTCGATCTTCACTGGGTGCCCATACTTTAAGCCTTGTACCACGTCTATGCTGCACTTAGAAAATGATCATTTGTTCAAAGTCCCACTAAAAAACACAATCATCCAAACACATCAACGAATATGAAATAAGACACACTAGAAATACGAAAGGTCACTCTCATCTATAGTATCGTTTTCTTCTTCTTCTTCTTCTTCTTCTTCTTCTTCTTCTTCTTCTACGTGCCTTGTTCTTTCAGGACGTAGGCGATCATGACCTTCCACGTCTCCTTATCTCTGGTGGCTCTTTGCACGCTTTCTTCTGTAATATCTCGCAACCCCCGTTCTATCATCGACCTGTTCAGGAACTTTCAAATATGTTATCCGCTGCTTTCCTCTGTCTGTTCTTCCTTTTATTTGAACTGTTAGTATCAAGTTATCCAAGCCCTCCTTCCTCATTGAATGCAACAGGATTTTTAGCTGTCTCTTCCTGATTCCCAGTATTAATTTTCTTTTCATTTCCATCCTTTCGAAAACCATCCACTAGCTCACGCCATAAATCTAGAATATAAATGTATAGAAACTAGCATGGTCACAAAATGCGGGATCAGTTTATATAACCATTATAATAAAGAATTGATCCCCCATTTTATATCCACATTATAATTTCTTATAAACAGTTGGCATATATATGGTTCTTCTATGTGCCCTGTTCTTTCAGGACGTAGTCGATCATGGCCTTCCACGTCTCCCTATCCCTGGTGGCTCTTAGCACATCTCGCAACCCTGCTCTGCCATCCACCTGCTCGGGCACTTCAAATATGTTATGCGATGTTTTCCTCTGTCTCTTTTTCCCTCTATCAGGCCTGTTAGTATCAGGTTCTCCAAGCCCTCCTTACTCACTGCATGCCCCAGGAACTTCAGTTGTCTCTTCCTGATGCTCAATATCAATTTCCTTTTAGTTACCATTCTTTCCGCATAATGTATATTATACAAATCCTATATCACCTAACAATTAACTTAAACGCAAAAAGTAAACTTTCACACTGGCAAAATTGATTGAGAACGACTAAAACAATTTGGAAAACCCCAAACCAAGGAAAATCTCACAAGTTAGTATGAAAATTGAGATTCTAGATTTTGATTTGTTAGGAAATAGCAAATTGATCTATGACCCCGGTAAATTTTTCATAACACCTAGAAAATAGGTATGTGATCTTGATCCCATCACGTGATAAATTTCACTACTTAAACCACGTCACTGACCGGTCAAGTCAGTCCGACATGGGAGTGAATCTGAAAGACCTCGTCGCGATATGAGTAAAGAAAATTTAATTTACCGACCCGGACGTAAGGGCGCGTCACAAATTCGTTCTACGTCTTATTCTTTTCTTCTTCTTCATCCACATACCGTCAAAGAAAACAACAACAACATACTTCAACTGACTCCGATAAGTGTTATCTCCTTTATTGCTTGACTTTCTGTTTTACTTTTTCGCCATAAAAAAAGAAAAGAACACAGACTTTTATAAGCAACCTTTTTAATCTTTTTACATACACGCATTCTGCTACTATCAACTATGAACTCTGAAACTCTGTGGAATATTTAATAATTAATTACGTACATTTTCTCTTTAAACATTTTCTTCTTCTATTTCTTGGATGTGCGTTGTGGTGCAGTGGATATCGGCTCGGAATGAGAAATCGGGAAGCCGAGTTCTAATCCCAGTCGAATTCCTTGCATTCACTTACGAGCAAATACCCTTAGGAAAGGTATTAATCCGTCTCTTCCCTCCAGTTATGGGTTAAATAACAGGACAGATTGGGTTTTATAGCATTAGTCGGCAACCAGTCTACTGCAGAAAGCAATGGCAACCTACTGCGGGATAATCTTCTGCCCAGTCAGTCATGTCTCTTTCGAGACATGATTGCCCAAGCGTGTATCACGTATGGCACTTAACTGACTGACTGACTAGATTGGCGTCTAGGATCAGTGTTTGAGTTTGAGTTTTGTTTAACGGCATATCAACACCTCTGTGGGTTATTTAATGCCAAAAAGGTAGGGTTTTAAGGTATTTTTAAAAAATGTTTGGTTATAGTGAGAAGATTGATTTAGTCAAATTTTGATGAAAAATTCTTTTTATTTATTTATTTTTATTTAAGAAAACTGAAGATGGCTTCTAGTTTTGTATTCAAAAATGTATTGCTGATAATATTTTTTTCCTTCAAAAATGTATTGTTGGTAATATTTTTCCTTAAAAAATGTACATTTTTCTATAAAGTCTATTTTTATGTATATATTTCTATAAAAGTGTGTTTTAATTTGTTATTCAGTTCTGTTAATAAAATTCCTCTTATTTTACAAACAAAACAATTTTTCTTCAAACCATTCATTCAACCCTTTGATAATTTAAATTGTGGGGACTTCGGTTGTGTTTGACACAAGGCTAATTTGACAAGCATAGACGAGGCCCCTACACATCTACCAGTGAAGTGACATCTCTGGACGGCTAACATGGAAGGAGAAAGAGTAATTCAACTAAAGGAATTTGGGGTAGAAATAAATGAGGTCAATAAGCTTGCAACCCTAAGATAATTAAAATTTTGAACGCTAAATAACAGAAGACAACAAACAACCCAAAACTAACCTAATTTTGAGCTGATTTGACGATGTTCAATCAAGTTAGAGCAATATCCTAAATGACGCTCTAAATCAACCCCTCTTACTCTACACAGACGAGCTAGACAAATCCACCTTTTGCCAAATTCTGATGGAGAGAGAAGGGTCCTTTCCGTATTAATCTTAACTTTAGGCTGATGCTGAAACAAGATCAGTTTGGAAGAGGTAAACTACTTTCCCCCTATAGAATTCCTTCTGACATGTTGATATCAATACATGCATAACATGAAGGAAGCAAAAGAACGCATAGTGTTTAGCCTTCGGCAATGGCGGTAACGAATTGCTACAAACAGAACTGGAGCCGAGGACGATAAACCTTTTCCGCAGCATACAAATCATATCTTCAACAAACTTGACCAATGTGACTACGTTGCTGAAATAAAAGAAGATGTGATTCAGGGTCTCCACCGCCTCATCACAGCGAATTTTGCTAAAAATCCCTCCGAATCATTATCCAGGTGAGTGATGCCTCGTCATCAGTGAGACATTTCAGCCCGGGCACCCAATGCTATATTGAGAGAGCTTCCTGCTTCATAAGACCGAGCTCGCCTCACACTTGCCGCGTAAAAGGTGAACCTATTCCTCGCATGAGCACAAACTTCTCAGGAATGGGAAGTTCTTACGAGAATCTTCCTTCCAGAATTAACCCTCACCATTTGATTGCTGGTACATTCGATCTAGTAACGCAATGCGAAGCGTATTTTAACGAATCTCAACTTCAGGGTAAACACAGACCGCCTTCAGATCTCCCAGACAATCTTGGAAACCTTGCATCCCCAGGAGAACAAGAGCCTTACAAATGTCATTAGTATAGGTACCTCTCACTTTTCAGTATAAATTTTCCATACCTGATTTTAAAATGAAACTTTTAAAATAAATAACTTATATTTTAGCTTTAAAATTAGCTTTAACTGAAAGTCAAGAGGTTAAATTAAGTAATTCCAGTACACAAAATGAACTGGCGTATTTTAAACCGAAATTATATTGATTGGAATCTAACATTTTTCAGATTAATAAAAAAGTACCGCCATTTTTTGATTGATCGACACATTTACGTAAACAGTAGCCACATTTCAGTTTTAAAAATCTGGCAAAAATAAAATATACGTCGTTGACACGTTATTGAAGTCAATTTTTTAAATTAAAACTTACCTTTATCTGATTTCAGACAATTGTACTTGCTTACTCTCTGAAATATTTGGTAAAACCTTTTATCATTTACGGTAGCCGTTGTTATCAGTGTTTATCTCAAACGATGACAGCTGTAATGACAGCTGGAAGCTGTCAAGAAGGCTAAGTAGGGAGACCTTAGGCGACAAAAATATTCGAATTTAATTTTTTATGTAAAGGAAGACAACTCTTGAATCACCTGACCTTTTAATGATAAATATCACGTACAGACACCTGTAGAAATGAAGATACGGGCAATCAAAATGCACAGAAAATGTTTTAATTATTTTAAAAATTGACTGGCTCAATCATTTGTATTAATCTTTTAAATTTTCGATTAGTAATTGTAGTCTTCATGCATTAATTACATACCCTAGCCGACCCAATAGAGGAAGAAATTTAAAAATAATTTTGAAACTTTTTATATCATTATAATAAAACATTTAAAAAAATGATAATAATTCTTGTAAAATTAATTACTCATTGTTTTTCTTCTGTTCAGACTATGATATGCTTAATTTTTATTGTTCATAAAAGCAATCAGAAGTTTATCCACATAAAAATTGGCGTAGTTATTGCATTTTTCTCAATTCGGACCTATTTTTTAGAAAGTCGGGCTCTATTGGAGAAAAAAATGTTGATTAGCATTCCCCAATAACTCCTGAATTTAATAATATTAGGCTTATTGCTGCTCGTTGTCGAATTTTTAAGCATTTCTGGAAATTCATTGCAGGGGGAAAACATATGTAAACAAATATTTCTACCAATATTTTATACAAAATAATTATTTCAAAATTGATTTTAGTTCTGAAATTTTCATCAAAATCCGATCATTATTTGATTTGAATTTCCAAATTAATGTGTCTTTCACGGTCAAAAAGTGCATTGTGCAATATTACGTTTTTTTTTTTTTACTTAATAAACTTTGTGTCAATTTAGGTCTCGCACTGACGTGAGAAAAAAAAGACTTTCTACAAAAATTTCGAACGTGTTAGAAAAAATAAAAAAAATAAAAAAATAATTAAAAAATGCTTTGATCTATCCTCTTAATGATAATATAAATATTTGGCCGATAAAACTTTGTTTTTATTTAGTTTGGGGCCTTTTTCCTTCATACTATACTGTTTTTTCAGTGATTTTGTGGAGGTACATACATTGGTCTGACACACGGAATGGGGAAAAAATGAAAAGTCAGTAAAGAAGAATCTGGTAGAGATCCATGACACATGATTCCGCCCTCCCATTAAAGAAAATATACTTTCGGGACCACATACAAACTACGACTTCGGACTTCTCCCGCAGCTTCGATCAATTCATTTCCGAGAAGGCACAGAAAGAAAAAATTCCTTAAACGCACCCAATTGTAAGTCATCAGAAATATCGTGGTCGATCTTGGCTCCTGTCATCGTCCCGTATCCTCTGATTTCTTTGCTGACTTCATGCCTGAGAATGATCTAGATTGATCATCATGCTTTTACAGTCAACTTACTCGATGATCAAGCGTACAAAATGAAGGTTGTCCTGAATAGTCCTGCCCTTTACACTACAGATCTGATCGAGGCAAATCATCCTAAAGAGGACAGCCTGCAAACAGCTGGTTATCATTTTGGTTAAAATCTCTAAAATCTTCAAAGGCCGAAAGTTACCTTTTTGGCGTAGAAACTTCAATACAACCCTGGTGAAGCATTCAGGTTTAGACGCTTGGTTTACCTAAATCAATTCCAGTAAAGGAACAAGGACGGGCGACTGCCTAAAGTACAGTTCGTAGGATAGACAATCTAATCCTGATGAAATAAGCAAACTAGGTTCCCTGGTGAACGGATCCGGAAAGCAGTCACAAAAAGCTACACATATGCCCGCGTTTGAGGTCACAGTTCGTTCATCCGTCAATTTCACGCGCGCTATATGTTAATGGGATGTTTTCCTAAGTCTCTGCACGCAGTTCAGAGTCAATATTTGTCGTCGCGGGAGACATTTTTTAAAAATCTGGCCCTAACCACCAAAGCCTGACCCTTCTTGATAAGCAAGGATGCCAATCCTGCCCGAGCTTAGGCCAACTATCATGGGATTTGATCACCCGATCAATTTTTCTTTCGCATGCTTTTTGTGTTAACCTAATTAGACTGGGTTGACGACCGTAATCAGGAGAAAACGACCTAACTTTAGATTTCAAGAAAATCCCACCACTTATTCCCAACCTCAGCCCAAACAATTCCCTAAACCAAATAAGGGCAATGATAGAAGTAAATGCCACTTTTGACATTTATGTACCTCTAGATTTCTTCTATTCTTATTTACAATTATTCAGTTGGCAATAAATACAAAAAATAGTACGAAATACATCATTTTTTAAAACACTGGAGTTGCCTAATAATTATGGCCGGTAGTGTATGTATAGTATGGTTGGCTAGTCTTATTCAAGGATGCCTGTCTACAAGAGCGGCTACCCAATCACAAGTGCAGACGCTTTTTCAGGTACATTTGTTCTTGTTCAAAACCCTCAGATCCCACCTGTAGTTTATTCTGTAACTATGATGAGCGCACAATAGTTACAGTTTCTAGGTGAGAGTGTGTTACCCCACGTGAACAATAAGCTGAACATCGTCAGGACTTCAAACCATCGGTCACGATGACTTATGACTCCGTGCTAGCACAACCATCGACGGCTCCTCAAAGAAAACTGTCTTCCTAATTTCACATAATTTCCACTGACTTGGTTTAACCTTTAGTATGATTTTCAGGCACTTTCCAAAGGTGCCCTCGCACCTGGCAAATCGACCATGTTTAGATTTAAACCCTGGCTTTATGGTCAGAATGCGAACGTTCTAACCATTTGGCCAGGCACCCGTTCTATCATCATCCAAGTAAGCCACTGCGATAATTACAATCTGCAAGCATCATATCCATAGCTTGCTGAAATATAGCTGGAGCCACCTTTATACCAAAAGGAAGTCAGCTGAACTTATACAATTCCTTGTGCTCATTTGTTATCTCTGAACCTGATTTTGTAAATACGCTTAAGAAAAATTCAGCTTCGAAATTAACTTCACAAATTTTATTTTCTGGACTTGGTAATGAATAGTTAATGGGGATCTAAACATTTGTTCAACCCTGACGAAAAATCAGCACAAATACGATTTTTTTCTTTATATACTTTACTGATTCTTCGCATTTTGAATGGTCATTTTTTTTTCAATTACACCTATTTTTTCAAGTCTGTCTTATTCTTTGTTGACTTGATCCAATGCTACGAATGATAAACTACGTTTCGGTTTAAACACTGACGTTCATCCATTTTTCATTTTAAATTTCGCTTTAAATTTCGCTTAAAATTTGGAACACCGACCCAGCTCGTTTAACAGAACATAAGGAAAACATTTTTTCCTTTAATATTCAAAGCGGGACTATTAGTCTGGCTGTCAGAGTTATCTGCTGGAATAGATTTCACTGTTATTCTCTATCTTTGCTTCTACAAAGCAGAACTACTACTTATGAGCTTGGATGAATTCATGTGTCATATGGGTAAGTTCCCATAACAGTAAGTATTATGGCAGCATTCACTAACCTAAACAAGGAGATCTTCCAGAAGAGATGCAGGAGATTTCGAAGTCGTCTGGATGTCGAGGTTAAAGCCAAAAGCGATTTTACTGAGTACATTTATTCTTTAGTATTTTAAGATATTTTTGCGTAATTTTGATAAATGTATCTGATAAAATAAGATGTCAGTGTTATTTGCATTTTTGCGTCATTTGAGCGATAGTTCATCCATCGCACTCTGTAAATGTTAAAATGAAATGTCCAGGTAATTTTCATTTTGGTGTCATTTAGACGACAATTTATCCATCGCAAACTGTACACGTGTTAAAATGAAATGTCCGGGTTATTTTTATTTTTGCGTCATTTAGGCGACAATTCATTAATCGCACCCTATATATCGTTTAAAATGAGATGTCCTGGTTATTTTTATCTTTGCGTTATTTAAGTGACAATTCATTCACCACACCTGTATAGCTGTTTAAGAGAGATGTTCGTGTTATTTTCACTCTGGTATCATCTAGACGACAATTTATCTATAGCAAACTGTACAAGTTTTAAAATGAGATATCTGGGCTGTTTTTATCTTTGCGTCATTTAAGCGACAATTCATCCGTCGCACCCTGTAAAACTGTTAAAATGAAATGTCAGTGTTTTTTGTTTTTTTTTTTGTTTTTTTTTTCGTCATTTAAGTGATAATTCATTAATCATCCCAGTTCATCTCTTAAAATTAAATGTCGGGGTTAATTTTCACTCAGGCGTCATTTAGACGACAATTTATCCATCGCACCTGTATATCTGTTAAATTAAAATTTTCGGGCTATTTTCATGCTGGTGTCATTTAGACGACAATTTATCCATTGCAAACTGTACATCTATTAAATTAAAATTTCCGGGTTATTTTCACTCTGGTGTAATTTAGACGACAATTTATCCATTGCAAAGTGTATATGTGTTAAAAGGAAATGACCGGGATATTTTCATTTTGGTGTCATTAAGCGACAATTCGTACATCGCACAATGTATATCTGATTAAAATGAGACGTCCAGGTTATTTTTCACTCTGGTGTCATTTAGATGACAAATCATCCATGACACCAGCATATCTCTTCAAATGTGATGTCCGGGCTACTTTCAATCTGGTGTCATTTAAACGACAATTCATCCATCGCACCATCTACCTATGTATCCTCTGAGAACGTGTACGCGGGTGTATATCCGTGTATCCGCTTTCCATGTAAATGCCCTTTTTATCTATTGCAATTCACACTGATTGTCTCTGTCTTTTTTTTCCTGGTTGCATTCTCACCATTTTTTTTTTTCAAAATCCAATTTGCCTTTTTACAACCGTCTTGAACTGACGAACCAAGTTCTTTGTTCTCTTCGCGCGTTTACTATTTTTCCCGCCACATTTTCTTTTCGTCTTACCCTCCCGCCCTGCCCGTAGTTTGGCGTCAACCCTTTTATCGCCATCAGCGACTTAATCGGCCGCCTTTCATCCATTTTGCGCCAGTCCAATTGGTTTTTCGCGCCTTTCCTTATTGCAAACCACCTTGAACCCCGATTACCTCCAGCGCCTTCTTCTTCTTCTTCTTCTTCTTCTTCTTCTTCTTCTTCTTCTTCTTCTTTATTCGGTTATATTCCTTTTTCTTCACATTTCTCAATAATATTTAATTCTTTCTCCTTATTTTCTTCTTCTCCGCCATATTTTTTTTATTTCTGCATACGTTTTGTTAATTGTTCTTTTCCTACTCTCTTTAGTGAAGACATGGAATGAAGTGAAAAAAAGAAAGACGTCTGGGTACAACGACGTGGTGTCAGGGTTAGCAAGTTTGTCTCGCTAAAAAAATTACGACTGAGAAGTGAGTTCGATCCTTACTGAGTGCCACATAATTTGGGCCTAGTGCCAATACTCAACAACGCTTAGAGCGAAAGGAATTATACAAAAACACAAGAACGAAAAAAAGATTGATACTATTTACATTAATTGGACTATTGTTCTCATCTTATTTGCTATTTGTACGACATTTAATAATGGATAATTCTATTTATCTATATTTCTGAGATGAGGTAGTATTTACAGCATTTACATTATTCGGACTATTGTCCTCATCTTTTTTGCCATTTGTACGACATTTAATAATAGATCATTCTATTTGTCTATATTTCTGAGATGAGGTAGTATTTACAGTATTTACATTATTCGGACTATTGTCCTCATCTTTGTTGTCATTTGTACGACGTTTAATAATAGATCATTCTATTTGTCTATATTTCTGAGATGAGGTAGTATTTACAGTATTTACATTATTCAGACTATTGTCCTCATCTTTGTTGCCATTTGTACGACGTTTTATAATAGATCATTCTATTTGTCTATATTTCTGAGATGAGGTAGTATTTACAGTATTTACATTATTCGGACTATTGTCCTCATCTTTGTTGCCATTTGTACGACGTTTTATAATAGATCATTCTATTTGTCTATATTTCTGAGATGAGGTAGTATTTACAGTATTTACATTATTCGGACTATTGTCCTCATCTTTGTTGCCATTTGTACGACGTTTTATAATAGATCATTCTATTTGTCTATATTTCTGAGATGAGGTAGTATTTACAGTATTTACATTATTCGGACTATTGTCCTCATCTTTGTTGCCATTTGTACGACGTTTTATAATAGATCATTCTATTTGTCTATATTTCTGAGATGAGGTAGTATTTACAGTATTTACATTATTCGGACTATTGTCCTCATCTTTGTTGCCATTTGTACGACGTTTTATAATAGATCATTCTATTTGTCTATATTTCTGAGATGAGGTAGTATTTACAGTATTTACATTATTCGGACTATTGTCCTCATCTTTGTTGCCATTTGTACGACGTTTTATAATAGATCATTCTATTTGTCCATATTTCTGAGATGAGGTAGTATTTACAGTATTTACATTATTCGGACTATTGTCCTCATCTTTTTTACCATTTGTACGACGTTTAATAATAGATCATTCTATTTGTCTATATTTCGGAGATGAGGTAGTATTTACACTATTTACATTATACGGACTATTGGCATCATCTTTGTTGCCATTTGTGTGACGTTTAATAACAGATCATTCTATTTGTCTCTATTTCTGAGATGAGGTAGTATTTACATTGTCTATTGATTATTGTCCTCATCTTTGTTCCTATTTGTACAACTTTTATTAATAAATTATTCTGTTTGTCTATATTTCTGAGCTGAAACGTTGTACATTTGGCAACAAAGATGAGGACAATAGTCCGAATAATGTGAATAGTGTAAATACTACCTCATCTCCGAAATATAGACAAATAGAATGATCTATTATTAAATGTCGTAAAAATGGCAACAAAGATAAGGACAATAGTCCGAATAATGTAAATACTGTAAATACTACCTCATCTCAGAAATATAGACGAATAGAATGATCTATTATTAAATGTCGTAAAAATGGCAACAAAGATGAGGACAATAGTCCGTATAATGTAAATACTGTAAATACTACCTCATCTCCGAAATATAGACAAATAGAATGATCTATTATTAAATGTCGTAAAAATGGCAACAAAGATGAGGACAATAGTCCGTATAATGTAAATACTGTAAATACTACCTCATCTCAGAAATATAGACGAATAGAATGATCTATTATTAAATGTCGTACAAATGGCAACAAAGATGAGGACAATAGTCCGAATAATGTAAATACTGTAAATACTACCTCATCTCCGAAATATAGACAAATAGAATGATCTATTATTAAATGTCGTAAAAATGGCAACAAAGATGAGGACAATAGTCCGTATAATGTAAATACTGTAAATACTACCTCATCTCAAAAATATAGACGAATAGAATGATCTATTATTAAATGTCGTACAAATGGCAACAAAGATGAGTACAATAGTCCGAATAATGTAAATACTGTAAATACTACCTCATCTCCGAAATATAGACAAATAGAATGATCTATTATTAAACGTCGTACAAATGGCAACAAAGATGAGGACAATAGTCCGAATAATGTAAATACTGTGAATGCTACCTCATCTCAGAAATATAGACAAATAGAATGATCTATTATTAAACGTCGTACAAATGGTAAACAAAGATGAGGACAATAGTCCGAATAATGTAAATTCTGTAAATACTACCTCATCTCAGAAATATAGACAAATAGAATGATCTATTATTAAACGTCGTACAAATGGCAACAAAGATGAGGACAATAGTCCGAATAATGTAAATACTGTGAATGCTACCTCATCTCAGAAATATAGACAAATAGAATGATCTATTATTAAACGTCGTACAAATGGTAAACAAAGATAATGACAATAGTCCGAATCATGTAAATACTGTAATCCTATCTCATCTCAGAAATATAGACAACTACTAAACGAAAATATGTTACGATGAAAAGAATTGGGCAAAAGAAGAATATTCTTTGAATATATGAGAAAAAATATGATCGCAATTCTTTATTTTTCTTTTTTCGACTCCACTGCATCATACTTTTATTATTTGACGTCTCTTTTCATTTACATGTTCTTCCATTCGACTTAATCCATTCTTCCTTCCTTCCTTTCTTTCTTTCTTTCTTTCTTTCTTTCTTTCTTTCTTTCTTATTTGCAATCTCTGTTCAGCTGTTTTAAAATCGCGTCAGTCAACGAATGGAAAACTTATTTTTTCGAACTTGCAAACAATGCAATTTTTCAAAATTGAAAATAAAAAATTAAAACTGAAATTAAAAAACAAATACACCAATAACTAAACTAAACTAGTAACCCTGAATAAAAATGGCTTTACGTTCCAAATTCATAATTCCATCTCATTCGCTTTATCTCTCGATACTTTATCTCTCTCTCTCTCTCTCTCTCTCTATCTATCTATCTATCTATCTATCTAATCCTACACATTCTATCTATCTATCTATCTATATATCTATCTATCTATCTCCAGGTATTTAAATGCAAGATCGCTATCCATCTCTTATCCACTTGACTCTAGTTCTTTCTACATCACCCTGTATAACTTGTTTTGTCTTGTTCTTTCCCTTTCTCTCTCCCTTAGCAACTGTCTTCACACCTGTATTTCCATTCTTCTCTTGCCCTTTCTCTGACACCCACTGTAACTGGTCCGTCTTTCTCTTCATTCTCCTCCTGTTTAAACTTTTGCTCGTATGCAGCCACCTGCGAATCAGTGGCGGTACCGCCTTGATTAGGATGAAATTATATATATATATATAGAGATCGAGAGATAGATAGATATTTTCCATTTTTAAACGAGTTATTTCGCTACCCAAGGTTCTACCATGCGTGATGTCTTCAGGCGATCTTTAATAACTGATTTTACCTTTTACCATTTATCTTTTTAAGAACGCTCTTGTAACGGTGTTTTATTTGAACGTTCACGTGGCAGAGAATTTATGAACACTCATTGTTTAAATTAAAACGAATCATGACGTTTTTATTCATGGTTGTATGAACCCAAGAGGTATTTCTTAGTGTGGATGCATTTTGTCATAATTTCTGTTCTTTCATTTAACAGTTCGTCTTTATTTGGGTATGTAATAAGTTCTAATTTTTCTTCTTGGTACAGTCTACATATTTGTCCAATGAGCGTTCATAAATTCTCTGCCACGTGAACATTCAAATAAAACACCGTTACAAGAACGTTCTTAAAAAGAAAAACGGTAAAAAGTAAAATCACTTATTGAAGACACCACTCATGGTAGAAATCTGGGTAGTGAAATAACTCGTTTAAAAATGGAAAATATTCAAAAGTTCTACAATATAGTTGTATAGAACAATTTTTAATACAAATGTGTACTAGTCTAACCCTATTAGGACCAAAAACTAAGTATTAAACAATCAATATATATTTATATATATATATATATATATATATATATATATATATATATACATACTCTAGTCATCCGCAGACAGATCTGTTTCGCTGTATTACAGCTCATCAGTACGGCTTACTCCGGTTGCTTCCTAACCCAGGATCGAAACCGACCGAATTGGCGTCAGTCGGCGATTCTACCCCTAGCCACAAGCGTCCAGTAGAAGAAGGCAGGCTTTTTAGCGAGTCTAAACACGCCCAATAGCTAGAGTGATCTAATTCATTATCGAATGAGCAGTGCGTAAATGCAGGAGTAGCTACTGTTTACAAAGCCTCCCACTCTTCCAGAGTGCTCAATCATGGTGTGAGAGCGTAAATACTATAGTCATCCGCAGACAGATCTGTTTCGCTGTATTACAGCTCATCAGTACGGCTTAGACTCCGGTCGCTTCCTAACCCAGGATTGAAACCCGACCGAATTTGCGTCAGTATATCTTTAAACAAAGTAGACGTCATAATTATCCCGACCCTAGAGACCTTTCGGCCAACACTTGTCAAGGGCTACGTTGGCTTTATTACAAAGTGTCAAAAATAAAGGACAAAAAACAATGGAAACCTTACAATAATGGTGGAAGATGGAATTCGTTTAAAAATAAACTTTATTGAATAAATATTAAGATGTAAGGGGTTTTTAATATTTATTCAATAAAGTTTATTTTTAAATGAATTCCATCTTCCCCCAGTATTGTAAGGTTTCCATTGTTTTTTGTCCTTCCTCTATTTTTGACCCTTTGTAATAAAGCCAACGTAGCCCTTGACAAGTGTTGGCCGAAAGGTTCCTCGGGTTGGGATAATTATGACGTCTACTTTGTTTAAAGCTATTAATCTATTCTGCGGGTACAAATCTTTGTTTATATATATATATATATATATATATATATATATATATATATATATATATAGTTAGTTAGTTTTATTTAAGGATCTTATAGCACGTTCATCTATGTAACACATGACTCAATAAATCCGGGGCCTAACTAATAAAACAAAAAATTTTAGTCAAAATTCAACTTTATTCGTCAACATAGACTTCTTCTAGGGTGAAACACTGATTCCAAGGCTTCTTTTACAATTCTGTACATTTTTTGTACAACGATTTGTTTTTGGCCTCAATATACGCCTCAGTTTCTCATATCACTTCTTCATTGGAGCCAAATCTCTTACCCTGGAACATTCGTTTGTGGTTTTCAAACAGCCAGTAGTCGCTCGGGGCAAGGTTTGCAATTCAAAGTGCAATTCATGTAGTTTTACCATCGTTGCGATCGACTTGTGAGACGGTATGTTGTCTTAGTGAAAGATCACTTTTTCTTCTTCACTTGTGAGTATTTTTTGACGATTTCTTCCTTCAAACGCACCAATAATGCTATATAATATTCGCTATTGATGGTTCTTCCTTTCTCAAGGTAATCGATGAACAAAATACCTTGAGCATCCCGAAACACGGAAGCTAAAACATTGGCTGCTGATGTTTGCATCTTTGGTCGCTTTAGACGGCTTTCATCTGCTGCTGTTCACTCAGCTGACTGCCAATTTGACTCCGGAGTAAAGTGGTGAATCCATGTTTCATCCATTGCCATATACTTTCGCAAAAACTCCTTGTTCCGTTAAAACAGATTCAAACACTCTTCTGAATTGTTGACGTGTTGTTATTTTTGATTGACTCTGGGCAAACATGGCACCCACTATGAACACAGCTTTCTCATTGACAAATGTTCATGCAAATTGAAGAGTACACTGTATTCTAATATATTCAACTTCTTTGCTATTACACGCAACTTCAATTTATGATCGGCCAAAACGAGTTTGTGGATTTTTTGGTGTTTTCCGGGGAATTGAGCGTTCAGCATCATTTGTGTCAGCACACGACCTCTTAACCCTTGTTTCTGACGGAGCAGAATCTGCATGACACTTATCAAGACATTGCTTTGCTTGAACAGTATTTTTCTAATTAGAAAGCAGTGCTTTATCAACACATTGTTTTGAAAATTTGCAAAGTAGCTGCTCCTAAACAATTGTAATTAGTAGACCAATAATCCGATCGTCCCAAATTTTGTCACGTACCATTTGAAGGTTAGTCAGTCAGTTAATTAAGTGCCATATCTGATACACTCTTGGGCGATCATGTCTCGAAAGAGACATGAGTGACTGGGCAGAAGATAATCCCGCAGTAGGTTGCCATTGCTTTCTGCGTGAGACTGGTTGCCCACCAAGGCTATAGAACCCAATCTGTCCTATTATTTAACTCATAACTGGAGGGAAGAGACGGATTAATACCTTTCCCAAGGGTATTTGTGCGTAAGTGAATGCAAGGAATTCAAGTGGAATTCGAACTCAGCTCCCCGATTTCTCGTCCCGAGACGATATCCACTGCGCCACAAATAATAAAAATCTTATGGATTTTTTATAAGTAGTGCCATCTATATGTCAGGGTTGGGACTTATTGAGTGATGTGTTATATTTATTTGCAAAATTTTGTTAAGTAGGCATGAATGGACTGGATTTTTAAATAGCTAGGAATCGTACAAACATAATGAATGCACTCATGCTGATAAATTTTTATGTACTGGAAACACAGTCAGTCAGTTAAGTGCCATACGCGATACACGCTTGAGCGATCATGTCTCGAAAAAGACATGACTGACTGGGCAGAAGATTATCCCGCAGTAGGTTGCCATTGCTTTCTACGGTAGACTGGTTGCCGACCAAGGCTATAGAACCCAATCTGTCCTATTATTTAACCCATATCTGGAAGGAAGAGACGGATTAATACCTTTCCCAAGTGTATTTGAGCGTAAATGAATTTCAAATGGAATTCGAACTTGGCTCTCCGATTTCTCGTTCCGAGCCGATATCCACTGCACCACAAAGCACATTTGTAAATTATCGTTTTTTTTTAAAAAAAAGAAGAACGTATCCATCCGCGTTTTACTTTCCATCTTCATTCTTTCTTTTTCTTCTTTTTGTTCGTTATTTTTTCTTTTTCTTTTTTTCTTCTCTTGTCCCTTCCGGCAAAACCAACTTTTGATTTTGTTTGTCTCTTCATTTCTTTCTTCTTTCTTCGAATTCATACATTCATTCTTTCATTTTTCATTTTTGCTTTGTGATGTATTTTTTCTTATGATTTTTCTTTGTTTAGTTTCAGAGTTTTTCATTCTTTGTTTTTACTGGTAAATTCTGATCTCTTCTTTCATTTAAATATAGTTCTCGTTGTTCTTTCTTTTATTCATTGAATTTTTTAATTATTTTTTCTTCCAATAAATTCTTTTCTATTTCAACTCATTTTTTATTTCTTTATTTGTTTTCATTTTTCTTTCTAAAAATTCATGCAGGTTTCTTTCTTTCTGTCTTTCTTTTTAATATACTTGTTTTAAATGTTTATTTTCCAAGTAAGCCGTTCGTTCATTATTTATTTTCAATACCTTATTTATTTTTACTAACTCGTTTTTCTTTCTTTCTTTCTTTCTTTCTTTCTTTCTTTCTTTCTTTCTTTCTTTCTACTTATCCATTATTTATTTCTACTTACACATTTATCTTTTTCTATTTTCTTTCTTTTTATTCTTTTATCTTACTTTCTTTCTACTTATCCGTTTCTTTCTTTTTTCTTCTTTCTTTCTTTCTTTCTTTCTTTCGTTCTTTCTTTCTTTCTACTAATCCGCTATTCATTTCTACTTACCCGTTTTTCTTTCTTTCCTTTTTCTTTCTTTCTTTCTTTCTTTTCTTTCTTTCTTTCTTTCTTTCTTTCATTCATTCTTTCTTTCTTTCTTTCTTTCTTTCTACTGATCCATTATTTATTTCTACTTACCCGTTTTTCTTTCTTTCCTTTTTCTTTCTTTCTTTCTTTCTTTCTTTCTTTCTTTCTTTTTCTTTCTTTCTTTCTTTCTATTAATCTATTATTTATTTCTACTTACCCATTTTTTTTCTTTTCTTTCTTTCTTTCTTTCTTTCTTTTTCTTTCTTTCTTTCTAACATTCTTTCTTTCTACTAGATCATTATTTAGTTGTACTTACCCATTTTTCCTCTTTCTTTCTTTCTTTCTTTCTTTCTACTAATCCATTATTTATTTCTACTGACCAATTTTTCTCCTTTCTTTCTTTCTTTCTTTCTTTCTTTCTTTCTTTCTATTAATCTAATATTTATTTCTACTTACCCATTTTTCTTTTTTTTTCTTTCCTTCTTTCTTTCTTTCATTCTTTCATTCTTTCTTTCTCTCTCTTAATCCATTATTTATTTCTACTTACCCATTTTTCTTTTACTTTTTTCTTTCTTTCTTTCTTTCTTTCTTTCTTTCTTTCTACTAATCCGTTATTCATTTCGACTTACCATTTTTCTTCTTTCTTTCTTTCTTTCTTTCTCTCTTTCTTTATTTCTTTTAATCCATTATTTATTTCTACTTGCCCATTTTCTTTCTTTCTTTCTTTCTTTCTTTCTTTCTTTCTTTCTTTCTTTCTACTGATCCATTATTTATTTCTACTTAGCCGTTTGTTCTTTTTTTCCTTTTTCTTTCTTTCTTTCTTTTTCTTTCTGCTAATCTGTTATTTATTTCTACTTACCCATTTTTCTTTTACTTTTTTCTTTCTTTCTTTCTTTCTTTCTACTAATCCGTTATTCATTTCGACTTACCATTTTTCTTCTTTCTTTCTTTCTTTCTTTTAATCCATTATTTATTTCTACTTGCCCATTTTTCTTTCTTTCTTTCTTTCTTTCTACTAATCCGTTATTCATTTCGACTTACCATTTTTCTTCTTTCTTTCTTTCTTTCTTTTAATCCATTATTTATTTCTACTTGCCCATTTTTCTTTTACTTTTTTCTTTCTTTCTTTCTTTCTTTCTACTAATCCGTTATTCATTTCGACTTACCATTTTTCTTCTTTCTTTCTTTCTTTCTTTTAATCCATTATTTATTTCTACTTGCCCATTTTTCTTTCTTTCTTTCTTTCTTTCTACTAATCCGTTATTCATTTCGACTTACCATTTTTCTTCTTTCTTTCTTTCTTTCTCTCTTTCTTTCTTTCTTTCTTTTAATCCATTATTTATTTCTACTTGCCCATTTTTCTTTCTTTCTTTCTTTCTTTCTTTCTTTCTACTGATCCATTATTTATTTCTACTTAGCCGTTTGTTCTTTTTTTCCTTTTTCTTTCTTTCTTTCTTTCTTTTTCTTTCTGCTAATCTGTTATTTATTTCTACTTACCCATTTATCTTTTTCTTTTTTCTCTCTTTCTTTCTACTTATTAATTTCTTTCTTTCTTTGTTCCTTTTTTGCTATTAACCATTTACCTTTTTTTACTTTTTGTGCATTTCCCGTGTTTTGTTTCTCAAAATTGCCTTTCATTTTTCTATTACTTACCTTATGACCTCCGCTCTGCTTTCTCCATTTTCCTTCTTTTCCAAATCTATTCATTGTTTATTTCCTTATTTTCTCACTAAGCGCCATTTTCTATCATTCGCACGGTTTTCTTTTCCTAAATACCATTGTTAATCACTTGATTCTTTCTGATTTTTATTTCTTTTTCCTTACTGTTAACGGTTTCCCCTTCAGTTAAGTTTTTCTTCTTTGTTTTTCGTCATTTTTCCTCACATCTTCTTTATTTCATTTCATTTCCCCAATTATTCCTGATTGTAATCTACAGCCAAACGTGTCGAGACGTGTTACCATGTCAAAACCCTCCTGAGACGATTACCTGCCCCGCGGATGCGTTGTGCTTTTCTACTTCGTATAAGAATCAGTTGCTGTCGCAAGAATAACCAAAGTATGAAGACAAAGAAAGAGCCATATTTCGCAGAACAACAGAACTAGGACAAATATACATCTAGCGATAATCACACAAGCATCAACTTATATATATATATATATATATATATATATATATATATATATATATATATATATATATATATATATATATATATATATTGTAACAAAGTTGTAGAAGACGTAGGTTTTTCATCTACTGTACATGCATTTACTTTTATAAAGACTGCTCGATACAAACGTAGAACGTTATATTGTAATGGTTGTTACAATGGTTTATAAATTCATAGTATCACTAGACAAAAATTTTCGCGTATCGAAGCAGCTACGTGCGCTTCTCATAGGGTGATAAGTTGAAATGAAAATTAAATGCTGAAAACAGTTTATTTATGATGATATGATGTTTGAGTGAATGTGGACTTGGGTTAGGAGAAGTAGCTTAGTTTAAGACAGGTCCCTTATTTATTTTGTCTGGGTACTTATTCTGAAGCCCACATTCCCTCAAACATCATATCACCATTACAATATATATATATATATATATATATATATATATATATATATATATAAATATATTTATGAAAATGAGAAATATCTTTGACATAGCAATTTCTCCAATACATCAGTTATATACAGAAATATTTTCAACCCCCGCAATTTCCATCTCAATTATGCTTTCCTTCATAAATGGGAAAATAATTTATTAAAACGTAAATTTCTCGAAAGTGTACTAATAGCTCTTGGCCTAAATGTAGAATGGCCCCAAATTTTGTGGACAGTCAAAGATAACATTTATTTTAAAATTACATAAGCAATTATATTTAATAATACAATTATTATATTAACAATTAAATTTTACTTTTTGCAATAATATAAAAGCTCTTAATTTTTTCAACTTTTGTCCATCACAAATTACAAGGTTTTGAAGTCTATCTCATAAGCCTCGACAAGCATTTTTGCATATGCATTTTTGCATATGCATTTTTACATATGCATTTTTGCATATGTTTTTTGTGCATTAATTTCTTGAAATGCATCTCTTATGTGATTTTCGAATCACCAACATTTTTAGTTTTCGAGTATAAACTTTGTCCTTGAGTTCTCCTTATAAGAAGGAACACATTGGGATCAACTTAGACAGACATGCTGGCCAATCAATTGAACCTCATGGGGCAATCCGTTTCTCAGAATAAGTATCATCAATATACTCACGGACTGTTCTTTATAATGAACACCGTTGTGATAATATGACCGATACACGAACGTATTCTATCTATTGACCATATACTTTTGGACCAGACTGTTTAAAAACCACCCAATCTCTGGATTAAATAAAGCTCCTTTCTGGAGTGAAAAAAAAGTTATATATCTCAAGCCAAGATATACACTACCGGCCATAATTATTATGCAACCCCAGTTTTTTAAAAGAAATTTTGAATTTCATACTATTTTTAGTATTTATTTCAAGGTAGAATATGTAAAGACCACACTCTAACAAGAGCAACGATATTTCAACAAATTCAGGAACCACAACGAAAGAATTAAGAAATAACTCTAATATCATAATCACAAACCGATCATCTCTATTTTAATAATATATATATATATATTATTTATAAATGGAACTTTGTCTGTGTGTGTCTGTGTGTGTGTGTGTCCGTTACCTATAGACATCGAAACGGCTGAACCGATTTTCTGTAAAATTTACACAGTTGTACTATAAGCGTCTGCGAGTGTTCTTAGCTAGGTTTTGTGTCGAGGTACCCCTGATAAATATTGAAAATCGATAATCGAAAAAATCGGGTTATAGAAGGAGTGGTCCGATTTTAATCAAATTTGATACACTCATAGACAAAGACATAAGAATAGATATTCAGAAATTTCAAGGTTGCAGTTCTTACAATAGTGCCGAAAATCGATAACATATATATATAAAAGGCAAGATGTTTGTGTGTGTGTGTTTATCTGTCTGTATGTCCTTTATACAAATCCACAATTTTTATCCAATTCTCAGCACCCGAGCAACGCTGGGCTATACTGCTAGTATATATATATATATATATATATATATATATATATATATATATATATAAATTTGTTTTTTAATTAAAAACACAATGTGACACGGAAAATTCTGTTTCGAGATTTCTACCTCGCCATCAAGCAATTTTAGATCATTGTTGTGAAAATGATTTTCATTTAAAAAATGATCTAAAAATAAACATTGCCTGATGATGAGGTAGAAATCTCGAAACAGAAATTTCAGTGTTGCTATGTGTTTTGAATTAAAAAACTAATTTAATTATGATTACATTATGCTCTACAATATTTATTGTATTGAGCACTTTTATAAAAAAAAAAAGTAAATGCCAAAGAACTCAAAATTATAGAACTGTTGATTCTCTTCACTTGGATTAATATATATATATATGAAATGATTTGTTTGAACATTATTTTTTATCGATACTCGGATTTTGGTAGATATTCTGTTTTTAATTAAGCAGTATTATATATCTATATCTACTGGCCTGATTATTTATGATAAATTTTTATTAGGAAATTGTGTGTCATTCGGCAGGATTCAAAACTGCGACCCCTATCCACATAGCGGAAGCTACCATGTAATCTGGCACGTCTTAGACCGCTCGATCACGAATGACCATTAGTCTAAACGAGGTTTTAATCAAGCCTATATGACACAGTTTTCGATTTATCGCAATAACCATATCTGTTCTGAAATGTATTGCAATGTCAAAAATGTAAACATGTTAGGGAAATTAACGAAGATTAACGAAACTTGGTTATAAACAACTGACAATTTGAAATGATTTGTTTGAACATTATTTTTTATATTTTTATATAAATCATTTCAAATTGTCGGTTGCTTATAATCAAGTTTCGTTAACCATCATTAATTTCCGTAATATATATATATATATATATATATATATATATATATATATATATATATGTAGACAAAAGACAACAAACCCCATACCACACCAACAATAAGTCCAGCTACATGAAAATAGTAGAAAAAGAAAAGAAAATATCGACCCTGCAAAATAAATAAATAAATAAAAAACATACCCCAATACAAAATAACCAAAATTAAATGATGAAGTGACCAGCCCCAAAACAAAACAACGCATACCCACCCCAAACCAAATAACAACACCTAAGATGCCACCAGGCTACATCCAGACAAGATAAATAGGAAAATCTATCCTGAACTAAGCCACCCCACTCAAAGACCTAACCCTAAGACTTTAATAAGTTCAACAGAATACAAATCACATCCCAACCCCACTTTCACCATAAAAAAAAACAAATTCACCACAAATAAACGTTTTTTTCACCAGATAATTTTCATACCAACTTGATTACCCGAAGAAGAGGCGACCAAAACACATGGTCAGCTTCGAAACGAGAAAATTTTTGTGTAGTGATACTATGAATTTATAAACCATTGTAACAACTATTACAATATAACGCTCTACGTTTGTATCGAGCACTCTTTATAAAAGTAAATGCATGAACAACAGGTTAAAAAATCTACGAGTTCTACAACTTTGTTACAATATATATATATATATATATATATATATATATATATATATATGACTGGTGTGTATATATCACTGTATTCATATCAGTGACGTATACCAAAGCGACGTATGGTGTATAACCTGAAAACTAAGATGACCAACGTATTGTATAACTTGGAGCCAAGCATGACGATATTTAAACTGCAATCAAAACGCCATGAATTTTTTTTTTAATCATCTCACCCCAAGCAAGGCATCCCACTGCCACTATTGTGCATGGGGCTACATAGCGGAAGGTAAAGAGAAGGAGTGGTTAGACATAGGGAATGTCAGGAGGAATGGGAGCAGGTTAGTTTGTTAGGAGGTGTCTATTGACCTTACATTTAAACTCCTGGAGATTGTATCTGTCGGGGAAGCAATCGTGTGGAAGGGAATTCCCCGGTCGGAAAGTGCGAGGAAAGAAACTGTTGGAGTAGAAGTTGCGGTTGCAAATGAAATGAAATTAAATATTCGACGACGGGATCCCATAACTTGTTATCTTCTCTCTTATAAAATTGCTTGCCTTTTCCATGCTGATAAAATGACGATGTTCTCACTTAATAAAATGACGACCGGAGCACGTATATATAAACAAATGTAGACGCCATATCATGTATTCGCTCATTAGGTGAGGTGTCTGAGAGTAGGAGTTTAGTTCTACGCATCGAGGGGTCAGAGGCCGCGCTCGTCCACGGTTTTCACTGTTTCTTTCTCGGTCTTGTTTCCAATCTCAACTCTTGACCAATTGCCTATTATGACTAATTTCTGTCTCTTATATAAGCCATTACGTCATATCCTGATACATTGTTTACATAATTCCAAAGCCCATATTAACTGACCTTGTCTACGCTGGTTTCAAAATAAGTTAATATTTTCCTGATATGGATAATTTTATTAGCATTCTTAATTTTCAAACAATTAAATATTTATCGAAACAATATCTATTTTTCTCTTGCTAGACAGTTTGCATATTTTTTGCTGTTTAATAAAACTACACTTCTAGAAATTATGCGTTAGCTCACATAATCTTTAACACCATTTCTGCAAAAAAAAAAAAAATACAAGAGACCTCACTTGTGCAGACCTGAACGAGACTACCACCACTTTTAAATTTGTTGTTTTTCATATTTTTTATTTTTTACTTTTTTCCGTGCAATCTTATCGATTACACCGTAAACTTTCCGATTGACAAAATAAATTTGGAAAAATTTCAATATTTCAACAATTTTTGGTCGGGCTCATTTTTTCATACAATGTTATAGTAAATCGATCCTCTATTTTGGATGCACTCTCCGGTACGACATTACCACCACCTGTAAATTGGTTGATTATCAAATTTCTTTTTACTTTTTTCAGTACAATCTTATCGATTAAACCCTAAACCCTAATTTGTAAAATTTTCAACATTTAAATAATTTGGGTGTGGGTCTTAGTTTTTCATAAAACCTTATAGTAAATTGATCGTGTGCAATTAACTTTATTGCTTGCGCTGAATCCTTTGTGAAATTTTTGGATAAAGCCATTCTTGCATTTTCCGAGGATAATGATATTGTAAGAACTAAAGAAAACTTGAAAAAGACAAAAACAAGAGCAACAACTCGTCCCAAAGAAACTAAAACAATGCGACCCCAAGGCGAGTGGTTCAAAAACCAAATCGACTTACTATAACGTTGTATGAGAAAGTGAACCCCCCCACCCAAAATTGTTTAAATATTGAATTTTTTCAATTTTTTTTTTTTTTGGATAATCGAAATCTTTATGTAATAACCGATAACATTGCTCTAAAAAAAAGTGAAAAAAAAAGAAACAAAAACAAACAAGAAAAAACAAAAATGAAAAACAAATTTGCAGGTGGTGGCAGTCTCCTTCAGGTCCTCCCTCACTTGCATGTTTTGATTTCAATAGCGTCTACGCTCTGACGTCATACATCATTTAGTTCAACCAGTTCAGAGCTAAGGCCCACCATGACGTGTACAGTGAGAAGACTCATTCTCATTCCCTTTGTATTCCATTAGTAAGTATGAAGATCCATTCGGACAGTTTCTTTTCAATAACGCTACTTAATTTCGGCATCACTTGTACAGGCCTCAGTAGAGCCTGGTAAATTGGTCTCGTGCCAAACAAGTCCGAAGTCCCCACAAGTTAAATATCAGAAGGTTGAAGGTTGGATGTTCGAATGTGGAAAAAGAAAATATTTTGTTTGTACATTAAAGTTAAGATTTATTAACAGAATGACAAAATTGTAAGAAGAAAAATATAAGTGAAATTTTTGTTAACTGAACACATTTGGGAGAAGGAATATGTTCATTGAGAATTGCATGCAGCTTTGTTGCTAAAATTATTCAAAGAAAAATGTATGTATTTAAAATGTTCCACGGGAGATTAGAGTTCATGGATGATAGTAGTAAGTAAGTAAGTAGCAAAGTGTCCCGTGCGTATACGGATAGTAGTAGATTGTGAAGACTTATGTTCCTTCCTCTTTGTAGTAGGTTGGCGATAGGATGAAAAAGAAGAAATAAAGAAATAGTACTTAGCTTATCTTGTTGTTATGTTGTTGCTTTTGTTCTCGTTGGCGGCGTGTGGTGAAAAAAAAGAAAAGAAAATTGGAAGAGGTCGGCGAGATGTGACCGAGTCAGCTTGAAGTTTTTTTTCCTTACATTGTGGCGAGATGCTATCAGATACCGCTTGAAATTTCTTTTGTTACATAGCCACGAGGTCCGTCAGCTAGCCGTTTTCATGCTGGACTGTCTTGATCGGTTACGGAATGTCCTTAAGTAGTTAAAATCTGCTCATGAGACCGGCTCCCAGGGAGCATTTTTTTCTTTAGGAGTGAAAAAACTTTTGACTGACGTGGTAATATGAATTTTCTACTTCTTATACAATTAAGATTCAGAATTTTGCCTTAGGTTTTTCCAAAATGGATCTGATTAGGATCTGATTTTGCAGGTTTGCAATTTTACTTTGTGTGTTTAAGTTAGTTGATGGATGATATAGGCTTTGTATCCTGTACACTAACATCCTGATTTCTTCAAATATTTGATTAATCGTTATGTTAAGCAACACCGAACCTGGTCTGGACTTATATAATGACCGCTTCGGAATACCAGGTGTTGTAAGTCTCAATGTGCGGATGATGCAATAGATAATGACTAGTTGTTAATCGGAGAGCCGAGTTCAAATTCCAGTTGGGTTTGTTATATTCACTTACGCCCAAATACACTTGGGAAAGAAATGAATCCACCGCTTCTTTCCCAGCCATTGGTTAATTAGTGAGATTTGTATGACTAAATCATTATTTTCGAAAATATCAAAATTCTTGCAATCTAAAAAAACAGGTCTTTAAGTAACCTGCAAATCGCAATCGAATTATGACAAATTTTCAACCCTACAAGCACTTTGCCACAGGCGAAAAATCGTATGTCTCTCGCTATATTGTCGCTGTTATCATGTTTACAACATAATTAAATAGTCTTTAGCTTACGGCCATATCACGTTGAATACACCGGTTCTCGTTAAGCAGCCTTGAGCCTGGTCAGTACTTAGATGGGTGACCGCTTGGGAATACCAGGTGCTGTAAGCGTTTATTGACGGATGTGCGTTGTGGTGCAGTGGCTATTGGCTCGGAAAGAGAAATCGGTGAGCCAAGTTCAAATTCCAGTTGAACGCCCTGCATTCACTTATGCGCTAATACCCTTGTTAAAGGTATCAATCCGTCCCTTCCCTCCGGTTATGGGTTAAATAACAGGGTAAGGTTTGGGACACTGCCCTTAAACAAATCCCAATCAATCTTTCTCATTCGCTTGGGAGGAAGCCGGCTGAACCCAACTGGGGTGAATGGGGTGAATACAGCTTATAGATATAAAGAGTCTTCAGTTCAGTAGCGATTACACGGTCTTTTGGGTGATGAGTTATTTTTTGCACATGTCCTTTATAACGGACGAAGCATAGTATAACTTTTGCTAAATTATCGCATTTATCATGTTTGCCACATAGTAAACCAATGAGATCCCACTGGCCAGTATTGGGTTCAATACCGTTTACACTTGCTTTTCACGCTTCATAAATCGTTTTTCATGGACCAAACATCGGAAGCCTCTCGCTACACTATTGCTGTTATCATGTTTCTAACTTCTTCTTCTATGTGCCCTGTCCCTTTAGGACGTAGGCGATCTCCACGTCTCCCTATCCTTTGTGGCTCTTAGTATGTTTGCTCCTGTTACTTCTGGCAACCCCCCTTCCGTCATCCACCTGATCAGACTCTGCAAATATGTTACCGCTGCCTTCCTCTGTCTCTCTTTCCTTCTATCTGGCCAGTCAGTATCAGGTTCGCCAAGCTCTCCTTCCTTATTGCGTGTCCCAGGAACTTCAGTTGTCTCTTCCTGATGCTCAGTATTAATTTCCTTTTTGTTGCCATTCTTTCCAACACCTCATCGTTGCTTGCTTGCTTAGTCCACGATATTCGCAGTATCCTTCTGTAGAACCACGTTTCCGCTGCTTCAAGTTTTGTCCTCATTTTCGATGATATTGTCCAGCATTCACTGCCGTATTGAAGAACTGACATCACATAGCAATCCAGCACTCTTTTCTTTGTTTCTAGTGAAGTTTTTCTGTATGTTATTACTTTACTCAGCTTCTGGAACGCGCCCTTTGCCATGCCATAACACAATGAAAAAAAGGCCCCTCTTGCCAGTCTAGAGTTCAATAGAGTTTACACTACCCTGTAAGTGATGAGCTTTTCTCGCACTATAAATCCTTTCTCACGGACCAAACATCGGAAGCCTCTCGCTACACTATTGCTGTTATCACGTCTCTAACAAAATGAAAAACTAGTCTCCACTTGCCAGTTCAAAAGCGTTTACACAGCTTTTTTGGATGATGAGTTATTTTCTACTCTATGACAAGACACCATATGCTTCTCGCTACACACTCGCTGTTACTACGTCAAATGATCTAGTGAGATAAATCCTTTAGTTCAATCAGTGTAAAGTTAACACCTGCCATGCCATGCACAGTGAGACGAATCATTGTTATTTTCTTTGTATTCCGTTAGTAAGGAGGAAGTTCCACTCGGACAGTTTTTTTCAAGAACTACTACATTGTGTAAATGACTCTTGAGAGGATGTTTTTTTTTCTAATCGCTGTTATCCGAGCCACTTCAAGTCTATGGTTAACTATTGTATCTTCCGCATCACACCATAAACTGTTTTCCATACGATCTCCTCTTATTTGCTAGCAACATTATCTAGTAATCTTCTATGTTTAGTGGGTCTTGGGCCTCATATTTTCAGATGGGATAAGAATTTTCATTTTCTAATGGAGTTTAATTGGAGTAGATAGACTAAACTATCGCCCGGTTCACACTCCACCCACATCTATTGAACAGGTGAAGAGTCTCATCCCTTGTTCCCTGTTTATGATGTGTTTTCCGACTTTCTCTTCCCCAATCGTTTTACTCTTTTCTTTTTCTTTTTTTTTTCAGTTGGAGTAGATAGACTAAACTATCGCCCGGTTCACACTCCACCTACATCTATTGAACAGGTGAAGAGTCTCATCCCTTGTTCCCTGTTTATGATGTGTTTTCCGACTTTCTCTTTTCCACCGAGCTGGGGAGGATAATAACTTCCTTATTCCCTCTCGAAAATTCCAAAAGCCAATTTTTTTTTTGGCGGGGGGGCTGTATCTTGATTCGTTCATTGTGATTCACGCTAGCGTCGGGACATTCCTCCGGTTGTTTTACGACGTGCTTCCGTATAATTATCGCTTCAGCTTCCGTTTCGTGAATGCCGCCCAAGCTTCACCTTTCTGCCATAAAGACCCCCTTACAGACCCCGTTCTACTGACTGCACAAGACAACATAGAAGTCATTTCCTTCGTCATTACATCACACACCTTTACTTTTCAACCGCGCAGGGTGTCACCACAGTTCATTTCCAGGTCATTCTGCAGACATTTCCTACGTAATTTCCAGGTCAGACACCTGCTCTTCCCTGACATGGAGGACGGGTCATTACATCACAAAATCACTCATATATATATATATATATATATATATATATATATATCAAGTCTATATAACATAATGTTCGATTCATAGTAATAACCATATCTGCTCTGAAATGTATCGTAATGTCAACAAATGTAAACATGTTACGGAAATTAACGAAGATTAACGAAATTGGTTATACACAACCGACAATTTGAAATTATTTGTTTGAACATTATTTTTGATCGATACTAGTATCAAAGTAGATATTCTGTATATAATCAAACAGTATTGTATATTTATTTCTACCGGCCTGATGATTTACGATAAGTTTTCTGTTAGGAAAATGTGTGTCATTGGGCAGGATTTGAATCTACGACCCCTACCAACATAGGGGAGGCCACCAATTGATCTGGTCCGTCTTAGATCTCCCAAACACGAATGACCAACAGTCTGAACGAAGTCAAATCATGCCTATATAACACAATTTTCGATTCATCGTAATAACCATATCTGCTCTGAAATGTATCGCAATGTCAACAAATGATATATATATATATATATATATATATATATATATAACATATAAAAAATTCCATTTTTGATAATTTTCACGTTCTAATGAACGCAAGCAATTTGTCAACCGCTATATTTGAAGCAAGAAAAAAATTTACAATTATTTTAACAACACAGTTTTGCAGTTAATTTTTGTTAATATAACTCGCACCCCTGAAGATGATATCGGAACGAAATTGGGAACATTAAGAAATGTAGGATAATAACATCTATCAAAGTTACAGCTCATTTCGAGCATCTTTCAATGATAATACGTGAAAGATTATTAGTGAGTATGAACGGATTTTATTAAAAATAAGCAGACACAATGTTTGCAATTTATTTAATCTGACATGTCTAAAAGAAAATATGCTACCTAAAAACACACACACACGCACACACACGCACACACACACACACACATATATATATATATATATATATATATATATATATATATATATTGAGTGTATCGAGGCAGCAGATAATTTTCTAAATATATACTGTTAAATATAACAGACAATGAATATCTATTATGTTTAATCATGACCCGTTCTAAACGTTGTATTTTGGCTTTAATTTCAGGTGAAAATAAGGACAAAAATTCTCCAACATTTGGATAATATTTTTATTAAGTTTTTATTGTATTATATATATATATATATAGAATAAGGGAAAACATATCTTAGCCGATGCGTTTCGTTCTCTTGTGACAAATATTTTCATACAAGAGCAGAAATCATGTGGAAAACAGTAAAATTTATTGAACGCCTGAATATATATATATATATATATATAATGTATCGAGGCAGCAGATAATTTTCTAAACATACACTGTTAAATATAACAGACAATGAATGTCTATTATGTTTAATCAATTAATTTAATTTTAATTAATAATTAAGAAACGTCGTATTTTGGCTTTAATTTCAGGTGAAAATAAAGAAAAAGTTGTCTAACATTTTGATATTTTTTTATTATGTTGGTTTTAATCTTTCGACACACACGAGCCATCTTCAGAGAGGTTACAGCGACGTTAACATAAATACATCTACCATCAAAGATTATTTTATTTTGCGTTAACATAAAACATTGCTAAGCAACGATAACAGTCACCGAATAGCAGACGCAGTTCGTAAATTTGAAATGCGGTTCTATTACGTCATACCGCATGAGACCGAAATGTTAACAGAACTATATGTCTAAATGCATTGTAATGTGTTATGACTAGATTGAAATGTGATTTTATTAAGTGTGGGTTGTTTTGATTTAATGTAGAAGGCCTCCAATATCTGAAGGTTCTTTTTACTGTGTGTATGAGTGATTATTATAGTGTTATTGTCTAACAACTGTCTAATATTACCTACATGGCTATGTTTTTCTAAGAAGTGTTGTTTAATTGAACTCTGATCAGAAAGGTGACAGGTAAATCTACGGGAGAGCGTGGTTGTAGTAAAACCAATACATGTAGTGGGTTTATTATTAGTACCAGAGATACAATCTCTGAATTAGCATGTAAATTGATACATCCAATGGACGTATCAATTTACATGTAAACTGATTTGCATTTGATAAAATTGATAACATTTGTAAATTGATAAATTTGCTTGTAAATTGATAAACTATCCATATGTTGGACAATTTTTGTCTTTATTTACACCTGAAATTAAAATGAAAATACGATGTTTAGAACGGCTGATGATTAATCATAATAGACATTCATTGTCTGTTATATTTAACAATGTATATATATATATATATATGGATATATATTCAGAATTCAGCCGATTACACAACCTTGGTTTGAAATTTTCTGAATCTTCAGGCGTTTTACATTAACTAATGTCAAACGTTTTTTCAGAACGCATTACAAGAACCTTCAGAACGCATAATATATATATATATATATATATATATATATTCTAAACATATGCTGTTAAATATAAGAGACAATGAATGTCTATTATGTTTAACCATGAGCCGTTCAAAACGTCGTATTTTTGCTTTAATTTCAGTTGAAAATAAAGACAAAAATTCTCCAACATTTGGATAATTATTTATTGATTTTCTTCTAAGCTTTTATATATATATATATATATATATATATATATATATATATATATATATATAAACCTATTTATAAATGGAACTTTGTCTGTGTGTGTCTGTGTATGTGTGTGTCCGTTACCTAAAGACTTCGAAACGGCTGAACCGATTTTCTTGAAAATTTACACAGTTGTACTATAAGCGTCTGTTAGTGTTCTTAGCTAGGTTTTTTGTCAAGGTACCGCCGATAAATATCGAAAATCGATAATCGAAAAAATCGAGTTATTGAGGGAGTGGTCCGATTTTAATCAAATCTGATACATTCATAGACAAAGACATAAGAAACGATATTCAGAAGTTTCAAAGCTACAGTTCTTACAATAGTGCAGAAAATCGATAATATATATATATATATATATATATATATATATATATATATATATGAATCGATACCAGGAAATCAAAATTTGACTTATATCCATTCATTTTTCTTTCAGTCTACGCTTTCGCTTTAGTTGGAAACAGCTATTGCTTTTTAGTCTTTCGTGCCAACGTCCAAAGAGTCTGAGCTCCAGGACCATGGATTAGTTTTAAAGCTTTCATTACACCCGAGCAACCTCGGGCTGAACTGTTAATATATATATATATATATATAGGAAAGAATATTAAAACGTTTTGAGTTTGAAAATCTGATTTTTTGACAGTATTTGTTTATTTCTTCTATTATATTTTATATTTCAGACCGCCGTCTGTCCTTCATTAGAAACAAATGATTTTAAAATTTGAATTAGTAACGTATTTTGAGAGATTTCGCGAGAGCGTCAATGAAGAGTTTGTTTACATCACGTGACGCGTTTGTTTGCATCACGTGACACGTTTGTGGAGAGACTTTTTGTTTTTACATCAAGTGACGTTGAAAGCGACAGATTTTTAAAAAAATATGTTTGTAAACGTAAACCTATCTTTAATAATGCTTACATTTACAAACATTATTTTTAAAAAGAATCTGTCGCTTTTCAACGTCACTTGATTTAAAAACAAAAACTCTCTCCACAAACGCGTCACGTGATGTAAACAAACGTGTCACGTGATGTAAACAAACTCTTTATTGACGCTCTCGCGAAATCTCGTGAAATACGTTACTAATTCAAATTTTAAAATCATTTGTTTCTGATGAAGGACCGAGGGCGGTCTGAAATATAAAATATAATAGTAGAAATAAACAAATACTGTCAAAAAAACACATTTTCAAACTCAAAAACTTTTAATATTCTTTCCTATATATATATATATATAATAATGATAATTACCATATATATCATATATCACTGTTCATACATTGAGCACTTTTATTAACACCTGAATAATACAATTCATATGTACAGACTTTTCAGATGTATATTTTTATTCACATCATTGTATATATATATATATATATATATATATATATATATATATATATATATATATATTAATAATATGAGTAATGGTTACTAATGGAATTACATCTCACAGTTAGGTATTTACTTTCAAAAGTGCTCAATATAAGTAGAATATAGATAATAGCATACTTAAACTTGATAGCTACAGATAAGAAGGTCTCCTTTATCTATATATTACAAAATGAATTCAACACATTTTACTGCACGATGATGGTGTTTTAACTCCGAAACTTTATACCTATCAAATTGCAGTATACAATAATAATAATAATAATAATAATAATAATAATAATAATAATAATAATTGGCTCTAGGTTAGATTTTTCTTAGCTAGGTTTTGTGTCGAGGTAGACCCTATAATTATCGAAAATCGATATTTGAAAAAATCGGGTTATAGAAGGCGTGGTCCGATTTTTATCAGACTTGATACACTCATAGACAAAGACATAAGAAACGATATTCAGAAGTTTCAATGTTGCAGTTCTTACAAAAGTGCAGAAAATATTAATATAGTGCAGAAAATCGATAGTCTTAGTTCTTAGTCTCAGCTACGATAAAATTTACTCAGAGGACTTATTTAGCCTTCAAAATTTACTTTACGACGAAAAAACTCATTTGATATCGATAGCAGGAAATCAAAATTTGACTTACATCCATTCATTTTTCTTTCAGTCTACCATTTCGGTTTAACTGGAAACAACTATTGCTTTTTAGTCTTTCGTGCCAACGTCCAAAGAGTCTGAACTCCTGGACCATGGATTAGTTTTAAAGCTTTCATTAGACCCGAGCCACGCCCGGCTATACTGCTAGTATATATATATATATATATATATATATATATATATATATATATATATTGGGTGCGATTGGTAAACTGTAGCAGTTATTTTATTATTTCAAATATTCTTTAGGCTGAGTCTGAGCTCCAGGACCATGGATTAGTTTTAAAGCTTTCATTACACCCGAGCAACGTCGGGCTATACTGCTATATATATATATATATATATATATATATATATATATATATATATATATATGGATCATTTGTGCGCTTTGACTAGGATTAAAATACCGCCCGCTCCGTAGCCTATCTACCTTTCATCAGTGTGTCGCTTTGCTTGTGTAGTGGGGGAGGTCTTTTCATTTATCATGCTGTTAGGGAGCTGCTATTAAAAACTGTTGTCAGATTGCAGCTCCGACAGATTATTCTTCATTTAGAAACTCCTGTTTGATGTGCCTACATAGATATAGGATTTTTGTCAAAATAATTTTTATATCTTTACCACTTGCTCCATCAGTTTTTTTCGGTTATACATAATTAAAAAATAAGATATTGTTGACCTCAAGCTGAGAGAACGACAGATACAGAATCCATTGGAAAAACTACCTAGTTTATGTATTTTCTACACACGTAAAAAAAAAAAAAAGAAGGGATCTACACATGTGATTGTCGTTTGCTCATCTCCAAGCCATTCCAATCGCTTTCATATTTACACGTATTTCGTCATTACGAAAACACACGAGTCTAAACATAGATGCAAAATGGTGGATTACATTTTTCTCACTTCTTCGCTTTGGGCCGATAGGTGAAGCTACGAATTTTTATCTTGATAGGACCGCGAAGTGAGGCTGGGTTTGATTGGTGACAAGAAGTCCCCTAAAGAATCGTAATTCCGTTGAGGGAGACCCCCCCCCCCTCCACAAAAAAAGGAAAAAGAATGAAAAAAAAAAGTATCAGCCACACTTCCTTTCTTTTCTTCAGCTGTGTTTTCGGTCGAATTTTCTCATTCGGCCTATTGCATCCTTTCGATTTCATTCTCGTTTTCTTGCCCCCTTGAGAAATCACGTCAAACGCACATTTTGGTCATCGATTTCTTGATAAGTTCGACGATTAAGTTTTCATAATTTTCTTCACTTCCCTCTTACTGGCGCACATGTGTCTCGTTTATTTATTTATCTATTTTTTTATTGTGCGTTCATAAAATTCCCCTCTTCTTTTCTTTTATAAATATATTTTATCTCTATTGTTTTGTTTTATGCAATTCTCCTTTTTTTTTCTCAATTTCGATGTTTCAACGATTCATTCATTTGTTCTTTCCCTTAAAACTATATTCTTATTCGTTCTGTTAAAGATTCTTATTTGTTAAAAGAAACAAAAAACCTGTAGCTCCAGAAATCATCATCATCATCATCATCGTCATTATGTCCCATGACCGTGTGTGCTCATAGGGCCGATACCCAGCTAAGCACCTGATTCCCTCTATACAGTACGTAAGCATAAGTTGGTAAACAGTAATGAAAAGCAAAACGTACAAACAAAATTTATTTTACTGATTACTCTGGTCAACAAAAAAATTTGTTTTTCAAAATGGTGTCGTGAAACGAAACAACTTTTTTAGCTAATTTGAGGGCGTTGAAGGATGTGCGTTTTGGTGTAGTGGATATCGGCTCGGAACGAGAAACCGGGAAGCCGAGTTCGAATTCCAGTTGAATCCATTGTATTCACTTACTCTTCATTTCAGGGTTCTCGACAGGCTCCAAAGAAGAATATGTAATGTGATCGGTCCAGACCTTTCAGGGCTTCTGCTACGACGAAATTAGGTCACTGGTGCACCCTCCACAAGAATTTACTCGAGCAACCAGACTGGCAACAATGTCCCACCCTTTTACAGTTAACTCTACCAAATGCAGCCGACAATTCTACTCCAACAACTTCTTTTCTCGCACTTCCCTCCTGTAGAACTCCCTTCCGTATACATGCTTCTCTGACGGCTACAAAAATATAAATGCGATGTTAATTCCCATCTCTTATCTACTTGACTCCAGTCTTTGCCTCGTCCTTTCCACATCACCCCGTGTATCTTGTCCTTTTCCTTTCACACTCTACCTTCGCAATTGTCTTCACTCCTGTGTTCACATCCTTCTCTTGCCCTTTCTCTTTCATCCCCCGTAACTAGTTCGTCTCCTTCACTCTCCTCCTGCCTAAACTTTTACTCTCTTATGTAGGCCCCTGCGCATCAGTGGCGGTACCGCGTTGCTTGGTTTGAAAATATTAAGTGTTTTGTGGTGCGGTGGATATCAGCTTGGAGCAAGAAATCAGAGAACTGATTTCGAATTCCAACTGAAATCGTTTTAGTTATGTGCAAATACCCTTGGGAAAGGTATTAATCCATCTCTTTGTTCCATCTAATGGTCAAATAATAGGACAAATTAGGTTCTATAGCCTTGGTTGGCAAACAGTCTACTTCAGAAAGTAATGACAACAGAATGCGGGAAAATCTTCTGCCCGATCAGTCATGGTCTTTTTCTTTCTACTAATCCATTCTTCAAATTTTTTTACTAATCCACTCTTTCTTTCTTTTTTTCTTTTTTTCTTTTTTTCTTTCTTTTCTTCTGAGCCATTCTTTCTTTGTTTTTTTGTTTTTTTACTAATCTGTTTCTTTCATCTCATCAATTTTTTCATCTACTTATCCACTCTGTCTTTCTTTTTTCTTTCTTTCCTTCTTTCGTGTCATTACCTCATTTTGCTAATATGCTCTTTTCCTTTCTTCAAATCCATTCATCTCATATTTTCTTTCTATTCATCCCCACTTTCTTTGTTTTTGTTCTTGTTTCTTTATTTCTTGGTCCTGGACATGACGATAAACTGCATCCGGCAGCAACGCCTCTGATTGGGAGGTTGTGAGGAGCATGGAACCACCTCTTAATTGCTGTTGTTCTCAGGTCCACCCTGACCCGGAGTGGTAGCACCTGTTAGCGTCCCAGCTATGAGCAAACAAGTAACCCCTAAACTGGGGTCAAAACTCTATGAAAGTATGAAAATACACTTTTATAGAAATATATACATTTTTGAAGGAAAAATATTACCAGCAATACATTTTTGATTGAAGAAAAATATTACCAAAAATATATTTCTTTATTAAAAAATTATTACCATAACTCCATTTTTGAAGAAAAAATATTTAAAATCTTTATTTCTTTCTATACGTGCTTTTCCTTCCTCTCTATCTTTTTAAAGGCTACTCTCCTCATCCTTTCTCTCAACTTTGCCAAACGGAAGGGCAGTAAAGAGTGAGAGAGTAGTAGAGAGCCGTAGCAGTAGCATCTTAAACTGTGTGTATATGTGTGTTTACTGTACAATATAGTACAAATAGGTAGGTTTGTTGTCGTATCCCGCGACCTAATAACGAAATTTCTGGCCTCTCCACCCTTGGCCATTTCTCAGTTGTTTTTTTTTCTGTTTACAATGGACACAGAAGCCTTTAAAGTAACTTTAATTATTTTTATATTATTTTAATCCCTTCTAACATTTTTGAAATTTTGTCAGAAAGTTTTGTTTTGATTTGAGTTAGCGGCTAAAGAAACGTTACGACTGTTTTACAATGGAAAAGTAATGACGGCATCACCCACTTTTTTTCGTTGACAAACACATTAATTTGGAAATTCTCGCAAAAATCAAATAATTTTCGAATTTTAATGAAACTATCAGTATTAATTCACAAATAAATGAAATTATTTTTTAAATTATTATTTTTTAAAATCTTGATAAAAGTACTTTTTACCTCTGTTACTCCCCCACTCGACGTAAATCCAGGAAATCTTAATAAATTTTATATTGATGGCTAACTTTTGTTTTATTAGCTCAACGCAGGACTCATTGGGGAATATAAATCATCTATTTTTCATTGTAAGTTTGCAATTATTATCCGGAAATTTTCTCCGAGGAGTAAAATAAAAAGTGCAATAAAACTCTGACATAATTTGATTTGATAATCTTTTAATTATTGGAATAAATAATAACTATTAAGGACATTATAATCTTAAAAAAAGAAAATTCGATTAATATTAAAATTTTAAAATAATTGTTTTCATATTTTTAATTATTAAATACTTTAATAATATATAAAGTTTTAAAAATATTTTTCCGTGGAAATTCCACGTGTTCCGCTCGTATCTAATATTTTTCAAATGACATAATGATTATTTATGAGCGTTTTATAATTTTTTAGTAATAAAACGGATTTTTTTATTATTATATAGAGATACTTTATTTCTAATAAATTCATTTGGCTTTTACCTGGATAATCTCCGTTATGGTGTAATGGCTATCGGCATGAAATGAGAAATCTGAGAGCCGCGTTCGAATTCCAGTCGAATTCATTTCATTTACTTATGCTCACATATCATCAGGGAAGGTATAACTCCGTTTCTTCTTCTTGAATAGCAGGGCAAATTGTGTTCTATAGCCTTGGTTGACAACCAGTCTACTGTAAAAATAAATGGCAAACTACTGGTCAGTCATGTCTCGAAAAAGACATGATCACACAAGCGGGTATCATGTATGACAACCGACTTATTGAAAGTCTGCCAGCAGACGAAAATAGTTTTTCTCTTGTCTCTTTTTTTTTTATTCATATTGTTCTCTCTACAGATTATATCTGAGAATATTTAAGCACACATGGATATATATATATATATATATATATATATATATATATATATTATGATCTACAGTATCTATTATATTGAGTACTTTTATAAAAAAAAAAGTAAATACTGGAGAACTCGGAATTGTAATACTGTTGGTTCTCTTCACCTGGAATTATATATTGTCATCCGCAGACAGATCTGTTTCGCTGTATTACAGCTCATCAGTACCTTTAGACCTCCGATTGCTTTTACCCAGGATTGAAACCCGACCGAATTTGTGTCAGTCTGCGATTCTACCTCTGAGTTATGGGCGTCCGGTAGAAAGGGGCAGACTGTTTTAGCGTATGATGTATCATACGCCTACAGTCAGAGTGATCTAATTCATTACTGATGACGCCAATTCGGTCGAGTTTCAATTATGGGTTAAAAAGCAATCGGATGTCTAACCGTACAGATGAGCTGTGATACAGCAAAACAGATCTGTCTGCGGATGACTATTTACGCTCTCACACCCTGAATGAGCACACTGGAAGAATGGTAGACTTTGTAAAAACTGTAGCTAATCTAGCATCAACGCATTACTCCTTCAGTATGCATATTTATTTTAAGCTTGTTTGATTTATAATTCCACCGATTTCCTCCTGATGAGATGTTGGACGAAAGGGCTCTTGAGGCTGTGACTTGTGACTGTTAATAAATAATAGTCATCCGCAGACAGATCTGTTTCGCTGTATCACAGCTCATCTATACGGTTAGACTCCGATTGCTTTTAACACAGGATTGAATCCCGACCGAATTTTTGTCAGTCGGCGATTCTACCTCTGATATATATATATATATATATATATATATATGAAATAAGAAATAAGAAAAAAATCGAGAGGAAAAAATAGAGAGCTCAATAGATATTACCCAGAACCAGAGTCATCCGCAGACAGATCTGTTTCGCTGTATCACAGCTCATCTATACGGTTAGACTCCGATTGCTTTTAACATAGGATTGAAACCCGGCCGAATTTTTGTCAGTCGGCGATTCTACCTCTGATATATATATATATATATATATATATATATATATATGAAATAAGAAATAAGAAAATAATCGAGAGGAAAAAAAATAGAGAGCTCAATAGATATTACCCAGAAAAATATGATTTTTTTAACTGAACGAGCAATTTGAAATTTTTTCAACTGCCGAAATAAATACTAAATTTACAACCGTTTAATTATCTGTTGAGTATTCTGATAATATATATATATATATATTATATATATATAAGTAAGTAATTCATCGAGTTTTTATTAGACCACGTTTATATATAACGAAGCTGATTGAAACAACGAGCTGAGGAATGACCCTCTATCTAATCAATAGGAATGAATATACGGAAACCAAATAAAGAAAAATTAAATAAAGAAAGATTGAGAATATGTAGGCTTAGAAGGAGAGGTTGAAACTACCTAAATGGGCGAAGGAAAGAAAATCGAAAGTGGAAGGGAGGGGATAGAAGTAGACACCAAGTCTGAAAAATGGTATCTAGTGAAGACAGATAAGAGGAGGTGCGAAAATTAGCATACTAGTGGGATAAGATGGGAAGAACGGGGGAGTAAATAAATATAAAAAAAACAGGAAAGTTAGCAGGAGTGGTAGTAGGAAATAAGATAGGACTGCTGGTAACCAACGACACCTATCGGAAATGGAAGGTCAAGGAATTCAGATATAACATGGATATAATCTAGTCTTGCAACAAATAGAATGGAATTATCTTATCAACAATTGAGTAAAGTAAAGAAATAATAGCCTTAACTTAATCTAATTAAACGTAATTTAGGTTTAACTTATCACAGACCTAGGAAAATAAAAATAAAAATTTTGGCTTAGAAATTTGAATTATGATTTGATGTATAAATTTGCTGGTGACATTAGTCACGTGTTGTTTTGTTTGTATTAAACTTCTCCTCCCACTATATCCCGGCAAAAGGAAAAGGAAATACTTATTATAGTGGGCTATCCTATGTTGCCTCCCCCTCCGCCTGGCCTTGACTGAACTTTCATTCCGTAGTAATACGACATGAAACAAGTCGAATAGGGCCTTCCGTCTGATGAAGTCGGTGATTGTTGGCAACAACAATTATTGACTGAAATAAATTTATTACGGAAATATGACCGGTGTTTAAAGTTTTTCTTAAAAGAAAACAGAGAATATATATATATATATATATATATATATATATATATATATATGCATTATAAATTATACTTTAGAACATGTGCAAACAACAATCTACTACAGAATTGTACATTTTGTTTCAACATTGAAAGAACAATATCTCAGCAGATAATTAATAATATATATATATATATATATATATATATTACAACAATATATGTCTGGAGGGCAGTAAACAACCCTCTTCAATGTTACTAAGCAACAAAAAGTGTTCAATATTATCTTGAACAAATAGAACAAAAATGAACTTGGAAATTTTTGGGATCCGTATCAAGCTACCAGGGTCTCAACCGTTAGATCACTTCAGGTACGACTACGGAAAACCAATGAGTAGAATATCTTATTATATATAAAATGAATTAAAAACTTTAATTAATTTTTTTTAATCTATGAAGTTAAATAGGCTAGCCCGTATCGTCGTAGGGGCATCGCTCTTTGCTTAGGGTGAACAGATTACAAAAATTAATATTTGAACTGAAGTTTGTGACAATTTCATTTTTTCTTCTTCTTCTTCTTATTCTATGGGCCGTGTCACTTCAGGACGTAGGTGATCATAGCCGTCCACATCTTCTTATCCCTAGAGGCTCTTTCTCCTGTTACTCCACCAAAACCCCAATGTTCCATCTATTTGCTGAAGTCTATTAAGTAAGTTACGCGTTGCTTTCCTCTGTCTCTCATCGTTGTCTGACTTGTTAGTATCAGGTTCTTTAAGCCTTCCTTCTTTGTTATATGTTCCAAAAACATCTGCTGTCTTTTCTTGATAATAAGTATTAGTTTCCTTTTCATTTGATCCAATCCAAAACCTCATCGTCACTTACATGCTCAGTCCCTGGTATCCTCAGCATCCTTCTGTCGAACCACATTTCGTTGTTTCAAGTCAAATTTTCGTGTCTCTTAATATTCTACTCAGCTTCTGGAATGCATCGGTGGTCATGTCGATTCGCCTTCGGATCTCAGTGTGGCACTTTCTGTTCTTCTGAAGGCATAAATGCACACACACACACACACACACACACACACACACACACACACACACACACACACACACATATATATATATATATATATATATATATATATACTATAGTCATCCGCAGACAGATCTGTTTCGCTGTATTACAGCTTATCAGTACGGCTTAGACTCCGTTCGCTTCCTAACCCAGGATTGAAACCCGACCGAATCGGCGTCAGTCGTGCGATTCTACCCTAGGCCACGAGCGTCCGGTAGAAGAAAGCAGGCTTTTTAGCGCGTATAAACACGCCCAATAGCTAGAGTGCTCCAATTCATTATCGAATGAGCGGTGCGTATAGGCCGGAGTAGCTACTGTTTACAAAGCCTCCCACTCTTCCAGAGTGCTCATTCAGGGTGTGAGAGCGTAAATACTATAGTCATCCGCAGACAGATCTGTTTCGCTGTATTACAGCTCATCAGTACGGCTTAGACTCCGTTCGCTTCCTAACCCAGGATTGAAACCCGACCGAATCTACCCTAGGCCACGAGCGTCCGGTAGAAGAAAGCAGGCTTTTTAACGCGTATAAACACGCCCAATTAGAGTGCTCCAATGCATTATCGAATGAGCGATATATCATGCTTCAGAGGTAGAATCGCCGACTGATGTTAATTAAGTCGAGTTTCAATCCTAGCTAAAAGCAATCGGATGTCTAATCTACTGATGAGCTTTGATATATATATGTATATATATATGTATGTATGTATATATATATATATATATATACAGTAAAAATAAACAAATGTAACCACCATTTCTACTCTAGCAGTTTTTTTCCCGCCTGTGGAACACCCCTTCTCATGGTTGCTTCCCTGATAGCTTCAATCTCCAAAAATTTAAATAGAATTGCCATCTTTTATCTCCTTGACTCTAACCACTTTTTTACCTTTTCTACAACATCAGAGGTTCGATTTGTTTTCTCGTCTTTTTTCTAATCTCATTGTAGACCCATGCGCACCAGTCGAAGTACTGGCTTGTTTGGGGTGTAACGATTTCACACACACACACACACACACACACACACACACACACACACACACACACACACATATATATATATATATATATACTGTTAAATATAAGAAACAATGAATGTCTATTATGTTTCATCATGAGCCGTTCTAAACATCGTATTTTAGCTTTAATTTCAGTTGAAAATAAAGACAAAAATTCTCCAACATTTGGATGATTTTTTATTAAGTTGGTTCTAAGATTTCTAATAAAAAATTGTCTAAATGTTGAAGAGTTTTTGTCTTTATTTTCACCTGAAATTAAAGCCAAAATACGAAGTTTAGAATGGCTCATGATTAAACATAATAGACATTCACTGTCTCTTATATTTAAAAGTATATGTTTAGAAAATTATCTGCTGCCTCGATACAATATATATATATATATATATATATATATATATATATATATATATATATATGTGTATATATATGTTTAATTTTTTATGAAAGTGTGCTAATAATTAATATCAACACTTCAAGCAATTAAACTAATGCTGCAATCACATAAACCAGAAAAACGTCAAAACAAATTAACTTGAAGAAATGGATTAAAAAAGAAGAGAAGGAGAATAGGAGGGAGAAGAGACTGAAAATAATAATAATAATAATAATAATAATAATAATAATAATAATAATATTTACAATAATAATGTTGTGGGTCGCATATAATTATCCCTTTCCCTTGTCTTACACCATTTCTCATGTTAGGCGAGTGAAATTTTTCAGATGCTGACATTCGTTTCCCCCAAAGAAATGAAAAGACAATTTGATCAGCGGAAACTGTTTTCTTAAACTTCTTGTCACCAAAAACATTATCCTTGTTTCTGTGTTTTGATTTTGTTTCTTCTGTTTTGTTTAATCTTGTTTGCTCTTTGTGGTTTGTGAATTCATAGGTATTTTAAATTCTTAAATTGCTTCGGCAAGAAAAAATCTCTAGAGTGAATCGCTGTAATTTTTGTGCGTTGTTCTTTTTTGCAATTTCATATGAATACGAATGCATATATACATATATATATATATATATATATATATATATAAACACACACCTCTGCAAAGATACTAGAAATTGATAAACACTTAGCATATATATATATATATATATATATATATATATATATATAAAACTAAGATAGATGTGATATGATTTTGTCTCTGGAACAGGAAAAAACTTATCAGCCTATAATTATCGGAATTTTTTTCTTGTCATAGGAGAATTTGATTTTGCATTCAAGTTATTTGAAAATACAATATGAGTCATCTAAATACAATCATACACATGAATCATACACATACGATATTCAACAAATTATATAGATTTATAAACATTAATACAAGGGGATGTTGAACCATTCTAACAATAAACCATTTCCAAACATTTGACCAGAGCGCACACGGCCATATTTGAACAGCTATCTTCAGTCACTCCTATACGAGTTTGTGTGTTTGATGTATGCATTCTTTATTCCGTGTGTTTGTATTGTGTGCATGTGTGACTTGATGTATATATTCTTAAATTTATGATACTTCCAGCTAAAACGTTTACACAATTTTCTTTTAGCCTAACTTATTTCCCCTATGTTGAAAGCCGTTTTTTGAATATTCTGAGTTTATTTATTCTTAATATTCTGAGTTTATTTATTTATTTATTATTTTGCTGTCTGTAAGAAGCAGATTTAATTTTTACAACTGCCGAAATAAATTCGTGATTCATAACCGTTTAATTGTGCCTTGTTTCCCTCTCAATATTTCGTATTGCTATGCATAACATCTATTGAGCTCAATATTTTTATCTTTTTAATATATTATATCAATAAGATAAAATCTTTAGGATTATCCTCTCGGTTCTTAAGGGTTTGACATTCTCTCTCCTATATATATATATATATATATATATATATATATGTCCAGTCCATAATCCAACAAGACCAACATAATATAAAATATTAAGTGTTATATCTGTATAGACAGCTCAATGGATGCTATCCAGAGCAATATGATATTTATAAAGGAAACCTCAACATAAATTAAAGTGGTTATAAATTATAATTCATTTCAATGAGCTCATTTCATCAAACCACACAATATTCGTTCCATTCGATACAACATTCCGGTAAAAATTCTTGTACTGAATGGAACGAATATTTAGTAGTCTGATGAAATGAGCTAATTTAGCTCATTGAGATGAATTATAATTTATAACCAATTCAAATGACGTGTAGAGTTTCCCTTATATATATATATATATATATATATATATATATACACAGAGAGAGAGAGAGAGAGAGAGAGAGAGAGAGAGAGAGAATAAAATGTGTGAGAAGCCGTGAACGTTTTCTTTAAAGTGTATATTTATTGTTTTTGTAATTATACATATTATGAAACATTAATTGTCCATAAATGTGTTTGTGACGCTACACGTGTTTCGAGTCTAAAATTGACTCTCTTCAGGCGAATAAATTTGTGGTTTTTATGTTTGAGTTTCTTCGAATATCTGGTGATATTCGAAGAAACTCAAACGGAAAAACCATGATATTTGAAGAAACCGTGATATTTGAAGAAGCTCTTTTTAACTTTTTACCTTCAAAAATGTATTATGGCAATATTTTTTTCCTACAAAATGTATTGTTCATAATATTTTTCGTCCAAAAATGAATATTTATCCAGAAAAGTTTTTTTTTATATTTTCATAGTATTTTGACCCCAGTTTGGAGGTTAACTATTTGCTCATAGCTGGGACCCCAACAGGTGCTACCATGCTACCACTCCGGGTCAGGGTGGAGCTGTGAACAACAGCGATTAAGAGTGTTTCCTTGCTCCTCATAAACCTCTCAATCAGAAGCCTTGCTGCCGAATGCACTTTACCGTCATACAAAAAATCTCTGCTCAGTTTACTGAGAAATTTCTCCACCTTATGCTTATTAGCAGTCTATATATTACACTCTATATATATATATATATATATATATATATATATATATATATATACACTGATATCGAACTAGGGGTACTTTACAAAATCCAATTGGCAGTTCGGATACAGTCACTTTCTCACCGGTGCAATGTGGCTTCCCTGTGTCTCTTCAACGGATACTTTCACGGCTTCAGGTGAAAACAAAGACAAAAATTGTCCAAAAGCTTTTATTATACTGGCTCGAAGCTTTCGGCTCACATGAACCATCTTCAGAGAGGTTAAAAGGACGCTAATATAAAGGCGTTCATCTTCAAAGACGATTTTATCTCATATTGACATAAAACATTGTTATACGACAATAACAGTCACCGAATAGCAGTAGCAGGTCGTAAATTTGTAATGCGGTTCTATGACGGCAAACCGCGTGAGAGACTGAAATGTGAACTGAACCATTTATCTAAATCCAATGTAATGTGTTGTGACTAGGTTGAAACGCGATTTTAATGTGGGTTGATTTGATTTAATGCAGTTAGTCTCCAATATCTGAAGGTTCTTTTTACTGTGTGTAGAACAAGCATAATAAAAAAATATACAAATGTTGGACAATTTTTGTCTTTATCTTCACCTGAAATTAAAGCCGAAATACGATGTTTAGAACGGCTCATGATTAAACATAATAGACATTCATTGTCTCTTATATTGAACAGTATATGGTATATGTTTAGAAAATGATATGCTGCCTCAATACACTATATATATATATATATATATATATATATATATATATATATATTGTCATGTGCATACAATACTTGGCGTTCTTTTAATTATTTAATTTTAAAAAGGAAGTTGTATTCAGTAGCCCCTACGTTAGTTAGGCTATTGGGTATTTCAGTGTGGTGTAATGATTAGCAAACATGTTCTCACTCTATCAATTATGACGGGTTAGTGAGTTCAATCCTCACTACCTATAGTCGCGACCTTTTGCTACATGTAAGTTAAGTTTTAGTCGGGCTTCTGCCACCAGTTTCGTAGACTGAGAAATTTTGCCAAACAATCGATTTTCGTTTACTTAAATTTTAACTAACATATTAAGTAATCAGAAGTGCCACGATGACAATTTTTTGTTATGTATTTTCTGTTCAGTATGCATATTAAATATATATCTATATATATTATGTTAATATAATGTGTTAATAGGTCACTTTGTATTAAAGTAATATAGTTAATATGTTATATAGTAACATATACATGACGACAATTTTCAGTTAATATAATATGCATAATAAATCAAAAACGTACGCATAATAAATTGTTATAGTATGAGTAATATGCTAATAATTTATGCATAATGAATTCATATACTATGAATAATAAATCAATAACGTATGCATAATAAATTAATATAATATGAATAAGAAACTAATAATTTATGCATAAAAATTAATATAGTATGAATAATAAAGTAATAATTTATGCATAGTAAATTCATATGCTATGAATAATAAGCTAATAATTTATGCATAATGAATTCATATGCTATGAATAATAAACTAATAATTTATGTATAATAAATTAATGTAGTACGAATAATGAACTATTTAGGCATAATAAATTCATATACTATGATTAATAAACTAATAATTTATGCATAATACATTAATATAGTATGAATAAAAAATTAATATTTTATGCATAATAAATTCATATTCTATGAATAAAAAATTAATAATTTATGCATAATGCATTAAAATAGTATGAATAATAAAGTAATTTATTCACAATAAATTCATATTCTATGAATGATAAAATAATAATTTACGTATAGTAATTAACGTAGTATGAATAATAATCTATTTATGTATAATAAATTCATATACTATGATTAATAAACTAATAATTTATGCATAATACATTAATATATTATAAATAATAAACTAATATTTTTGGCATAATAAATTCATATTCTATGAATAATAAATTATAATTTATTCATAATATATTAATTTAATATGAATAATAAAGTAATAATTTATCCATAATAAATTCATATTATATGAAGAATAAATTAATAATTTATGCATAATACATTAATATAGTATGAATAATAAACTAATATTTTTGGCATAATAAATTCATATTCTATGAGTAATAAATTATAATTTATTCATAATATATTAATTTAATATGAATAATAAAGTAATAATTTATCCATAATTAATTCATATTATATGAAGAATAAATTAATAATTTATGCATAATACATTAATATAGTATGAATAATAAACTAATATTTTTGGCATAATAAATTCATATTCTATGAATAATAAATTATAATTTATTCATAATATATTAATTTAATATGAATAATAAAGTAATAATTTATCCATAATAAATTCATATTATATGAAGAATAAATTAATAATTTATGCATAATACATTAATATAGTATGAATAATAAACTAATAATTATTCGATATTGGATTATTCTTCTGAGAATAAATGCGTTTCAAACAGCAACACCATCACCAGTAGCACAGGGCAAAGGCGGGGGGTCCAATTGAATAAAGTTGGTCAAATTGGATTAAAGGATTAAGACCGACCCTGATTTAAAGGATCATAAAATCACGCCATCATTTTTTTTTCATGTCATGATGCGTTTTTTTTTTTTTTTTTTTTTTTTTAAGGAAAAATAGAAAGAATCAGAGATCGCGAAAAAAAAAAGTGTTAATGGTTGGGGGGTTGGGCGGAGTCTTTCCACCGCAGCTTCCCTGATACATTCTGGCAAAATGTATGTCATTTTTGTGAAACATTCTTATTGTTGTAATAAAAGTTCAACCGATTTTATGCCGCCTCTCCCTGCGGCCAAACAACTCACAGATCAAAGAACATTATACAACATGTAGTAAAGCTCTCATCTTACACAAAAGTTGTTCAATCTTGATCTCGCCTTTTTAAATGAAAATAATATATGAGTTACAGTGTATATATATATATATATATATATATATATATATATATTACAGTGTATATATATATATATATATATATATATATATATTACAATGTTATATATATATATATATATATATATATATATTACATGTTATATATATATATATATATATATTACAGTGTTATATATATATATATATATATATATATACACGCTAAAATGTCAGCCTCCTTTTACCGATCGGATATAGCGCAGAGGTAGAATCGCCTACTGACGCCAATTCGGTCGGGTTTTAATCCTGAGTAAAAAGCAATCGGATGTTTAACCGTACTGATGACCTGTGATACAGTGAAACAGATCTGTCTGCGGATGACTCTCTCTCTCTCTCTCTCTCTCTCTCTCTCTCTATATATATATATATATATATATATATATATATATATTCAGAAATTATAACATGGATATGTTATAATATCACTACAATTGTAGCTATTTTGTTTCGACACTTCTTGTGTCTTGTCAAGTGATGTGGTTTATATCAAATTGAAGTGTGTTTTTTTTTTAATCATTTCACCCCGAGCAAGGCGGAAACGCCACTGATGTGCAGGGGGTTACATAAATGTAAAAAGATTAATTAGAAAAGAGTGAGGAGTACAAACTAGTTAGAAAGGAACAATAGAAAGCTGAGAATGCAGGTGCGATGACAGATACATAGGTGGAGAGAAAGGGAAGGTTATACAGGGGAGGGGAGAGAGCTAGAGTCCAGTGGTTAGTAGATGAGTATTAACTTTGCATTTAAATTTCTGG